>OU015495.1:215232223-215818133 GCA_907164885.2 Dolomedes plantarius
ACTCATGCAACGGCTCCCAGGAGCCATTTTTCAACAAGACAATGCTCGGCCGCATACGGCAAGGGTGTCACAAGACTGTCTCCGCACTGTTACTACCCTTCCTTGGCCTGCTCGATCCCCAGATTTGTCTCTAATCGAGCATATCTGGGATCATTTGGGACGACGAGTTGGGCATCCCACGAGTTTGAACGAACTAGAGGCAAGGTTACAGCAAATATGGAACGAAATGTCTCAAGACATCATACAGAACTTATATGACTCAATGCCCGATCGTATCGCATCGTGCATTCGCGCTATAGGGGGTCCAACGGAGTATTGACTCCTCCGTTCTTTTGCCTTTTTCTCTGAAATAAATTATCCTCTGTCTTTGATTTGCTTATCATTTACTTATATCGAAGTAGTCATTACGTATGTAAAATTTCATTTCATTTTGACGACTCCTTCTTGGTGCGCTAATTTTTTTGTCCATGAGTGTATATATATATATATATATATGTATATATGAATATATATATATATATATATATATATATATATATATATATATATATATATATATATATATATATATATACAGTGGAATCTCGATCTATCGTTTTCCAAGGGGCCGTCTGAAATAACAATTAATGCGGGAAAACGATAGATGTGGGAACTTAAGAAAGCAATATGATCGTCGGGACTGGGTGAAAGAAACGACACATGCGGAAAACGATGATTCGGGGAACGACCGATCGAGATTCCACTGTATATATATATATATATATATATATATATATATATATATATATATATATATATATATATATATATATATATATATAAATATATATATATGTACATACATATGTATATATATATATATATATATATATATATATATATATATATATATATATATATATATATATATATATATATATATATATATATATATATATATATAAAACAGTTCCGTAACTGACTCACTGACTGACATACAACGCACAGACCAAACCGGCCACCTTTGCCGCACAGACCAAAGGGCTGAAATTTTGCATGGCGATTCTTCTTATAGTGTAGGGGTGCACTAAGAGAGATTTTTGAAAAATTCTTCTTAGATTTTTTTAAATTAAATTTTTAAGCTGTTTTGTAACTTTTTTTAAGTTTGCATTTAAAATAATAATGTGAGGCTTATAAAATTTATATCACGAGAAAGATCTTAAAAATTCCTTTAAAATGAAATCTTTTTCGAATCTTTACCGCAATTTTCTGATTTTTGGTGAATTTTTAAAGTTTCATTTTTAGAATTTAATTTATTAAATGCCGATCACGTGATTTCTTTTTCTGGTACTTTCAATAAATTTATCGTCACGTGCATAACAACTTAATAGACAAAAAAAAATTATTTTTTTCTTTCTAATGCAGCAGACGATTGGATATTATCCAAAAAAAATAAATATACCTTACGACTTTTATATATATATATATATATATATATATGTATATATATATATATATATATATATATATATATATTAAATCAATTGTATACATTGATCGTCGTATTTATTTTTTTGGCATTAATTGCATACATTGACTGTTGAATTTAATTTGAATGTACTCCGTATCGAAGCGCGGGTTTTCAGCTAGTATATATATATACATACATATATATATACATAAATAATATATAATATATATATATATATATATATATATATATATATATATATATATATATATATATGCATACATATTTATATATATATACTTATATACATATATATATACATATTTATATATATATACATATGATACAGTGGATAGGCGTCAATCGAATTATTTATTAAGTAGCTTAAAACTTTATTTTAAACCTAAAAAAAAAATTTATAATAATATTAGAAAAATTATAATTATCATTTTTTTAAATATATAATTATCAAGAAATGCAAACTTTTATAAAAATTAACTTATTAAATATTTTACTTATTAATTATATTCACTTTTAATATAATTAGCAGCAAACATTCATGGAGAACTAATGAAAGAATATAATTTTTTGCTTTTTTTCTTTTGAAAAATATTGAATAAAACAGAAAAATATAGCTATAATCTTTGAAACGCACAAAACAGAAAAATATATGTATATTCTTTGAAACGCACGAATAATGCATGAATTTAATTAATTATTAAATAGCGTAGGAAGAACCGACTGGTCTCTGAATATATAATTAACCTCTGAATAAATTATTATGAACCATCATAGTCCCTTAAAAAAAATCTGGAGATCTCATTGGGAGTGACAAAACATCCCACACTCTAGGGGAGTTCCAAAAAAAGGAGGGGATTCCCTGCCCAAATTCTGGAGGTTACCACAGTAACATATAATCGTCCTTTTTGGCGTCCGGTCCGCTTAAGATACCTCAGCATAAAATGAATAAAAACAGTAGTAAAAAGAATTTTAAAAGTTACAAATCATAATACATTAAACTCGTACAAACATTTCTCGGTCAAATATCGGTCAAAATAGATCTATCTTATTATAATATATTTTCTGTAAATGATTTTTACTTAATGAAATGGGTGCAGTGGTTCTCATGAAACCAGAACCGCAATGTCGGGCTCTATACTGGAAAGTTTTATTCCGAGGTCCGCTTCTACATTGAGTTTGTTTCTGTACTTTGATTTCATATATATAATAGTACCGAAAAAGCCTGTATACATAAATATGTTGTGCAGAACGGAATGAAATGTTGGAGGGCTTCATTTGCAAGTGCAGGGTCATCAGATCTGAGAAATAACCAAAAGTTTGTGAGTACATTTTTGTTGAGTTGTAGTTTCAAAGACGTAGTTTCAAAGATAGTTCCACGAGAATATCTTGTTCAAGTATAGATTGTTAATGTCAAAATTGTTTCGTGGACCCCCGGTAATGGCTACGCGGACCCCCAGGGGTCCACGGGCCACAGTTTAAGAATCTATGGTCTAATTCTAATATATACACAACAATAAAATAATGCAAGATAATGCAAGCTTTTCGTGGTGCCATCTATTATGAGAAAGAGAAACTATCCTGAGAGTAACTTTTCTCTCTCGAATTATTTATACAGAAACAAATACACACACGCACACACAGGCGTAGCGTCGGGGGTGGGGGATGGGGGAAACTTAATTTGAAATAAATTAAAGCGTTAATAGAAGTTCAGTTAAAGTCGGAAAATTGTAGAAAACTTTTAGGAAAGTTGGTTTTTTTCCCTCTTTTTCAAACTGTGAAAACTTCTTTCCGCTTATGTCTTTAGCCTTAACATAGTTTTTAACAATGATATTTTCCATAACAAAAATTCGATGCTATATTTTTTTTCTCATTTTATCTATATTACATTTATTTTTCTCACCGTATAAATTTTGACTACTACTCCAACATCAATTCTATTGTTATTCAATTAAAAAAAAATCATAATATTTCATATTTTAAGGACCGGCCGGCAGTCAGTGAGCTGAGCATGGCCCTAACTGAATTCAATTCGTTCCCCCCTCCCCCCCAAAAAAGTTAGAAGCACGCTACGCCTATGCATGCACACCCACGCACACATATATGCTTTGAATTTAATGTGCAATCAAATGTTTCATTCGTATTTTATGAGGTGTAAAGTGAACTAGGAGAGCAAGGGGGTTGATCGATAACAAACTTTTAATTGGAAGCGATAAGCCTTTAGAGAGCATACATGAATTTTTACTAATAATGATAATAAAGAAAATGTTTTTATTAAACAGCATCGTATATGCTGTTTAATAAAAACATTAACTGTATTTTTCAAATTTTTGTTTCATTTAAAGTCGGAGCTCAAAAATAATAATAATAATAATAATAATAATAAAATCAAAGACCTGCGTGGAATCAACGAATTGTTGCGATTATTTAAACAGAAAATTTAGAAAGAGAACCCTTGTTGTCCACCGAAGAACTTTTCGCAACGAAATTCGCCTAAGAACTGAATTACAAACTTTTGATTTATTCCTGCAATTTATATACTTAACTGCATAAGGAAAGGGGTACGGAGAGGTTTAAGAGGTTATGCTGCTGAGTTTTCGGCTGATTGTAACACTTCCATGTGGTTATAAATGTCGTCTCAAACTGATCTGTGATTAATTGCAGTTACAAAAGAAATTAGCTCATATTTTAGTTGCTTGTAGATGGGTTAATGCCAGAAAAATCGACGTAAAATCAGATCCCTTTTCACGATCTCTGAAATTCAATAAGTTTTCACTGACAAGAATGGTTAAATGGTCGGAGGATTAAACCCCTCCTCTGGTTAAGGCCTGGTAGATATAAGCGCAAGAATGTAAATCATATGAAAATCTAAGTTTCCTTTGCATTTTTTTCTCTTTTTAGATTCTGGCTTGCATCTGATCCGGGGTACAGTCTCGGGCCAGCTAGGTACACAGCTATAACAATAGATTAGGGTTATTTGTATGTAGCATTTGCTAAATAAATAGATTACGGTTATTGTTGATTTTACACTTTATTAAGTATGACATTATTATTTTTGGTTAATAATGGCATGTCACTAGATCCCCAGCTCTCTTAAATGGATGAGCTCCTTGGACCCCACAGAGAGAGAGATCAAGTGCAGGAATGGAGAGGAATTCCACAGACTTTGTGAAGAAAAGTCATAAGAAATGAGCTCCTGATGTACGGACATTTCTAATAGAATTTGCCGGGAAAATGTTACAATTTTTCGGCATTGGTTACTCGACTTTTACGGCAAGAGTTTCTATATATATTTATGCATGTTTCTCTGCCTCTCTCTCAATCTCTCTATCTGTCTATCCATATATATATATATATATATATATATATATATATATATATATATATATACATATATATATATATACATATATATATATATATATATATATATATATATATATATATATATATATATATATACATATATATATATATACATATATATATATATACATATATATATATATATATAATATGTATATATATATATATATATATATATATATATATATATATATATATGTATATATGTATATATATGTATATATGTATATATGTATATATATGTATATATGTATATATATATATATATATATATATATATATATATATATATATATATATATATATATATATATATATATATATTACCTTCTTCTCTCAATCCTTCGTTGGAGAGAATAAGGTAGAGAGCCTGAGTGCTCACTTTGCTTTTCGTAGGGCAACTGCGTTCAGATGGAATTTTCATTCCTCGCCGATGAGGTTCATCACCTGGAAGTCCTATACTTGCTATGTCGAGCCTCTTGCAGCAACATGCTGATAAGAAAGTATGAATTATGACATGACGACCGATTTATAAAAGAAAACTGTGGGGAGATATTTTCCTCTATTACTAAGATGTAGCCAATTCAAAGTAGCTGATTACCTAGCGTCTGCATGTGTTTCACAAACACATTTGAGTCTAGGTAATTTTGGGAAGACTTAAGCATTGAAATAAATTAGTACGTGTGATAAAAGTTAACTTTAGGTTATTCAGTAGGGCTAGCTCTGTGTAGGATTACTTTGCAATCCTTGTGTATTTAATATATTTAGCATATCCATTATTAATTATACGCTCAAGTAGAGCAGCTATATATTTTGGTTGGTTGTGTTGATTTCTTACCACCGGATCATGATCACACAAAGCCAATTGAGTTACGTCAGGTAAAAATTATTTTTATAACCATTTACCCCATGCAAGGTGTTAGTTAAGAGCTCTGCGTTAAATGTAATATTTATTGGTTAACATAGAGACTCGTTCTGTTTTCCCGTTATTCAGTGCTCCATAATCTATAATTTAAGCTGGTTTGTTTTGCATCTGCTTAATATATAAAATGCGGACGTTAAATAAAAAAATATGCGATCAATATTTTGTAACTATGCGAATATTGTCGATTAAATTCCTTAATAAGAAATTCACTTAGAATTCGTTTTCTTGAAATGCATTTGTTGGTTTAGAAAAAAAAAAAAAAACAATCGTACTTTACTCTCTCAGATTAGTTATGCATCACTGAAGATCGTCAGCATTCAATAACATAATACGTACATATCTTTCAAATATTTTCAACTCCTCGTGGTTTAAAAAGCAAAGCACTGAACAGGGATTTGCCCATTTTTTTTCTTCCTTATATATTAATTTCATGGCGAAAAACTGACATAATCTCGAGCATGTATAAACGTGCTACATACTAGAGAGATACCCCACTTTACAATATCCGGATATTGTTGATTTTTTCAAAAAACAGATTTTCTAAACATACATAACCTGTGACGATAAGTATGCATAAAAATACCAGGCAATCACAATGGCCTTATTTGTAGCTGTGTGAATATTTTGGCAGCTTACGCAATATAGCTCGAAAGCCGCATTTTCTCTATCCGTTCCTTTGTACCTCTCCGATAAAATTCCGGAATACCCAAAATTAAAATGAGCAGCATGTCAAATAACCTTCCTTTTTGTAACAACTTAAAGCTGCGAATCCTTGCATTCTATACCAGAAAAAATATACCACATTTGAATAATGCGGCAAACAATTAAAAGAAAAATTGTTATCAAAGCTATTAAAACTAGTTAATATTTTAGGAATACTAATTTTTCTAAAAATTGGAGAGTGATATAATATTAAAAAAAAGTTTAAAATTACGTTCATATCAAATATAACCTTTTTCTGATTTTGGCCTTTATAAGTATATGGATATCCCCAAATGGCTCTCCACACTGTTTTCCTTGGCCGAACTTGCTACGCAGAACGTTTCTCAAATTTTTCTTCTCGGAACCTTAGGATTCCACTCATAGAATTTGGGGTTTAGAAAAAATTATATCTTGAGCTTTATTATAATAAATCGGAGATATTCTTCTTAGGTATTCTTGCTGATGTAACAGACCAAAAGGAGGCTGAGAAATGATTCAGTTTTTAAGGTCCGGGACCTTTATGTATCTAAGCTGAAGCTATGTATTAAAGTCGCTACAGTGTTTTATTCCTACGTTATCTAATGTACCAGATGATTTTTTAACTTCTAGTTACTCTAATATCCATCAAATGTCCATTAAACTTGTCTGGAGCAAGTGGGACTTCTCGAAACTCCATGGTTTCACCTATAAAATTGGATCGTTTTATCGGGACCGGTATTAACTGAGACTGATCCCTTCAATCTGTATTCCATTCCTACGTTATCTAATGTGCCAGACGATTATTTAATTTCTTTATATTCTATTTATTGAATGTGATTTAAATTTGTGTGTAGAGAAAAGGTTCTCTCGAAACCCTAGGGTTACACCTCTAAAATTTAGGGCTCCGAAGTAAGATTAGATCTTGTTCTAATCATGAGTGAGTGAACGATGTTCATCTGAGGCGTCGGGTATTCTTTCTGAAGTAACAGGGCTGATGATAGTGATGTGGTGCGAGAAAAGATGATCCAGTTTTACCGGGATCTCTATTAACCTCGTGGGTAGTAGCCGTAGAGCAGGGGTGTCAAACTCAAAGGCTAACTTGGGCCAAACAAACAAGGTTTAACTATAGGTGTATTCAATATTAATAGAAACGTAGGTTTATTTACCTAATTACAGTATATTCAACATAAATATATGCATTTTGTTTAATAATAGCAATAAAACAGTATCATTAAAAAAATTTAGCGAATTCTTCCTATCTTATTATAATTCTGCGTCGGTTATTTTATTATATATTATTGTGTGCCAATATATTGGCCGGGCCGCAAAAATGTTCGTCGCGGGCCGCGAGTTTGACACCCCTGCCGTAGAGGATTCATTGTTAACCTACAGAGAAAAAAAATTCGATGATTGTCGCGACTCGGATTTATAATTTTTTTTTTTTTAAATGTACTCTGCAAAAGGGGAAAACTTTTTTTTTACTCTTCTATCATACTGGTTTAAGAAATTTCTCCCACCGAACGAAATTATTTGCTTTTAAAACACAGTACACCCCCAATTATTCCCCAAATCATTCGAATTTAAAATTATTAATGGCGTTTCTTTTAAAAAATGAAAAAGATACCCAAGTAAAAAAAAAAAGAAATTCTATCCCTATTACAAAATAAATAAATTATATATATATATATATATATATATATATATATATATATATATATAGGTATATATATATATATATATATATATATATATATATATATATATATATATATATATATATATATATATATATATATATATAGAGAGAGAGAGAGAGAGAGAGAGAGAGAGATGTGTGTGTGCGTTAGTTAGTTAACTACTTCCTTCACATCGATTAAAACTCCGTGCGCATAAAAATAAATGCATATACAGTGTTTGAAAGGGAAAATCGAGCATTTTATTCTATAGCGCGTTGCACGAGAATCGCGTTATACGAATAAACTGGAGTCGTCATGGAGCACAATAAAAAAAGTACACTGCTGGCCACTGTAAATGCAACACCCCGAAGGAAACATGCAAATAACATGAAATTTACAACATGCATTAGCGGAGGTGAGATATGCAAATGATTAGAATTTCAGCGCAGACGCACATCACGCGCCATTTCAAAGCGCTATTTAAGGCTCGGAGATTTCGACGATTTCAAGTTCGGCAATTGTGTTTTTCTTGTGGTTTTTCCAAAAAAAACCGATCAATTATGCCTCGTCGAAAACAGCGATCACCTTTTGATCAAGTATCCGAGTTCGACAGAGGAAGGATAGTGGCCTACCGAGATTGCGAATTATCTTTCAGGGAAATCGGCTGTCGTGTTGGACGAAACCAAACAACTGTAATGCGGATATGTGATCGTTGGATGCAGGAGGGTACGACGGACCGGCGTGTTCGATCGCATCCACCTCAGCGCACCACTTCACGTGATGACAGGCAAATTGTGCGCATGGCAGTGACGGATCGCTCAGTCACATCACGAACCATAGCACAGTACATGCAGTCTGTAACGCATCATCCAGTGTCTGCGCGTACCATTCGACGCCGTTTACAGCAGAGTGGTCTGTCCGCAAGACGTCCATTGCTTTGTCTACCCTTGAGGCAGCACCACAGACGTCTCCGCCGCCAATGGTGCGATGACAGAAGGATGTGGACGGCAGAATGGAATGAAATTGTCTTTACTGACGAGTCACGCTTCTGTCTGCAACACCACGATGGTCGCATTCGAGTCTGGAGACACCGTGAAGAGAGGATGCTGAACAGCTGCGTTATGCACCGCCACACTGGTCCTGCACCGGGTATTATGGTATGGGGCGGTATTGGATATCACTCTCGCACACCTCTCGTACGCATTGCCGGTACTTTAAACAGCCAGCGCTACATCTCCGAGGTCTTGGAGCCAGTTGTCCTTCCTTACCTTCAGGGCTTGCCCACAGCCATATTTCAACAGGATAATGCGCGACCACACGTGGCACGCATTGTCCAACGGTTCTTCGTCAATCGCCAGATTGAATTGCTTCCCTGACCGCCTCGCTCTCCGGATCTTTCGCCGATTGAAAACATGTGGACCGTGGTTGCTCTACGATTGTCCAGCTGCCACAGCAGATCAACTTTGGCAACGTTTGGCAGCTGCTTGGTCTGCTGTACCCCAAGAACTCATCCAAAGTCTCTTTGAATCAATGCCGAGGCGTGTGGCAGCGGTGATCTCCAGCAATGGCGGCTACTCGGGCTACTGATTTTGGCAGGAACCACACTTGACAGAAGTCTATAAATTTAATCATTTGATACTTGGTCAACATGTTATCTACAAAATAAATTTTGTTGTGATATCTCTTGTCTTTCTTGGTGTTGCAATTTGGGTGGCCAGCAGTGTATAATCGTACTTCAGTAAAAATATGTAAGGTGGTGGCTTAGGTTTGGTGAGCTGGTGAAAGATTTAAATCTTAAAATCTTAAAATAGAAATGTAAATATCCTTTTTTTTCTTAGTCCCGTAAATTCCTACATTTCTCTAACTTACTCCTGTCTTGCGGTTGCTATGCAGTCATCCAATACGTCTTGTTTTGCCATTTCGGTTCGGGCGTGCGTTGCTTGATCACCACGTGAGGGGGAAGGCAATAATATCGAAACCAGCCTAAAGGAATGTTGATGATTCCCACAGAAGCGCAGACTCCCCTTTCGGGAGCATCGGCCCTGCACACAGCGCAGGGTGCAGGCAACGTTCGCAACGAAAAGTATTTAAACAAAAAAAAAGAAAAGATAATAAAAAAGCCAAGTTTTGTGCAGAAAACAAAATATGACAAGTTGTATAAACAATGTACACAGTTTCGGCTTCGGAAACTGATGTTGTTCTTGGAGTTTTGCGTGGGAGTTGGGGGCTCTCGAAAAAAATACTCTCCCTGCGGTCTGCTATGCTTGTCTGTTGTTTCTGTTGGTCAGCGCCGCTTCCGCCGACTGCATGGAAGGCCTGGAGGACGTAATGATGTCATAGCCTTGTCTATATTCCCTTTCTTTCCCTTTTCAACCTCTCTTTTTTTTTTAGTTAAAATACAGCCGGCTGAGGTAATATGAATTTTTATTATAAATATTTTTTTGTGAGCTCATTTAAGTTAATAAGGAGTAATAATTCGTCACCAGCCACCTCTAGTGTAAAATCTATGATGTAATATTTCAATTGTAAAAAAATGTAAATTAATGAGGCATTGTTAATAATTGTAATTGATATTTTAAAATGTGTTTAAATTTAATAAATTGTTGTTGCCTCTAACCTTGAATTCTGTCGTTTTGAGTTGGTTTGCTTGTCATATCACCATATTAACATTTTAACCTGTCTATTTTTTTTTGTAAAGATTGCTATACGATCCCTCTCCTTTACACTATGTGTAGAGTGGTTAACCTTAATAGTAAATTGAAATATAACAATAGTAACTAACTCAAGTAAGAACTATAACATAATAAATTTATTTTGTGTGAACTTTCTGAAGAGATTTTATTCAGTCCTAACGAACTCAGGAAAACGGAACAATATATATATATATATATATATATATATATATATATATATATATATATATATATATATATATATATATATATATATATATATATATAAACATATCTATTATTCTGCATTATTTATAACAAAGTCTACTGATAATTTTTTATAGCTTATATAAATGCAATTAACAACCAAATATTAAGTATAGTGAAGTACAAAAACAAATTCTAGAAGAGGTCTTAAGATCCCGTCCTATAATCTTTGGCTGGTTAAGTTAGGAACATTGTACTCCGAATGAAGCTTTGTACTCTAGAATATGATTGAGCGCTGGAAGTTTTAAAATCGTTTATGTGTGGGGATTTTTTTGTTTCCCATCCGTTAACTGAGGGATAAAATTTAAATCCTATATTTTACAGTGCTCCAGAAAGAGTTTTTTCATTGGATTTTGTTAAAAATTTTCAATGTGTGAAACTAGACGACAACGTCGATAATTTTTATCGTAACTGCAAACTGTGATCCGGTATGATTTGGAATTCCAGACACATTTTTTTCCAGATACAGTTAGAGTTCGGTTTGTCGCGCTGTCTTTGGAAGCCTTAAGCTGGAAAAATTCAACCCAGTTGTAAAAAACATAAATGAAGTGGTATGCAACAAGGAACGCTGCACTGAAACTGAGTAAATTGAATTTTAATAAAGCATTAAATTAAATACTTCTGATTGTTGGTTATGCAGTTAATAAAATAATGTTCTTTAGCGTAGAAAAAGAGACAGAGCGAAACATGTCGCCAAATCTGCCAGATATTTAAGTGGAATTTAAAATTTTTATGTGTTAGTACAAATTGGACAGTGTTACATAAAACTTTTCAATTTATCTATGCATCTTTAAAGGCAGTAATCATTTATGAATGGCCACGTTGTCAAAATATACGAAACAACAATCTTAATTATAGTCATAAATAAAGAGAAAATATTAAGCATTGTTCAGAGGATATCTTTCTTTCTCAGTGTTGTGTAAACTGCTCTTAGTATTGTTAATCATCAACAATGCTAATAATCATAAAGATTTTTACAACAGATCTGCTACGCAACAAAGGTTTTTTACAGTCGCCATTTTAAACTTAATACTTATGTGTGAAGGTTTAAGCGCTTGAAAGCTTATCGTAATTGCTTTTATTTTAATTTGAGAATTCTTTGAAATTTTCTTACATCTCTTGACATCGAGACCTTTTTATTGTTCTTTGTTGAAGTATCTATCATTGGACAAGTTCGTTCTTATCGTGTCTGCTGTGTTCTTGTTCGCTACGTCGGACGTCTACTGCATTTTGTTATCAGGCTTTTGTATTTGCCAATTTTACGCTTTTATTGAAAAGAAAAAAATAAAGGGGAAAATGTCAAAAGAAGTTTGCCTGGCAGTTGAGGAAGAAGATGACGTTGATATTTATGAAACTGCCACTGAAAGCTCTATGGACGAATATGTTGATGCTAGACCTCCTAAACCTCCCAGAAAGCCTCCTAATTCTGCCCTGGCATTGCGTAAGGCTCCTAAACTTCCAAACCCCCTCATGGAAAGGTTTTTGAATGACTGTGACATCAAAACTACAACTGATGTACCTCGAATTAGTTTAAAGAAAAGAATACGGCGACTTTTGTGCAGTTGTTTCCGGCCTTCAGCAAAAGACTAACCAAACAAACCTACATGGACAAAATTATATGAAGATTTTCCATAGATGAACTAAATTTCTAAAACAGTTTTTTTATTATGTGTAATCATCCACTGTCTCTCTATAGAACTTTAAATATCCGTACAATTTGGGATTTAAAATTTTTGCAACTCATCGCACACTGTCTTCAGTTTTTCCAACACTTTGTTGCCTGCAACTAGAAATCATCGGTTACTCATGCTTATTAGTGTTACTGAAGTCTGCTTTCTTCTTCCTCTTCTCCAAACCACCTAAATATCTGCTTCATGTCTTTCTCATCTTCATCACAGCCGATACCACCTGGCTCGTATCATCCTCCTCACCAGAGCCGCTACCATCTGGCTCGTAACATCCTCCTCACCAGAGCCGCTACCATCTGGCTCGTAACATCCTCCTCACCAGAGCCGCTACCAACTGGCTCGTGACAAACTCTTCACCAGAGCCGCTACCATCTGGCTCGTATCATCCTCTTCACCAGAGCCGCTACCATCTGGCTCGTGTCATCCTCTTCACCACAAATTGATTTTTTATTTCTGAGCCAATAACACCAGGCTGGGAAATGTATCCTACAAACATCGTACCTCCATTAAAAAAAAGAAAAAAAAGTGAGAAACACGCCGGCCCACTGGCATCGGGCCGCGCGGATGGTCTTGCTGTAAAGGGGAGTGTTCAACAGCCCGCCTCCAAGCGGTACTCTCCGGGCAACGTTTCTTCCTCGCAAGTGTAAGGAACGGCGAAAGGGCTGAACTGATTCGCATTTTTCAATTGTAGGAAAAGGAACTTTGTCTTCTGTTGAGCAGACAAGAACCTTTATCAAAATATCCTAGAGAGGAACCTTCATACTACGATGTATAATTGATGATCGCTCGCAAATATTAGACTCTAAAAAACCCTTGTCAAGCTCTGTTAAACATTACAAGCGTTTTATTGTGTTTATGATAATCATTGTGTATTGTGTGCACTTATCAGACTTTGCAAAAATAAAAGTTTTCGTATCTTTGCAACATGTTTCTTCCTTAAATCTTTTCATTTAATTTTCACTGTACGCTGGTAAATATTAAATCCTGTTCCGAAAATTTCGAAAAATATTTCGTCAATCCCTTTGCAATTCTTAAAATGGAACAAAAGGTGTCGGTAAATTTGAAACACCCCAAACCAGGGGCCTTTTAACCAATCTCTGGACAACTTAGAGACACAGAAACCTGAACAAATTGATGTCAGGTCCCATCTTATGCGTTGCAATGTAAAAAACTGAAAACTGTCCGAGTTGCTTTCTAGCCTGTCTGTGGGGGTTTCCTAAAAAAATATATTTTTTGCTGCGTTACGAATAACGTTACTAGACATTTAATATAAAAATGACGGTAACTGTGGAATCAACAAGAAGATAACAAAATTTAATGAAAAGTATTAATTAACAGAGACATTTGTTTTTTACCAAAGGTCTTGCAAAAGAAATACGAGCTTAATAAATAATTCTTAATTAAACTTCCATTTATATTTCTTAGAAATTCTGTAATTGTTAGAAAATGTCTGTAATTGTTAGTAAGAAGCGCTCGTCGGGCATCCTCCAAGCGTCCATCGTACTGCCAGATTGTAAAACGAGATTCATCACTCCAAAGAACATTTTTCCACACGTCGACAGTCCGATGACGGTGAGCTTTGGACCATTGCAATCGACGCTTCGCATTCTGGGGAGTGATGTGCGGCTGAACGACCATGGCATCCCAGGTTTTTTTAACTCTCGACAAACAGTCCTACTGCTAGCACTAACGCCCGATGAACTTTGGAACTCCCGAGTGATTTCAATCAACGAGATCTTGCGATTTTGTCTCACTACCCTTTTCAGAGTTTTACGGCTGCGTTCATTCATTTTTTTTCGGCTTTTCTGCAGTTTCACCGCCTCGACGTTTCCACTCCACAATCACATCCCTCACAGTGGATTTTGGCTTCTGTAGAATGTCCGAAATTTCCCGAACTGATTTCCCACAAAAGTGGCATCCCACTATAATGCCACGATCAAAGTCATTAAGCTCCTTTGACTTACTCGTTGTCTCACAAACGCATAAATATGACCTGACCAACACTTTCATAGCTTTCGGTTACGCATCAAATTACGTCACCTGCCAGATCCACTTCTTTAGGGGGGTGTTCGGATACTTTTGGCCAGGTAGTGTACGTTAAGTAAAAAAAACATAATTTTATAACTTGGTCAGAAAATCCCGTTTTGCATAATCAAGAATGGAACGGATCTCGGGTAGTCTCAATTTCATCTGCCAGTAAACCAAACATGGGGACCCCCAAAGTACCAAAGTTAGAATTTATTTTTCGAAAATCAGAATCGCTAGGAATTAAACCTCTTTCTCTGGATTAATTACGAAAAACCATGTAAAAATAGAAAAATTCAAAAGTAACGGACGCATGGCGAAAAAAAATTGGCAGAGGCAAATAGACTTAGGACCTGTTCCCATAGCAACCGTCAGCGTCAGCGTGACCCGTATTGACATATTTTAAACCAATCACAGGCCTCAACAATTTCGTGGCTAATCGTTCGGAGGTTTGTTATTGGTTAAATATATTTCAACACGAGTATCGCTAATGCTGACGGAATCTATGGGGAAAAGGCCCTTACCAGAAATCCGCCTACAGGCGAAATGACCGGTAAAGAAAAAAAAGAGTATCAACTTGACAACGTTTAAAATGACAACGTCATTAAAATTAAATCGATTGGCCTCTCTATAAACCACGTGATCACGTGTTTCAAAAACTGCTATACCACAGATATAACTAAAAGGAAATAATCCAACTGAGAAAGATAATTACTAACAGGAAGAATGCAGACAAAATAAACCAAAATCACGCACTTAGAGCCAAGCGCACCATCAATGCAGATTCTCTAGCAGTAAAAGAACTAAACCATATAACGAGGCAACCGACTTGCCTCTGTATCAGCAGGCCTCACCAAATCAGTTACCTAAAGGGGGAACTTTCTGAATGGGATGCAGGTCTAACCAAAAGACATCCCAAGGCCCCACTGAAAAAGATAGTCAAATCAAATGAAAATGAACAGAAAGCCCGCACTTAGGTTTCTGCTAAGTGCAAAAACTAATGTTAATGACGGTCCACAATTTCTTGAGTTCAGTTTCTGCTAGCTTAAAAGTTCTGGCCGTCAAAATTTGAGAACAGAGACCTCGACGAGCAGCGAAGCGCCAGAAGAAAAATCTCTGTGCTCAGGCTGCCAATGAACTCTAAGTAAAGAGCTCGCGTATCTTCAAGAGTAAATAACACGATGTAGTTTTTATCTTCGCTGTTTATCGCATAGAGTGGACCACCGAAATCCCATAACCAACTACAGAAAACGGCGGTGACTGTTCTATTCGAGTAACTGGCATAGGAGCAGTAACTTGAACACCGGCGACGAATTGAATCTCTCGCACACAATACATTTTCTCAGGATGCCTTCCTTTAATCAGCCAGTACTTTTATCGTATTTCCATCAAAGTTTCGGAAATTGCACCGCGAAACACTTTGCTGTGTATATCCCGCACTAACAAACTCACTAAATGATGTCTTGCAGGCATAATAATAGGATGTTTTAGCTAGTTTTGATTTTTGGTATCTTCCGCCAACGTGCATTATCCCCTCCTCATCAAGGAAGGGATTCAATTCTAAAATCGCCGAAGTTTTTGAAATTGGTTTGCCTTGTCAGTTCTTCAGCAAAAACTTCTCCCCGAATGGTTTTTACCCAAATCCTTTCGGCACCATCAAGTTCTTCGGCACTTAGTTCTTGGCATCGTTTATTTTTTATTTCTAGTGTTGCACCCAACATGTATCACGATATAATTTTCGCAAGTTACTCTACTTGTTCAGGTCAAGCGCCTATGCCATATTTCACTGAACTTCACAACCGAATGATGATATTTCATCTAGTTCAGTTCTTCCTTCACAAGATACTTCTGGAGAAATTTCGTGATTAAAGCCCTATGGCCACTTTTCCTACGTCCATTTCGGCCCTTGAAGCCAAACCGGACTGCACTCGCTCCTCGAGATATGTTATCTTTTCCTCTACAGTGATGCCAATTAGCAGGATCAGTTCCTGACTGGATTTCTGAAACTCTATTTGAAAAGAAGAGTTTCCACTTTCAAGCTGTCCCTTTTATCAAGTGAAGAGTGATTAAGGGATCCCTCCACAAATATACTTCAGAAACCGGGAATTGAAATTTCGTTTTCAAATACCAATTTTATTTTATAACGCGCATCCATTTTGACTATCGTTTGCTTGCAGAATGGCAACGATTTTTATTAAAAAAAGGCTGATCGTATTATTTTTTGCTGTTCTAACAAGTCTTTAAGCAGAATATGTGCGATTTTTATATTGGGTTTTCTTTTTATTCATTTGTATAACATTTCACATGTTTTTTTTCTTATGTTATTTATCTGTGTTTAGTTTTTAAATTGATTTTGGTTAGCTTTTATTCCACAATTTGACATTATTACATTACAGCTTTTAGTGGTACAGTTTGCAAAATGTTTTTGTGTATTACTGCCGAAAGAGCTTGTTTTAAAGTTTTCCATCAATCTTAATGTAAAGGGATAAGTAATTAACTGCTATTAACTACAATTATATGCTATTAACTGAATTTTAAACTGTACTTTTAAAATTCATTAATTAACTTTTTAATTAAATTTTAGTCTAAAATTCAATAATTAACTTAGTATTAATTTTATAAAGTTTGTTAGTTTACCTAAATAAAGTTTTTTGCTTAAACGTTTTTGTGCGGGTTTGCCATTATTTATCGTGTTTATGACCTCAACATCCAATCAAATGGATGTGCTCCCCTGAAATATTAAAAAATTGAAATTCATTAATTTCTTGAAAAACGAGCTTTTTAATGCCCGTTTGTTTTAATAAACTATAACTATAAAAAATATTTATATTTTATTTTGCTCGAGTCTCAATAGGTCAATGCTGTTCCGTTAGAATTCAATTCCAGAAATGGCACATGAAAATTTATCTTTTTGTGATGCTGGTATGCTCATATCATACCAGGTGGTGGTGGGTGTTAATACGAATAACACATTTTTCTTTTTGTGGGGTCGCGGAGACTGCAAATTAATAGTGCCTGTTGTGAAAATTCTCCCTCTCACCGAATCAATTCAAAGCCGTCTGTCTGGTGGACGGATGGCCTAAGTGTTTAATACAACAGCACGAAGAGAATGGAAGTACAAATGGTGCAAAATACAGAATGAGGGGTGTAGGGTATTTAATTACCTTAAAACAATGGATGCATGCATGGGTTGGAACAAGCAAGGAAGACAAAGCATTGACCTTAAACATACATTTATTTGATAATGCACAAATTTCAATTAAATTGTCATAGCTATTAATATAACAATCTCTTTCACATTAACATTTTTAACATTGAGAATCCAGAAGCAGAGGCAAACTATATTGTCAAAGATGATTTTTAGAGTCTATTGGGGAGGCACTTACTATAGCTGAAGTATGCAGCGATGACGACAGGGACCCAGAATCATCTCCAGTATAGGAACACCTTAGCGGGATATTCGCACTTCTCCAAGACTCTGGGGCAGACGAGAGTCTCTATCATCTAACTCTGAGGAACCAAGTCTGAGATCGATCTCCTTCTTCTCCAATTCCCTCCGTCCTTAGCGGAGCTGTTGTCCGTTTACAGTCCTCACTTTCATTGGGCAGTGGGCTGCTTTTCTTTCAGTGGTTCCTGCCCCAATCGGTTCTTTATTAAGCAGCCTCTGTCGTCTCTGTCCATAGTCTACGAAGTACCTCCCCCACCATAATTTCATTTTGCAAAACAACTTTGACCCTTCTCATCTGACGTTTTTACTGTGGGCCATAAAATAACGACCATCCATCTTGTAAAATTTAGACTTTAGATCGCTATCACTGGCCACACCGACAGCTATTCTTCTATTTTTTATTGGTTTACAAGCCTGCATTTACCCCTGCCTCTGCAGCCTTTATAATACATTCGTTATTGGCCACACACCGTGGAGAATTATACCATTTCACTTCTACAAGGGGTACTTCCCAAGATGCTCAGTAGACCAAAAATGGAAAATTTAATCACTGGATACGTAACAAGCATCACAATACACGATTGTTTCTCCGCCTAGGTCTTTCCCGTACACTCTGTGTCCAGTTTCTGCGGAATGTTTTAGAACTGTCTCGTCTTCTTTCTTTATGCTTTCACCACCCCCCAGTTGTCACCCGGGGCTACTACCGCCCCCCGGGGGGCGGTATCGCCCACTTTGGGAACCAATGCTATAGAAGGACTTTCCGGTCTACGGATTGAACGCTAGAGACAGTAGCGCACCTACGATTTAGTGTTGGGGGGGGGGCGAGTTGAACGGGTAAAAATATTTATGAGGCAAATTCTATATTTATAATGCAATTTCTATTTCTTGGGAGGGGGGTAAGTCCCTTGGCCCACCCCCACTGGTAGGAGATAAAGTCTTCCCGATCAAGGGACTTCAGTTTTAACAATTAACTCGTCTTCGTCTATGGATTGAACGTGGAGGTATTTAACGGCTCTCGTCGAGATTTGATCCGAGAGGAAAAATTTTCTCCATAAGTTAACGGTGAGCCTAGAAGATCCATTAGAGCGAACTCGAGAGCCTTAACCGGTTAAAATTAGGAATATTTGATTAATAATAATGACCAATTATACAGATCGATAATAATAGTTGATAAACATGGTCTTACTTCGTTTACTTTTATTTGTAGTTCCAGTAAATTATTTTTGGTTTTATGGTTTTATTCGTGATAATTAAAAATTGTCAGGACATCAAGGGGAAAGTTACAGGTGAAGTCAAACAAAAATGGTTCATTTTCCCCCATCAAAGGGTTCGATTCAAGTACGTGAGCATTATTGTTCAACAGTGGTCCGCAAACTGTAGGTCGCGTAAAAAAATTGGAGGAATCGCAGATAGTTTGATGTAAATATAAAATATTTTGTATTTAATTGAAAATCGTACTTTAAATTTTCTATGACATATTTTTAATTTTTTTTTGTATAGATATATTTTATATGTTAAAAAATATATAACAAAAAACTCATATGGCAAAATGTTATAAGAAACTTTTCTTAACATAAATGAGTTTTTCACGTTCTCGATTCTCGTTCGCCGATATTTTCCATTTACTGTTAATTACTGTAAGTAACAGCCAACTATTTTTCTGAAACATTGGTACCACGTTTGCTCGTGAAAAACAAATTATTGATTTTTCATGACATCTTGAATCTTAGAATTGCTGTCACGTAAATTTCTTAAAACATTTTGCCATCAGAGCACAGATATACGATATGATATTTTTGTCCAACAGTCTTACAGACAAAAGTCAATAGAGTCAATCGTAAAAGTCAATCATCAGCAAAAGTCAATAAAATAGTGTATTAACATTTATTTAATTATTTATTTTTTCTATTTTTTGTGTAGCATTTTCCTAATTTTTTTTTAAAAAATTGCTGCTACAAAATATTTTCATCGGGGTCGATTGAATTTTTATTAAAGAAAATTGTCCAAAAAAGTTTTCGCACCACTGTTTTATAATATTAAGTTAATAGTTATGTTCAGCTTATGCGTCGTATGAACGCAGACTGGATGTCAATCTGCATAAAACCGAGGCAACAAAAGGATAAACTCATACTGTGTGACGGTCATTTCTTTTATAAATGAGATTTCCAATCTTTCCACGCTTCGATGACTTTTGCGAGAGCGTTTTGTGAACGCTACGATACTCTGGCGCTTTTATGAGCGGGGGGGGGGGGGGGGGGGGGAATGTCCAAAGCGAAAAATGTGACATTTTAAAAGTGACAAGAAAAATTAGCGTCATCAGAATAATTCGGGAACCCAGATTGTGAGCATTTTTTTGGCTTCCATTCGGACCGTTTATTTTGGTCTGAATGAATTGCAGCTGCACTTCCGGGTGCGGAAATCGCCGGACTGCTATTGAAAATTCATTTCATATGAATGCAGTTAAAACAACAACATATTCATTGAAAAAAGCGTTTACCAACTTGTTTTTTCTCTGTTGTAATCAGTAGAGTAAACTTATGGTATACTTTGTTAGGTTTGTAGTGGTTGTGTTATTCCAAAGCTTCTAATGAACCGAGCACCCTCCGGGGCTACATCTAAGGGGCTCGTATACTTTGACAAATTTAACAGAGGGACTTTCTGGCCCACAGATTTAACCCATACCTGGCGTAGACACGAGAACATTTAGTGGCACTTGTCGAACTGAATCCCAACGCGCTATCCACTAGGTTTCTTCGGGGCAGTGGTTTTGTTATTCATATATGGGGTTGTTTGGGGTTCTTTTCCGTGGATAAGCTTCAGAAAAATTGCCCAGTATGCAAATAAAATGTCTTTTATTCGTGTCAAAAATAATATAGGAATTACGAAACGTAACATACACGAGTCCAACATTTAAAATGGCAGTCTTTCTCATACATCAAAATAGATGTATCTACCTCTATGGTTTTAAATTGAACACCGCTGTGTTTTATATATACATCTGAGGCAGTATCGCGTAATGACGTTGTTTCACCAAACCCCTTTCCCGCGAATAACTGACATTGCATTGATTAGACAAAAGGGAACATTTAGATTCGGATCTAACAGTATACTAGTTTCAGCTTCTTTCTGCTGAGTATCAGTGAACCCGAGATCAGTCGATCGATCTGGGTCAAAGAGCAAACCTAATGAAACTAGAAGAGAGTTTTCAGTAAATGTGCTGGGTTTTTAGCTTTATTTCGGCAAAAAAAATAAAATCACAACTTGTGTTGAAAGCTATCTATTTTAAAGAATAAATTCCAATTTACGCCGTGCACGAAGAAAAATGCCTATGCAACCTCTTACTGTTAAAATAGACAACTTAAAAATAAATCTTGCCAAAAGAAAAGGTGATTTTTTCTTCAGTTTTGTATCCAAGCTGTCTCGGTGACAGGCGATTCGGAACTTCATTTCGATTCTTTCATTTCACCCGCTTCTTCGGCACATTGTTTATGCAATTTTTTTAAAAACAATACTGAATTTTTCCGTATTTTTCTTGTCCATTTGCGGTCTTTACACTGACAATTTTAACGACCGTCTGCCAGACCCAAGGATCGAACTCGTGTTCCGTTATCTCGGGATCTCCCGACCGAGCGTTTCCGAAGATGCGAACAATTCTCATTTTCACTGGCTTCATCTTTTCTTTCCCAGTTTGTGTATGAAACGAGTTCTTCCCAGGGCGATTGATAACAGGAAAGTTGATAGCACTTGATTCACCTTAGCGGATCACCAGCTAATGCTCTCCCAAATTTTTATTTTTTACGAACGTTTAGGTCGATTTTGAATTAAGGCGCGTATTCAAGAATTTAAAATGACCCGAATAAGTTGAGTGCGACTGGGGAAGAATAATCTGATTAAATAAGAGTGTAATTGGAATATTTCCACGGCGATAAAGAGCTTGAATGTCAAGCACGTTAGATTATGAAACGTAAGAGAAGAAATAAAATGTTGAAGATGTTTACAGTGTCTGAAGAAGACGTGATTAAGGGATGTCTTTTTGACTAAATACATTCTAACAATTGAATCTTGTTCTTGGATGTGTGTGTGTGTAGGGGGGGGGGGGGCTCCTAGGCCCCACTCCTGCCTACGTCACTGCACGTGACTAAAGTTCGTAGCTAATATAAAAAATAAGGAAATCAGAACATAAATTCCAAATCAACTGGCTACTTTAGTTGGACATTGTTATGCTAGAAGGAAACCAAGCCACAAAAGTTTAAACGTCGAGTGCAATAGCTAGAAGGATGCGCCGTGTTTAGCTATGTGAGAAACAATTCTTTTTCTAGGCCAAATAATATTCTTTTTTTTATGAAGGGGAGAACCATTCATCAACAACTGGAGTTTTTAATTGAATGCTTTATTAAAACACAACTTTTTCGGTTCTAGTGTAGGGTGGTTCGTTGCATAGCACTGTCCAGTTTAAAGTCAAGTGATCGAAACTGCACGCTCACTCCTGAAACAAGAACTCGTTTGAATGAGTCCAAACAATATGTGAGTGAGCTGATGAGAAACAATATCATCCAGGCAAAGCATTTGCATAACCTAAAAGGCGCTTCGGGAGACCACGTTTTAAACACATCTCAGGTATCCTCTAAAATTGAAGGCCCGATACACGGACTGCTAGAGGGAATCCAATTTTCCATGCATTAGGGAAAATTTGCATCTCGCATAACCTGAAAAATTATTTTTCAGCGTCCATTAGAGGGCTCCGTTTCTGAACAACCCCCCCTCTCCCCCACGTGAAACTGGGTGAGATTCGGCTCGACTCCCTCCCCCCCCCCCTAAAAACCTCACGTAATTAATGGACGCCCCCTTAGAAATTCTCGGCAAATGATTTTTATCTCTCGAAAAGTGATACATCTGTTCAAAATTTATTAAATAACTTCCATATATCTTCATTTTATTTCCAGTAACAGAGGAAGGAAAGAGATCTCCGTGAACACCAACCTTGTTTCGACCAATAAATCAAAAAGTATTTTAACGGTTAATAGATGCCGTACTTCTTTACAAATTACCGAACCTCCAGAGATTTTGTACCTATTATTTGGAGGCACAAAGGAAGAATTGTTGCCCGCTGCACGACAGAAGGAAGAGGTAAAATACGACGGAGCAATTTGGCGACGACACAACTTAAAAGAGAGTCACCAGCTGTGAATCTTTTGTTTTCGTTACGCCGAGGGAGATGGCCTTGGGGGAGAAACGACTCAAATCCTCGGACTCGAGAGCAATCGAGTTATTCCTGGGAGCAATTTCGATGCAATAACTACTACCGGTAAAAGCAATGAAGCATTTTCTTTAGCCTCGCTGATGTGATATAATTTACGAAGAAAATCGCCAGCTGTCAATTCTCTTTCTGTCATTAATCGACAATGTCAATTGGTAATTCTGATTTAAGTCCTTCTGCTCAATACACTGTCGGGTAGGAGGAAGCGGGCCATTACGAATGACTGCTGCCATATCCTAGTTCCTTAATTCATTCATTGACGAAAATACTGTTGCAGGTCAACTTATTGTTTGAAAATTATTAACGGTAGATTTTCCTGCTCACTCAATAAAATTCGAAAGTGGTGGTGGATGACCCTCAGGGGGACCCTTTGTCGATTTTTTTTCTCATGTTATACGATATTACTTGATGTCGTGACATTGAATTATAATTCGAAGCAGGTTTATTCCGATGAATTATACAATATTAAAAACAAGTTAAATTTTTAGTTAGGTAGGTAAGTTGCGATGTGTTATTTCTCTTTAGATTTAGTTTTATTTCTCTTTATCATATAACGCAGTAGCAAAAATTGATTATTCAATGGAATGAATTTTCGCGCTTCATAATAATACTCCCTCTGTTTCAGAATAACCCCCCTGTAATATATTATCAATCATTTAAGAGAATTTTTAATGCATACATCAAATAAATAAATGCCAACACTATATACACTTAATAGCTGAAATAAATAAATACTGCAACTCGAATTGTCCACACTACCTTATGTGCAAAGTGTTACTTAAGTGCTCAGCTTATCAAATAAAAAACTGCTTAATGAATATATATCAAATAAATACGTAACTAAATTGGATCTCCTTCATAAGCGAGTGATTCTAATTCTCTAGAAAGCACGGTGAACACTGATTATAATTTCAGAGGCTATTTATTCAAATATTTGCACATGTCTGCACATTGCTAATCTTTCATCCTTTAATACTCACGGTCATGATACAAACAAAATCGATCTCATATATATATAATTCGCTTATAATTCCCCGCAAACTGCGCTTAATACACACACACACACACACACACACACACAAACACACACACACACATATATATATATATATATAGATATATATACACTCTGTCACAAAAAGTATATGCACCCAGAAGAAATCGAGCTACAATCACGAAACTTGGCAGAAATGTAGTCTGGTAAGAGATATGCAAATGATTAAAATTTCAAGACAAGGGTAAAGACAAGGGTAAGCGCGCTATGCGCATATGAGATGCGCAGCTGGGAGAGTTTAAAAACATGATTGCTCGTGCCATAGGGTTATTCAAACAAATCTGTCTACTTGGATGGACGGTATTGTGATTAGAGATGCCTCTGAGACGTAACCGGCGACAGTACGAACAATTGTCGGACTTTGAGAGGGCGAGTATAGTAGGCCTCAGAGAAGCAGGTTGGTCGAACCTCGGTCGGAGCGATATGGTAATTGCTCGGTGTTGGCAACAATGGATCACGGAAGGGATAGTCTACCTTCGCGTATGGTCAGGACGTCCCAGGAACACAAATGCGCGCAATCATAAGAGCGGCCACGTCCGCACCAACAACGTCGCTAGAATCGGTTCGACGCCATTTACCATCTTCCAGACATCCGGTGGTATCAGTCGGAGACGACTGGTCGACAGAGGTATAAGTAGCCGACGTCCATTAAAAACGCCTACCACTGACCCCACATCATAGGCAGTGTCGATTGGATTTTTGCCGACCTCGGGCAAGCTGGAGTGTGACCGACCGGAGGCGTGTGATCTTCAGCGATGAATCCCGATTCAGTCTCAATGCTGATGACCAGCGCATACGCGTGTGGAGGAGGCCAGGCCACCAGTCCGGCCCGGCATTTGTTGTCGAAAGGCATACGGCGATTACACAAGGTGAGACAGTGCGGGGAGCGATTTGTTGGGACACACGATCACCTCTAGTCACTTCAACGCACTTTGATGGCACGCAGTTACGTGGACGAGATTTTAACGCCAGTTGTACTGCCTATGCTATCGAGTCGCCCAGGTGCCATTCATTAGCAAGACAACGCTCGTCCGCATACTGCGCGACTCTCCCGACAGTGTCTTCAAGGATATTACGTACTCCCGTGGCCTGCCAGGTCACCAGACCTCTCGCCAATAGAGCACGTCTGGGACGTGCTTGGAAGGCAACTGTAGCCGTCCCGGAATACTGGTGAATTAACTGCCCAGATGCAAAGATTATGGCACGATCTTCCGCAGGAGGTCATAGGTGAGCTCACTAATTCGATGCCACGCCGTGTTTCGGCTTGTATAGCTGCCAGAGGTGGATTTACTACTCACTGATTTGTAACCTTTTTTCTGCCATATCTTCTTAATAAAACGGTCTGTTCTTCTGAATTTGTAATCATTTGCTTATCTCCTCATACACTACGTACATGTTAAGTTTCGTGATAGAAGCCTGTTTCCTTCCATATATTTTTTTGTGACAGACTGTATATACACTGCTGGCCACCCAAATTGCAACACCAAGAAAGACAAGAGATATCACAACAAAATTTATTTTGTAGATAACATGTTGACCAAGTATCAAATGATTAAATTTATAGACTTCTGTGAAGTGTGGTTCCTGCCAAAATCAGTAGCCAGAGTAGCCGCCATTCTTGGAGATCACCGCTGCCACACGCCTCGGCATTGGTTCAAAGAGACTTTGGATGGGTTTTTGGGGTACAGCAGACCAAGCAGCTTCCACACGTTGCCAAAGTTGATCTGCTGTGGCAGCTGGGGATGGAATCTGGGTCAATCGTAGAGCAACCATGGACCACATGTTTTCTATCGGCGAAAGATCCGGAGAGCGAGGCGGCCAGGGAAGCAATTCAATCTGGCGATTGACGGAGAACCGTTCGACAATGCGTGCCATGTGTGGTCGCGCATTATCGTGTTGAAATATGGCTGTGGGCAAGCCCTGAAGGTAAGGAAGGACAACTGGCTCCAACACCTCCGAGATGTAGCGCTGGCTGTTTAAAGTACCGGCAATTCGTACTAGAGGTGTGCGAGAGTGATATCCAATACCGCCCCATACCATAATACCCGGTGCAGGGCCAGTGTGGAGGTGCATAACGCAGCTGTTCAGCATCCTCTCTTCACGGTGTCTCCAGACTCGAATGCGTCCATCGTGGTGTTGCAGACTCGTCAGTAAAGACAATTTCATTCCATTCTGCCGTCCACATCCTTCTGTCATCGCACCATTGGCGGCGGAGATGTCTGTGGTTCTGCGTCAAGGGTAGACAAAGCAATGGACTTCTTGCGGACAGACCACTCTGCTGTAAACGGCGTCGAATGGCACGCGCAGACACTGGATGATGCGTTACAGACTGCATGTGCAGTGCTATGGTTCCTGATGTGACTGAGCGATCCGTCACTGCCATGAGCACAATTTGCCTGTCATCACGTGAAGTGGTGCGCTGAGGTGGATGCGATCGAACACGCCGGTCCGTCGTACCCTCCTGCATCCAACGATCACATATCCGCATTACAGCTGTTTGGTTTCGTCCAACACGACTACCGATTTCCCTGAAAGATAATCCACAATCTCGGTAGGCCACTATCCTTCCTCTGTCGAACTCGGATACTTGATCAAAAGATGATCGCTGTTTTCGACGAGGCATAATTGATCGTTTTTTTTTAAAAACCACAAGAAAAATACAATTGCCGAACTTGAAATCGTCGAAATCTCCAAGCCTTAAATAGGGCTTTGAAGTGGCGCCACAGGCGCGCGTGATGTGCGTCTGCGCTGAAATTCTAATCATTTGCATATCTCACCTCCGCTAATGCATGTTGTAAATTTCATGTTATTTGCATGTTTCCTTCAGGGTGTTGCATTTACAGTGGCCAGCAGTATATATATATATATATATATAAACACATACACACACAAAATGTCTGCCCATAATGGTGGTTAGGACAAAATGGAAACAAATAGTGCTGTGCTATATCTGACAATTCTTGATATATATATACATCACTGGTATCTTAAAATAAGAATAATGTTTAATATGAAAATAACTAAGATATTAATTGTTTTTTTTTAAATGGGGGGATATGTGCGATGACATTCGCTCATACACCTCGTTTATTTGTTCGCTTCTTAAGGTATCCGACTACCTTTGGAGCACTGTTTTTCAAAAACTATACTTGCGCAAATTTCTGTGTTATTTTTCAAAGGTGTACAACACCATAACACTAAAATTAGGAAAAATAGACCATGACTGTGCAACTTTTTACAAAATTGATGATTTTAGGTCAAAATTTAGCAAATTTTTAGTATAACGGCTCTAGCTGTAAAAAAAAAATATGCATATAAGATTAATTTCTTTTTGTCATATGTATATAAGTACCTCCTGAGTGTAATGACTAAAAGCTAATCAATATCATGAACTCTAAAAAAAAATACAGATCCTTATACGCCATTACATGTAAAATTTTAGTAATTGCTCAAGAGATTTTCTATAAATGCAGCTGTAAATCAACAAATAAAATACCTAGAACCAAATCTGAAGTTCATTACATTCTAAATATTATGAAAAACATACGTGAAAAATTCTTCCATAGGCATATCATGGTTAGATTTTGAGTAATCACAATAGTCGTTTACATTATTGATGAAAAAGGAGTTAGTTCTTCAGAAATCGCAATTAAAGTTTTCAACTTGTATTGAAATTTATAGCTGCTGATTATTTTTAAATTGTCGTCATTTCATTTCTAATGATCGTACAGAAAAAAACATAAAAGCAGATTTAGAAATGGAAATTTACAATCTTTAAGAAAAAGGAATTAGAAGCTATTTCGCAGTTTTCGTCAAAATTGACATTTCAAAGGTAGTGAACACACACTTAACTGGAAGCACCATTCAGGTGAGCCAACATAGCACCAAAGTGTTATCACAATTTAGACCGAAGGCTGTTATGTACTAAGAAAAAAATCGTAAATTTTTCAAAATGCTCCATGAGCCTTCATTATTTTCCCAAATTCCTCGGGATAGTTAATGAAAGTGTTTGTCAGAAAACTGTGCTTTGAAACTTCAGATATTTTTCAAATCTATAGACCACGAAATGACGTAAAAATATAAAAAAAACATCAAAAATAGCAGGCAGAATAAAAAAAGAAAGTTATTTCAGACTTTAGATTCATACAAGAAAAAAATTCAATGCAAAATTATGTTTCTATATATTATATGGTAAACTTTTATTAAAATATTTAACTATTTTAAATGATGTGGAATGCGCATGGAGCATTTTGAACAATGTTAGAATTTTTAAAATTATTTTTGAAAAACAGGCGTTATTCTGCCAAAGAATCCTTATTTTGAATTCTAAGGTGTAGTCAAAATAATAATTATTCTCATTCTGTATATAGACCTAAAAATTTGAGGTTGAACGTTCCTTGTTCCCTTAACTCATCTTTTTTTATATTAAATTTTAAAAACATACCTGACCTACACTGGAACAACGATCTTATGTGTATTGTAATGATTTTACATTTTACCATTTCCGACTGCGTCATAAGGCCTGAGATCTGTAACGTTGTTGTGCATTTTCTAGATTTGATTACGGGGCACAATTTTGTAAATTTCCACTTCATCTCAGTATTTAATTTCTGTGGGAATTCTCAGTTGTTCATGGTCAACATGTCTGTTGTTTACTGGAAGTGGGTTTACAAGATCGATTACACGAGCCGACTCTTAAACTTCTGGGTCAGAGCTGTTCTAATGCGGATGACAGCGAAAGCAGTTGTTTCCACCGAGTCTGATGAGTCTAATGGACTGTTCTTTCAAGTTTTTAAAATGTTACATCGGTTCTAAAACGCCAAACGGCTTACATAGAATATCCTCTTTCACAGTAGCAATGCAGTTACATATATATAATATTTATTTGAAAAAGATGATTCTACTGGCACATATTTTAACGGGTTATTCAATTTTGAAATTTTCTGTTACACTGTTTTATGCATAATGTTTGCGTATTAATTTAGGGCAATAGGATGTCTCAGAACTGTATTTTACAACACTTGAATTCCGGTTTCCTGTCTTAGTGGACCCATTGTGGTAGGAGGAATTACAGTGTTTACAGGAGGTTGTAGGAAAATTCAGAGCGATGTCAGGCTAAAAATCCGCCCCCTCCCCCACAAGCAGGAACTCCTATATGGTAAGTGACTTGTAAAAGAAGCGTAACGGGCTCATTGGCACTCTAAAATTGATCAATTTCACTGTGCATATTAAGCTATGTTAAAGCACTATAAAACAGTAACATCGAGGTTATTTTATCTATCAATAAATATATGATTTATTCGCTTGATATGCTATATTACTTTATGAACTTATATATATATATATATATATATATATATATATATATATATATATATATATTTATATATATATATATATATATATATATAATATATATATAATATATATATATATATATATATATATATATATATATATATATATATATATATATATATAATATATATATATATATAATATATATATATATAAATATATATATATATATAAAATAAAGTTGAAAGAGAAAAACCAGTATGAGCACTAAAGCTACTACAGCCCGGAACCAAAAACATGAAAAGATAAGATTGAAGGAGGTTTTAGACAATATTTCATCTTCAGCGGTGTCAATACTGTCTAAAAACCAATGGATTGTTTCAGATAAGTATGATCTATACAATAAACATACTCAGAGACCGTACAATCCATGAATAACTGTAGAATTGAATAAAGAGTTACTTAACCATAGAACACCAAGCCTGGCGCTAGACAGAGTGGAAGTTAAGAATAAGTAACCGCAAGATGACTGACGTCACAAAACTTGCAACCATGGAGATTATGGAAACACAGAAACTGACCTACTATGGATACTGTGTTTTAGGACTATTAAACCTTTATTAATTTAGTTTTTTATTATTATTACTAAGAGTAATTTTTTTAATATATATACTATATATATATATGTATGTATGTATGTATGTATGTATGTATGTGTGTGTGTGTGTGTGTGTGTGTGTGTGTGTGTGTGTGTGAAATCTTTTGTAGTGAACGAGGTAAAGATCAGTTTATGTTATTAGCTATGCAGCTTCTAGTGCCGCTTTGTAGAATATAAACAAAACCAAACAAAACCGAAGAACTATACTGGATATTGGTTTTTTTTCTTTTATGGTCACCTATACATTTCAGCTACCTATCCGTTTCTTACAAAATTTAAAAGAGAATGAAACAATCCTGATTGAATCAGATTATGACAAATAAATTATCTTGAATCGCTTAGATTTAAACGTAATTGTTGTAAAGTGCTTGATGACAACCTGCTTTATCAAAACCATCTTTCTCCATCAGGAAAGGGATTATTCTTTCCACCAAAAGTGTACAGTTATATTTTCTGTAAAAAATCTCCTTTTTTTTGTTTGTTTGTTCGTGTCGACGTTCTTTCGGAAAATAAGTATTTTACTTATCTCTTTAGTTCGGTGATGGCAAGATTGGCCGCCAAACGGATAATCCACCCTCCGATACGCGTCATTTTAAACGTGTTTTAAACATGATTTCTGGCACATTTGCATTGTGTTTGTCAACACAATACCCAGTGTGTTTAACAGCGAACATGCCAAGAAGTTCATAACATCTTAATACATATTTCCGACGCATTGGCCCAGATATCACAATGTCTATTAACATCATACATAATAAAGCTATTCTGTGTTCTATCTATCTAAGCATATCTAGCAACATACATAATAAAAGAATTTGAAAAATTAGGACAAATATATAACTAGCCATGCAGTCCGGTCAAAATATATTTAAAACAGTTCTCTCCGGTACAAGAAAAAAACAAGATGTGATCCAACGCTTCTCTTTTCGTCAGGTACACGAGGTACTTTTTTAGAATCGGCAAGGTTGAATCTTTTTAAATAGGCCTGGATGACAATATGGCCTATTCTAGTCTTGGCAGAAAATGTGACAATATTTTAAGGGACATTCCTAAGAAAGGTAAGGTAATTTTGCTCCAGCTGAAAAAGGAATAGAGGCCGATGTATGTCGACAAAATTCCAGGATTCGCGCCGTTTGTCTTTAGCTTTCCTTTTAGCTCTTCTCAAATCCTAAAGAGAGTGGTCAATTACAAGACAACCAGACACAATTTTGATGATAGTTTTTCAATATCATGGGCTACCTCATTTCCGTTTATGCCAAAATGTGAAGGGGAGGACCCATTGCAAATTTGATAGCTTTGAACTTTTAGTTAAGGAGGATCCCTGATTTCTTTAATGCTGTGGGAATGTTCATTAGGCTTGGTTTGGTTTGGAGCGATACGGTTAATTTTTGCTACACGAGGGCTAATTAGACCGGGATCTACTGCTTAAAGCCGATTCCGAACGTATACAAATGACTCTGCCGAGAGTGGGAATCGAAACCACAGACTTTGCTACCGAATGCCAGCGCCCTAGCCATTCGGCCATCGTTCGGCTCATTAGGCTTGTATTGACCAAGACAGTGAAGAGCCGCCTTAGAATCCGTAAAAATATAACTTGACATTCATCCTAAATTTTGGCAGCGTGGCGAGGCCGTATTAAGTGCCAAAAGTGCCAAGATGCCCATTATAAAAGTTTACAATATATTGACACGTTTATTGTGCTTGTGTACTTCATTTAAAGAGCAAAGGAAGGACGACATTTGTTCTTTTTTTCCACCAAGGAACTATTTTGAACTGGAATATTCTCCACTGCACTTGAATTGGGATCCGAGTGAACAAGTCCACTGCCCTTACTCCATTACGTACATACTTGTTCTGACCTTAAAAATAAGGCCAAGAGTTTCATCGGAACAACCAGAGATAATACGGAAGTCGTGTGCCTGTTCTATGAGGCTTGAATGAAATAAGTTTTCTGCATTAAATACCTATTTTTTTTACGGTATACGAATCACTTTTATTTCATTAATGCGTGCGTCCTTAACGTAGTTTGAAATCATTTTTCTTTAATCTTCTTTTTTGTGCCACTTTCGACATGTTTTGGACGAGTAAAGCGCAAAATCTTTCATTATTCTTTTCCCAATAATTCCATTACTAAGGGTTTATCTGCATATCAGCCATCCAACAAATGCATGTCGTCGGTAAATAAATGGTTTGTAATATTCTAATTTTTTCGAATGCAGGCCAAAATGATTATCAGTGAAAAGAAGTTGACAGTTTAATCTGAGGGATAAGGTTCTTAAGGATGTTCAAATAAACCATTATTTCGCGGAAGACCAGGCGTAGTCATCCCTTAGGCAATGTCGGTCCAATGCGGCAGCACTTTTGTCTTGCGACTCTCTCCCAATCTCTGGGAGATATGCTGGTTTCTTATAATGGATGCTCCATGTAGCCCCTAGTACTTCCAAAATTTTAACTGAGCAACCCGAGGGACGACATCTGGTGGGTTCGTACCCTCTTCCCACCCACATACAACATGGGACTTTCCGGTTTACGTATTTAATGTGTCCATGTTGGGAATAGACATTTAGGATGCCTCGGCTCGAGGCATCCTAATATTCATCCCATCTAATATTCGTTTTCATTTAAGCTTCAATTCTCTTAACAACCGATGAGCCTGAATATGATCCACTCGCTGCGAGACTTGGTGATATGAATATATATATATATATATATGTATACACTCATGGACAAAAAAAATTAGCGCACCAAGAAATAATTGCGGGATCGTAACGAAACTTGCAATGAAGGTACGTGTCGGGGAGATATGCAAATGATTAGAAATGCAGCGTGATTGCGCATTACGTATAGCCGGTAGAGGGCGTTGAACATCGTACTCTGTGGAGTATAAAACAGATAACCAAAGCTTGTTTGAGTGTGCTGAATCATTTACAAAGGAAGAGCTGAGATAGACATGCCATTACGCCGTGTTCGAAGACAATATAAGCAGTTGTCGCAGTTTGAGAGGGGGAGAATCGTCGGGATGATGGAAGCTGGGTGGTCAGCTAGGCGAGTAGCTCGTCAATTAGGCCGCTCTGATTGTGTTGTGAGGAGGTGTTGGGACCAGTGGACCCGAGAGATGTCATGTACACGAAGACCAGGCTCAGGACGCCCTCGACAGACCAGTCGTCGAGAAGACCGCCACATCGTAAGAAATGCACGCGTACAGCCAACTGCTTCATCGGCCGCCATCCAGGCACAGGTAGCACCTTCACTAGGGGCCTCTGTGTCTTCTCGAACCATACGAAGGCGCCTGGCTGAAGGACAGTTGGTATCGCGGCGCCCATTACGTGTGCTGCCCTTGACGCCCACCCATCGACGCCTCCGTTTGGAGTTTTGCCGCGCACGAGGAAACTGGACTGCAGCGGAATGGAACTAGGTCGTCTTTAGCGACGAATCCAGATTCAATCTCGGCAGTGATGACAATCGTGTTCCTGTATGGAGAGCCCGTGGTGAACGCTTCAATCCTGCCTTTGCTGTACAGCGACACATCGCTCCCACAGCTGGTGTGATGGTATGGGGTGCCATTGCCTACAATACACGGTCACCCCTAGTATTGTTCCGTGGCACCATGACAGCCCAGCGGTATGTTCATGAAATCCTGCAACCACATGTGTTGCCACTCATGCAACGGCTCCCATGAGCCATTTTTCAACAAGACAATGCTCGACCTCATACGGCAAGGGTGTCACAAGACTGTCTCCGAACTGTTACTACCCTTCCTTGGCCTGCCCGATCCCCAGATTTGTCTCCAATCGAGCATATCTGGGATCATTTGGGACGACGAGTTGGGCATCCCACGAGTTTGAACGAACTAGAGGCAAGGTTACAGCAAATATGGAACGAAATGTCTCAAGACATCATACAGAACTTGTATGACTCAATGCCCGATCGTATCGCATCGTGCATTCGCGCTAGAGGGGGTCCAACGGAGTATTAACTCCTCCGTTCTTTTGCCTTTTTCTCTGAAATAAATTATCCTTTTTCTTTGATTTTCTTATCATTTACTTATATCAAAGTAGTCATTACGTATGTAAAATTTCGTTTCATTTTGACGACTCCTTTTTGGTGCGCTAATTTTTTTGTCCATGAGTGTATATACAGAGGAATCTCGATCCATCGTTTTCGGATCCATCGTTTTTCCATATGTGTCGTTCATTTTATCCAGTCCCAACGATCATATTGCTTTGTTATGTTTCCGCATCTATCGTTTTTCCCGCATTTATCGTTCATTTTAATCGGTCCCTTGAAAAAACGATACATCGAGATTCCACTGTATATATATATATATATATATATATATATATATATATATATATATATATATATATATATATATATATATATATATATATATATATAATGTTTCCTATAATTTAATTAAAAATATAGATCAGTGCAACTTGCATACAGCCCACAAATGTTCACATGTCTTAGCTAAAATAGTATTTTTATTTAAAACTATGATTACGAGTCCAAGATAAGGATATTTATAAAAAACTATATTTGGTTTAATGATTGCGATTTCGGCTAAGCTGTGATCAACTATTTCGCGATGCTCTCATTTTTAATTTCTTTTAATTTACTTAATCCCGAGATTTCCTCTTAGCGAAGAGGGAAATTTCCAACCACGGTATAATTATCAGTTAATATGAAAGGTGCAGCGGCCTCTTGGGTTTTACCATTTAAGCGTTACCCCTCATTATGCGTAACAGGCGTCACAGGCGTAATCCGTTTAGAATTCATTATCGCGAGTACCTCTACCGTGTAATTTATTTTAAAATATTTTAGTGTGTTTGCTCGATAGTTGTTACATATAAACAGAAAAACTGCTGATATCCTGTCGATATTTACTTTCAGCGTGTAACACGGTATATACTAGCAGAGCCTTGTAAACTGTGGTAAAGCCGAGCATATTTTAAAACAGTATACTTGGCTTGCAGTGTATAGGTAGCATATCATTTAATGTTTAAAGTATGTAAGCAAATTTAATGGATTAAATGTGCGTATTTTCAAGGTCTAAAATTTATAATTAAGGAGATATTCTCATTTGAGTGTAACAAATTATCATTACTATTCAATTATTATTTTTCAATTAAATTTCAATCTTTTTTGGCATTTTAACAATGTTCAGATGCTGTAAATAGCAATTTTGATGCGACTAAAAAGTTTTAATCAACAATATATTACATTACATTTATATCAGAATACGAAAAATAAAGTAAAATATGCGTAAAAGTTTTTTACTCGTGTGACAGGAGAAAGTTTTGCGTCACAGGAAAGCGGTTCCATTTTTTTCTTCTTTTAAATCCTACTCCGGTCTGACGGCCATTGATTGACGGGCAGTCAGTAAAAGTCTGATAAAAGTCTTTGAAAGCACAAACAATGACATTGTCTTCAACATTAACAATAATGCTAGAACAGCTCTGGAGGTGATCTCCATTCATTTCACCCAACCCGCATAGTGTGCAGATAGGCTCATGAGACATTTCATTAGTGGTTCAAAATGCATTGAAGGGGATACAGATAAAAGATAATATTTTCTTTGTACACATTTCATCGTTTCGAGATTAACCAATATGGAGTTTTCGTTACTATTAGGGAAACTAATTTTGAACTTTTTATCTTATTGACTCTTTATACTCTCTTCCTTTTAGCACCATTCAATAATTCACTCAGGACCACCAATATGCCAAGTTAATCCTTTCTTGGGAAAACTCCACGCAACAGTTTAGTTGTCGAACTCTCGGACCTCGGTTCCCGTCTCTCTCTACTAATGTGGTGCCCGTGATATTGACCTTTCGTGACACCTTGTGATTAGGGATCGCCTATTGTTCAATTCCAATTTACCAATTTGTTCGACTCACCGTATACAAAATTGCACCTGGCCTATGATGCACGTGTCTGGACGTTACTATAAAACAACCAAGCCAGACCACAGTTCCAGATGCAAGGTTTTGCACAGCGTTGCCAGCTAAATAACGTAATTGTGTTTTCGTAGTTACGGCTCGAATGAATTCTTTGAATGTTTTGTTAATTTTTTTTTTGTTGTTGTTGTTTAAATAAAATGTTAAGTTTGGCATGATAATAAGTGTCAATGTTTATGATATATCAGCACACCTTGCCGTAGTACCAGCAACACGTCACCAAACTAACCAGTCGTCTTTCACCTTCCGCCAAAGTTGCAGACCTATGCAAAACCTACGTTGGAGAGCTCGGCCCACAGAATGTTGTTATGACACAACTTTCCGGCTACTCCTGTTATTGGCATTCTAATCCCGTTACTGTTAAAATTTACTGATCTAATGGCTATAATACTGACGAAGTTTTTGGTGCTTTTTGCCCCCTCACCCGGTTCACCCACATTATGATGAACTGTTGTTTCATCATTATGTTATGATGCCAAAATTAAAATAAACATCTGTTGTCTAATCGATATCTTATGCTAACAGTTTTCCCCAGAACCTTTAACAGATTCAATGCTGAACTATCCGCTGTAAAGAAGAAGAAAAATACTGTTAGACGACTGCTAACCAAAACAGTCTTAATTTATCTGCAACAATATTCGCCACCAAACTGCAGTTTGTGGTCGGAAAACTACTCTTTTAAATCAATCCAGTGGCACCAAGAAGGGTCTATGACGATGTCTGAAGGAATCCCACCCACCTGATGATTTCCCAATAGTAGTCGAGACACCGTCGGAACTCCGAAATTGTGAAAGGAAATTCCAGTATATTAAAAAATAAAACAGGAAATATGTTCCTCGGTAAAGGAATTGACATTAAAATGTAACTCGAACACTTTCCACCAGTAAACATGATTGTGAATTAAAGCTCAGATTGTCTTCATATAATTGTTGTGCCGTCGTTAAAAAAAATTTCCTTTTAACCACAAGCATTAACCCGCTTCTTTTAATTTATTCCCGAAAGAAGTGAATCACGTCCAGAAACGTCAGCTCTTGTGTGGTTCCGTAGCTAACGGGTAGATTTGTGTAGATAATCGGATTAAAGGCTCTGTGCGAAAACGACATCCAGTGCAATTGGATGCGATAATCGCGTGGGGAAAGTCCGTCCGCGTAGAGAAAGGCGTGTAATCTGCACTTGAAAATTCAAAATGATTCGGAATAGAGAGTATCTCGACGAAAAAGGGGTCTTGTCTTTTTGGGTCATTTTGAATGATGCCTTTGTGATACATTCGGGAACGATTTATCAACAAGGCCGAAGCTGCCCGGTAATTTAACACTTGACTTATGACACAGAACGCGTTCCCAAAGTGCCCTCTGTATCTTTTGGACTAATATTATGCATACTTTGTAATCCTTTTACGAAAGTGGTTGTCGTAATACCTTATAAATTGTTTAGGAAATAAGCAATATAGGGAAATACATGGCCGCTAATACGCAAATATCGAAAATATTTTTGATTCATTGGGCACACTTTTGTACAGTCGAATGTAAGCGTTCTGAAACTTTGGTCACGTACCTTTGGTGGACAGCAAATAATAATTGACTTTAAGTGGAATGTTTTGTGTTTTAAACAATATCTCTTCATGTGTTTCGAAGGATGAAGAGTTCTTTCTTGAAGAGTTGATTCTTGATGAAGAGTTGATTCTTGAAAAGTCGGCACTGTCTGTATTCAAAGGAGTGATAACATTTCAGTGGAATAGTCAATGAAAGCCCACCGGTGTTTAGTGTTCTTATATGCACAAGTCTCTCTTACGAGGGCTTTTCCCAAGTTGACATTTATAAAAACGAAACCACTGAATATGAGACAAGGCATGAATCAAAATGTCAAATACACCCAATTCTGTTTTTACAACGTTCCAGAAGAATACGTGTAAAAAAAGACATTGTATCTATGAAGAAGAAAAGAAGATTGGGTCTAAAAAATCAGTAAAAATAATTTTAAAAAACCATATGAACATATTCGTTTTAAGCATATTATTTTATTTCAACAAAATACACATGTAATAATAAGTAATGAATTTGAAAAAAAATTCGTCATGATAAAAAAAAAAAAATCTGTTTTACATATAAATGTTTTTATTCATTTTCCCTTTCTGACAATAATACGTTTGCGTCCGACTGGAATATCACTGCTATCACTCGAAATGTTGTGGACATCGTCTTAATGTAATTCTTTCTGTGATCTCTCGAGCAAAATCTCCTCTGGTGCACCGGTTTGACGAACGAATTCAGATATTTAGGGCCTGTTCACATAGGAGTCCGTTGCGTAGCGTTAAAGGAAAGATGACGTTGAGACGAAAATAAACCAATCATAGGCGTTAAAAATTTCATTGCTAATCGTTTGGAGGTTTGTCATTGGTTAAATATATTTCAATACCTTAACGCAACGCAACGGACTCCTATGTGAACAGGCCCTAAGTGTTGTGATCGTGCTTTAGTCGGGGCGTTCTCTGTCAACACCTCCAGTTCACGTTGAAACTTCCTCATTAGGGTCATGTTTGACTACCCCATTTTTCGGACAGTTCTTTTATTAAATCTGCATTTAGAACAGGATCATTTTCTCCGTTTTGGATTGAATAAAAGAAGAAAATGTTTTTGCTGACTGAATTCTTGAATCAAAACAGAAATGGATACACTATCGTCAAAAATAATAATACGCCACAAACAAAATTTTGTTTTCTTAGAATTTAGACAAAAAAAAAACTGAGAAATTGGATAGGACCACTAGTGTTAAATCGAAATGACTCTTGTAGAAAGAGAATGAAATATTTTTTTGAATTCGTGTTAAATCAAATTCGTGTAAAAAAGGTTCGTGCAAAATCAGAGTTAGGTGTACCGATTCCCGCATTCCGAACCCTACGAAAACAAATATATATCCACCGTACAGCTCCCTTAAAAATATAATGTACTCATAAAATATCTGTATAGTAATTTTTTTAAGAGACAAAACTTTGGTATTACGCATAAACAGATTATGTGAGAAAAATGATGATTTTATAGCGTACAAAAATATCTTTTAAATTATAAATATTAACTCTTACGGATCAAAAACTAATTACTGAAAACAAAGGTACGTCGTAAACTTTTTTTTAAAAAGTAATATTCCTTAAGCTCTCTTATGGTCCTAATTTAACGCAATCTATCCTAAGTTTAAAATGTCCAAAAACTGAGCAACACTAATACACTAAAATACAAAAACATCGGGTGTATTTAGAAATGGCCGAGACACCACTCCTCTTCGACATGACTGCGTCGTTTAGGATGTTTTCACCTTACGAGCAATGTGGCAACTTTCTTAAACATCCAGTAGGTAGGATAAATAGACAGAAAATGTTCAGCCGAAATTTTTTCAATACTTTCAAAGTTATGGGCGACTTTATTTTTATTTCACAAAATACCTGCACCTCTCGTATATTCCTATAGCAGCGTGTGCTCCATGGCCGGAAGTTCCACACCAGGTCCATATAATACTTTGCATCACACTTCTCAAAGTCCATCAGACTTTCTGTATATCTATATATATATGTATATGTTTATATATATATATTACAAATGTAAATAGAGAATTTTAATAATTCTGGTAAAAAGCTAATTAAGAAAGAGTAAATAAAATTTAGGCGCTAAGCTGCTCACAAAATTTTATTACATAATATTAGATAGTTGAAAAATAACAAACTATATATACATATATATATATCATATATATATATCATATATACATATATATATATATATATATATATATATATATATATATATATATATATATATATATATATATGTATGTATATATGTATGTATATATATATATCACTGTTTTTTCTATTAATTAAACTGTCCAGTACCTATATCATTAAATACCCAATAAGGGTGGGCGGGGTTGGGTCCTCAGACTTTCTGAAGAAAGGTCATAAGAAATGAGCTCCTGATGTACGGACATTTCTAATAGAATCTGCCGGGAAAATGCTACACTTTTTCGGCATTGGTTATTCGACTTTTACGGCAAGAGTTTCTATATATATATGCATGTTTCTCTGTCACTATCTCTCTCTCTATCTATCTATCCATATATATGTATGTGTATATGTACATATATATATATGTATATGTATATATACATATATATATGTAATATATATATATATATATATATATATATATATATATATATATATATATATATATACCCCGTCTGCGACATGTGGGGGGATCGCATCCACTGACCTCGAAGAATGTACTCCGTAGCGAAGCACGGGTATTTAGCTGGTTTCATATATACAGTGGACGCTCGTTAATTCGAACTCAAAGGTTCTCGGAAGAAAGTTCGATTTATCCGATGTTAAGAGAAAATATATAACTTTAAAAGTGTATCACTGAAGAAGAAAATCTCCTAGTATGTATAACCCCAGAAAATATATTATACTATGTTATCTAAAATTAACATATTAAAAAGCAACACAGACTTGCCTTAATCATAAAATGAAGCAGAAGATATGCAGTATAAAGTAAACTTTAATTAAAAATACGAATTACACTTTGGGGAAAAACTGTAAAGTGGATGTTTGGTTTTGTTTATGATGCCTACATTGTTCAGCCAACTTCTCGATTTGAAGTAAACATTTCAATTCATTTTCAGAGGAAGGTTCCATCTGCTTTCAGAGTTTTAATAGAGTCCATTATGGCTTTGTCCATTATGGCCGCATTAAAAATATCTTTCGGCAGGTAAGTAGAGAAAAGCCCTGGCAGTTTCCTACCGAAATTAATGCATACGTCTTCGCTTACATCAGAGATTTGGCCACATACAGTTTGATAAGAAATATTGTGCCTTGACTTAAATCGAGAAAGCCATCCATCACTGCATTTAAAATCTTCAATACCCATTCGACTTGCCAATTCATCAGCCTTCGTCAGCACTAGGGGTCCATTTATCGGAAAATTTCGAGAGCTAACATCCTGGAACCATAGCAGTAGAGCTTTTTCTAGATATTCTTGGGACGCATTTCTCATGCGTTTCCTTCCTCTAGCAAATTTTGATTTTTCCCATGAATCTAAAATTGACTCCATGTTTTTCAAATAAGTTGACAAGATATTTTTTTTTAATTCCATAGTCAGCTGCTAACTTTGTTTTACATTCTCTCTTTAAAATTTCTACCTTTGTCTCCAAAATTAGGGTTTTGTACTTTCCACGCGTAGACATCCTGAATTTTTACACTTTCACATCACACACTGAGGAAGAAAAACTAGATCACATTAACTTGTCTGCACTGCAGGCATAACTGACGCAGCTCCCTAGAATCTGTAGTAAAGTCTGGTTTTTCTGAAATTTTAAGAAAATCGATACAAATAACGGAAAATTGCTTTGTCCGTTAAGCACTGATAAGGACAATAGCCACTAACGTTTAGCGGAAATGCAATAGTCTAGGAATGCGGGCATGTGCCTCTTTACATAGAAAAAAATACAGGTGATTTTGACACACAAAATAATAAATACAGCGTGTATTTTCTCCGTTAATTGAGGAAAAAGAAAATTTTTTTGCCAAATTTTTAGTTCGAATTAACCAAATTGATAAAAATTTTGTTCGAATTAATGAGATATTTTTAGCATTAACTCCAATACAAGTTTTTTGGGGCCTTTGGATTAGTTCGAATTAACCGAAAGTTCGAATTAACCGAGTTCGAATTAACCGAAATTTCGAATTAACCGAGTTCGAATTAACGAGCATCTACTGTAATTGCTTTGTTTGAGTGACTTCCAGTCGACTGCGAGAGATCCCTAAAATCCAAAGACTATCTGTACTGAGATCAGTTGGTAGCTATTATATTAAGGCTTTGCTCCAGAACAAAGCTTATTTCAATAATTATATGAATTATTAGCTGAAAACCCGCACTTCGCTTCGGAGTACATTCAAATTAAATACAACGCTCAATGTATGCAATTAATGCCAAAATAAATAAATAAATAAATATATATATATATATATATAATACGACGATCAATGTATACAATTGATGTAAAAAAAATACATTTATAAAAAAATCGTAAGGGATATTTTATAGACGAAATAAGGTAGAAGAAAATATTCAAATTAAATCTCATAGGACAGTTAATATAGTAGGAGGAACATTTCTTTTGCTGTATTTTAATATTTTTTTAGACAATGTCCAATCGTCTGCCGCATTAGCAAGAAAAGAAAAATATTTTTTGTCTATTTCGTTGTTATGCATATGACGATAAATCTATTTAAAGTACCAGAAAAAGAAATCACGTGATCGGCATTTAATAAATTAAATTCTAAAAATGAATCTTTAAAAATTCACCAAAAATCAGAAAGTGGAGATAAAGATTCGAAAAAGATGTCATTTTAAAGGAAGTTTTAGGATCTTTCTCGTGATATAAATTTTATAACCCTCAGATTATTATTTTAAATGCAAACTTAAAAAAAGTTACTAAAACGGCTTAAAAATTTAATTTTAACAAAAGTAAGAAGAATTTTTCAAAAATCTCTCTTAGTGCCCCCCTACACTATAAGAAGAATCGCCATGCAAAATGTCAACCCTTTAGGTCCATCGATTTGGTCTGTGCGTTGTATGTCAGTCAGTGAGTCAGTTACGGAACTGTTTTATATATATAGATATACAGTTCCACGAGTAAAATATAATAGCAAATCATATGTATATTACTTTCTACTATATTAAGTTACACATACTCTTTCAAACCAAGGAATAGAATTTTTCTTGGTTACCTCTGGCGTATCGAGAACTTATCCTAATGTAGTACAATACAGCACCACCTCCAAGTAATCTATAACTGCAAATTTCATGCATCCGACGTACAGAAATTTGGGATTTTTGCTGCTAAGCGGCTCCTAGAAAGTAGTAAAATGTTCTATAAATTATAACTTTCTAAATGCCTTAATGACATCGTCACTCAAAGGAACATTACAGAATTCTTATTATTAATACAGTTATGTATTTAATCCTTTAATTAATATTTAATGCTGCACCACGGCTGAATAAACTAAAGCTGCGGGATTAGACAGAGCTGTGACAGAAAATTTTATTTCAAATTATTAACAGGAGGTAGATATACTTTTAGATCTGGCTGAAATAACTAGGTCGGAAGAACAAAGAAATCTGTTGTCTCGAAACTACATCTTTGGGAGAAAAGAAAGTCTACTTATCAGTTAAAGAAAGCAAAGATTAGTATTAATATACACATAATTATAGGAGATCTTTATTTCTATTAAAAATGGATTATTGTGTTTCTCTTTTTCAGTGAAAAAAATTGACCTTCTTTTAAGGCAACATTAACGAATGTTTAGTTTTCCTAAACTTAATTATTTCTAAGACAATAAAAATAGCATTGTCTTTTGTTAATCGGATTCAAAAGGGAGATTTGCGGGCAGCTACTTAAGTTTCATGGTTAAGAAGGTTACCATTTGCAACGTTTCTTATTCATTTCACGGCAGTTTATGCTAGACGAAAGAACCGACCTTATTTTTGGCTTGATAATTTTTACTCTTCATGTATTTAATGTTCATTGAACTACAAATAACATATTTACTCTGTTTAAATATCGCCTTTTCTTTGAGAGTTTTGAAACGTCGTCCCGAGAAAGAACTTTTATATAATATATAAGGGTAGATCAAATGGAAACTGAACAGGAGCCAAAGAATGAAATAATGTTGTTTATTTCAAAAGTAATCTCCAAAGCTATACAAGCACTTGTCCCACTGTTTCACCAAGCGGTGAATACCCTGCTCCTTTGGCTGAGGTCGGAACCAGTTTCGAACATTGTCCATGACTTCGCTGTCCGAGTAAAAACGACGACCCTTCAAGGTCTTTTTCAACAGATCAAAAATGTGAATGCCACATGGTGATAGATTCGGTCTTTGCGGTGGGTGATGCAATACTGTCCATCGAAACTTCGCCAACGCGCTCTATGGGAGAGCGGCCATATATGGCGGCTCGTTGTCGTACGGCAAAACTACTCCAGGAACTCAAGGTCTTTCCTGATCGAAAAAAACATGTCAGCATGACTTGGCCACTACTCTGCACCATCTTGGACTTCTTTGGCGGTGAGGGGCTCGGATGTTTCAACTGTTGGCTTGGCCGGTTGGAAATGATGGCACCAAGATTCATCACCAGCCGCAATTTTGTCCAGGAAATTATCCTCAGCATGATATGTGAGAAGATGTTGTAAAGACATACTGTTGCCGGACGATACTGTTGGCCGACCGCCAGCGCATATCACGTGCTTCTGCGTGGCTACCTAGGGCAAGTCCATTACAGTAATAAGGGTTACCTCCTGCTCTACCTTTACACAAACTTGCGCCACACTCATACAAAAATAAACGAAAGTATAACCACTGTTCCGTTTTCATTTGATCCACCCTTAAACTTAGTTTTTAAAACTTATGAGACTACAACTTTTTTCAAGTTAATATTAGAATGTCTTTCGAATAGGAGGATGAACGGATGAAATTCACGCGTCCGTTCAACTGAAAGAAAGGCAATACCATTGCACGAAATATAAATTATTATTTACATATTTTATCTTAGCCCTTTAAGACAGTGTTTCTCAAACTTTATTTATATTGTATCCTTTTGTTATGAAAAAAAATCTAATGTAACCCCATAATAACATTTTCTTAAGTTTTTACTTGAAAAATTATGACTTAAGAAGCGCATAATTTTTCAAGTAGAAACTTAACCACGCAAGTTATTGATAAAGTTTTAAAGGTTATAAAATGAAGCATCTGTGACAAAAATATTTCATCTATAATAAAAGCATTTAAAGAGTACTTCTTTTTATTGCCTTACTAATATCTCTTTTAGAGAATAGTTATGATCAGATTAAAAATAACAATAAAAATTATTGTGAAAGGTTATTAAAATGCCTTTAAGGCTTCGTTTCTTAAAACAAACAAAAAAAGAACAAAGTACGTATGTAACGAATCAAAATTTCCATTTTAATTAAGTTAATAAATTAAGAATCCTTATTGCTTTCATCAAGCGAGGGGCATCTCTCACAGGGACATAGCGTAGCTTTCTGATGTATGGCATTCAATCTAAAGAGTGTTTATCTTTTAGGCAAGGAAATGAAACTTATATAAGCATGTCTTCAAAAGGAAAATGTCGGACGATGGCCGAATGCCTAGGGCGCTGGCACGTTACCAAAGTCTGTGAGTTCGAGCAGGGCCCGATTATGAACGCTGGGGGCCCCTGGGCAGATGCTATTTGGGGGCCCCCCTTACGAACATTTATAAAAATAAGAACTATCCATGGGCTATACATACTATTAGAAGTACTAGGTGCATACACCAAGGAGGTTTTGGGGCCCCCTAGCATCAGGGGGCCCTGGGCAAGGTCCCGATTTGCCCATGCGATTAAAAGGCCCTGAGTTCGAGTCCCATCCTTGGCATGGACGTTTGTAGCCGTTCGGAATCGGCTTGAAGCAGTAGGTCCCGATCTAATTTGCTCTCGTGTAGCAAGAGTTGACCGTAGTGTTTCAAACCAAACCAATTTAAAGGAAAATAAAAGTTTAGAAAAATTTTCGAGTTAAAGGTAAAATTTTCCAACCCCGTCCGGTTCTCAAGTCCTTTTACCAATGTTCTGCGAAGATCTGTTCGCATACCCCCTAAAAGCCATGACGGTATTTCTTTTGGTACGTGTACCACCTGGTTTGAGAACTATTGCTTTCAGAACTCCCGCACCCAACCTCAACCAAACTCTTCAATCTGTCTTTAAGTTTGGATTACAGACGTAATCTGCGCCAAGAAATGTCGCTAATGTGATTACACCTCAACTTTATCGCAAGTTGTCAACTGTGAAGATCCGATGTCGCGCCTACATTAGTTAACAGATGGGATGTCAGATAACCATATCCATATTTTCTCAAGGAAGCTCACGGGCACAAATTATCCCTTTTTAATTTGCAATTCAAACGCTTAATTAGCTAATCTGCGTAATATCTTCCGCCGCTTTATCCAATGCCTTATGCATTTTCGACTAATATGAGAAAACGGGGAGATTTCTCGACTGATCTTCTAACTCCCTGGGCGTTCCGACTGAGCGCATCTGAGGCGTCAGCCCAACCCCTCGTTTCAAAAGCTCAATCAAGTGTGACAATGACATAACTTGTATATAAATGTCGCGTCGTCTCTTACCTATCCAGCATAAGTCCATTGAGATAACATCTCTGAGGAGCTAAGGATTTACGGAGCTTTCATTTGACAGGGGAGGACTGAAAGACATTTTTAAGGTAAGAGGGAATACTATTTTTTGATTTATAAAATGAGGCGAGTCTTATGAACGCAAAATAGGATAGTATAAAAGGATATAAGGATTCTTTTAAATTTAGACATACGGTCAAACTCGTTAAAAGTTCGAGTTTTCAGACAAGATTGTCTCTTATTATAAATATAAAAATTTATATTGGTTCATCCGAAAAAATGAAGCAAAATTTCTTAAAAATTTATCGAAGGCTAAATCTAATATTGACAGAAGCAATTTATTAATTAAAGGTAAATTTGAAAATATATAAGAGAAACACTCTCGACGCATATTAAAATTCGGCTTAGTGCGTGATGCATTTGTATATATGTAATCCATTACGACTCTATTCATTAAAATATAATAAATTCTAGGAAAAAGGATTATTTATAGCTATCTTGCTATCTACAGGTCAGTACAGGGTAGGTGTGCAAAACTCTGTATTAAAGAAAAAAGAATATTTTAGTTTTTTAAGTGAAAAATTATTCATTAAAATACAGCGACTATATTACTCTCGGAAAAAGGAGAATTATTTATAGCAATCTTGCTATCTAGAGGTCAGTAAAAAATAGGTGTTAGAAATGCTGTATTCAAATAAAGAAATTTTTCAGTTTATCAAGTGAAAAATGCAGTAATATCAGGCATTATTTGGAAGAGAAAAACTCAATGAATTTTAAAATTTCTGTAATTTATTTAATTGATAAATATTCTGTTATATATATATATATATATATATATATATATATATATATATATATATATATATATATATATATATATATATATATATATATATATATATATATATATATATATATATATATATATATATCGCAAAATTAAACACCTATTTCTAGATATTAAGAAAGTATGGTAAAAAGTACGAAATAATTGTTTCCATGCCTTGCATTCTTTAGTTATACTTTGCCACAAAAGGATCGTTTAAAATTTTCTCATAATTTGCTTTGTTCTCTAAAGCTGTCTTATGCAGGTTATAAGTATGTATACAGTTTTAAACACTTTAGACGTATCTTCTTTTGCAAATAATAATTTAAAAGTACCTTTATTTTTTTCAATTAACAATAAAAGCTTAAATGTAAAAGATATCTCCAACAGATTAGTTTCATGATTTTTGAAGGATTCCTTATAACATATATATATATTTAGTTTCTAAACTTCAAATATCTCCCTTCTCTAGATTGCAGTGAATGCTAAATTAAAATAGAGAACTTAAAGCCGTATTTTTTCATCCATGTTGTGAAGGCTTATGGCATATATAAATCCATTTTAGTACGTAAGAAAAGTCCTTTTACTGATAGATTCCTTTATATGAATGATAAATTAAAAATTTTACGATATTGATCGTCAAGAAAACCAAGAAAACTCGTTATGCCTGATTTAATTTAACAAATTAAATAGCTGCATAAGGCTTTGAATTTACTTGAAAAGGGAAAATGCACCGCAAAGCAGACCTAACCCCAGAGTTATGAGCGCATAGAACTAAGTGAATCAGGGGCGTAGGTTGTGGGTCCTTCTGGTATTATCATAAATGTCCCCAAAATGGACTTGTATCTCCCCTCCCCCTCCCCCCCCCAAAAAAAATTCTTATTTTTGATTTCTGAAGGGAGTTGTAGATACTAGAGTTAAGAGTTTTAGACTTATAATTTTCCGTATATAGGCTCGTGTGATTTCATTTCAACAAAGTGGTTTCATCCCAGAAACCACTTTGCCATTACATCGTAGGCATATAAAGAGGCAGAATTAGAGCATCATTAATTGAATACATAATATGCATGTATTTCATATTATTAGGAACCTTTCTCACAAAGATATTAGACATTTACCATCTGATATATTTATTTATAACCACGTTTTATGTTATTTGGCATTCTTGGGGGATTTTAGGATGATAGGTATTCTCGAGTTGTGGTGTCATATTTTCTTGTTTTCAAGAGGGTCTTTGCATCTGTTCGTTAATACCCTTATATTTTTGCTCAAAACTGCTGCCCATGGCTATTATCATATTCATGAAAGTAAAATATTATTTTATGGGAAAATTGTTTATAAGGCATCGATTTAAAAATTGTTGCACGGCTGTGTATGATGTCTACAAAATTAATTTTAAATATGCATGTTCCAGCAATTAATGGTTAGTATTATTTTAGAGGTATTTGCTGTTTTCTAATGCATTTCTTTTAAAAAATGACAGTTCATTTAAAAATGGGCAGTAGCATAGCAAAGTAAATATAGAATAGTCTAGAACAACATCTAATAAATTTCTTTACCAACTTTATTATTGCAGATGCATTTGTCTGCAGAGAGAGCGTATCCCACGCCTCTGAGCAATTCGACACTGTTACCTCTACTTCTGTTATCTCTGACAAAGCAAAGACATAGCCCTGATGTATCCACTACGTTTCACAGAGAGTATGACTATATCATAGGTAAGATTAGAAAAAAAAACTGTCATTCATAATAAATTATTTGTAACCAGGGATTTATTATAAATCTACCGTTGTTATAAAGTATATCAATAGCTTACTAGTATGACAAATTATATCGATGGCAATACTTAAACGCAAGCCAGAGACTTTAAAAAGACACCCGTGCTCGGAAATACAATGTTTGTGCTCTTTAGCTACCGATAAATTCATCGATTCAATTCTCTAACAATACGAATATATGCTACATGAATGAAGGCAATCGCATACGTGATAGTACCTTCAAAGTTAAAAAAATAGCAGTTATATGTTTATCAAAAAATGCTATACTTATCTATTAATGCTATACTTATCTATAAACTGATTGAGGGCGCTATATTTAAGTTATACAACTAGCATGTTATTACATATATGTATATTGATTAAAGCATGATTTATCACCATGTATATAAATACGTTTCTCTTTTCGCCTAATCAATGGAATACACATTTTTGACAATCGACACATGCTAAATACTTTGTAGACAGAATGGATTCAACTTTTACTACTTAGCACGTTATTACACAGCGAAACGTATGGGAAGCGCATAACAGAAACACACAGTTTCTTAACAACCCCAGTAAAAAAATAAACATTAGAAAAGTTTTTAATTTTTTTTTTCATGATGGATATGCATGGAGAAGATGTGTATTCCTGTCTTTTAGCTAGTGTTTATATTTTTAACTGGAAAAATTTAACACACGAAACTTGTTTGACTGAAAAAGTTAGTTTGTTGTTAAAACTACGAAACTTTATTTGTAGTTTTAAATTATTAAGTAGAGGGTATCGGTTCTTTACAGTTTAGTTTTGATCCATAGACATAATATAGACGGAAAAAAATATTTTCCCTCTTACAGAAACAGTTACGTAAATAAACGATAGCTTAATTTCATCTACAAGAGAACCTAAAGGGATTCAAAAACTGTCACTAGTAAGCAGAATAAAGGAGGGAATATGCTATATGAGGCTTGTAACATGTGCAATTTAACAAGATTAGTAATGCAGAGTAAACTTGTGCATTACTAAACTGCACTCGTCGAAATGTAAGGGGATGCTCACATTACATCCGCCACAGTCAGAAAAAAAAGAACCAACCATAGAGCTTATCAGAAAGTTGCTGAGCTCTGTGACGGGTTAAAATTTTTTCATAGTCAGTAACGTTGATGGTAATGGATGTAATGTGAATAACTCTTTATATTTCGTTCCTCCCAAACTCATAACTGGATTTTCCAGATCTTTGCAGGGTTGATTTCATTACGATTAAATTTCTTTTCTAGTTGGCGGTGGTACGGCAGGATCAGTCGTGGCCAGTAGACTGTCTGAACTTCCTTGTGTTAGCGTTCTTCTTCTAGAAGCTGGACATGAACCCCCTCTACTGACTGAAGTACCCGCTTTAGGAAGGTATTTCCGATCGACGGATGTCGACTGGCAGTACCATACGGTTCCACAGAAGTACACCGGGAGAGCGCTCAAAAACAGGGTAACTTCTCTCAAATCTAAGAGTATCGATCTATACGAATTTAACATAGTCTACAACACATTGACTAATATCACAGAAGCTGCTGTAAATATTCACATTTGGTTATTCTAGGTACTCCACAAACGGTAACGGATAATATTAAATAGATAGTTTATATAACTGAGTTTTAGAATAATGCAGGCTATTTTTTAGCGCTTGCTGTCACACACTAAGCTCTTAATTAAAAATTTCCTCAATGTCTAGGATCAGAATTTCGCTGAAATGAAACTAGCTAACTAATGAATGGTAAAATCAACAGCCATTTGTCTACATGCACGTGCATTATAAATCAATTGATTTAGAAATAAATATGAATAATATTTTGGTATGCATTGTGCCTGTAATGCCTTTATAAATGATTATACGTTTTAAACTTCCTCGATTATGTACCTAGGATATTCCAATTCTATTAGAAGTATTTAATTTCCGAGTAAAACCATAACTCTAACCTCTAAACGTAATCCAAAATTAACAGTTTTGCACCGTATAACTGGCCTATGTAAATGAGACACTTGGCTTTTTTTCTCCCTTTATTCGTGGCATGAGTGGGTAGCATCGATAAATTATTTAGAACACTCCTTCAGCTCCACATAAATGGGGGTTAAGGACATACTTCCACGTTGTTTTTTTTTTTTTTGCCAAAATTCTCCTATCATGTAAGTATGCAGTCCTAAATGTCTTTTGACTTGTTTTCATCACCTATGGATTTATTTTTCCTTGACTGACTACAGTCAGTTGTAAGAGGTACTTATGGATACGACTATTTTCAACTCCAAACACTGATTTTCTGACGTTAAGTTACTTTTTCGTTTCTCGAGGTGTTACTTAAATTTCTACTCAAGTTGCTTTCGTGTAGTGGTGCCCGTAAGGAAAACACTCGTATGCAATACTTTGTCTTAAACAACAAAGATGTAAGGTTCTGTGCTCATAAAATGAGAGGCATAATGTTTGTACGGGAGTATGTATGCTGATCAGTTTCTGTCCCTAAGTTATTTGTTTTTAACGATCAGTTCATCTCTCTGTTTGAAAAGAAAAGACAACGTTTAGCATGGAGGTATTGTAATCACTATTCGCCCATTAATTATTTTTTATTTTTAATGGCTTGACTAAAAAAGGTTAATAGGGAAGTATGATACTGCAGCCCCAGTTTAATTTTGATTGAAATCCTATATGTGAATTTTATAGTCAATTTTCGTCTAATTGCAATCTCGCGGTGAAATTAGAATGTTCAAAACATTCTTTAGATGTTTATCCACATTAGAGATTCTAAATCTACTTGGTTCAGAAGATTCTGAAGATGAAGATAGGTAGATAGAGAAGATAAATAGAGATAGATAGATAGATAATAGGTAGATAGATAGAGATAAAGATAGATAGATACTGAGAGATAGACTGAAAAATATTAAGACAACAGATTATAAGTTATTTATAACTACACTCTACAAGGCTGTATATTGTTTCAGACATCTATTATATAAAGCAATCTTTGGAGATGTCGCCTCATTCCAAAAAGCTTTGAGCTATACGAGAATATTTTATCTCATCTTTTTGCTGCCTGCGAAAGCGATTTCTTCCGTATATGTTTGCTAAAAAGAAGTAATATGATCGCCTATCATATAGTTTTATAATTTTCTCAGACGTTCATCTCTTTCATGAATAATGCGATATATATTTTGCCATAATCAAACGAATCTTCAAATCCATTTCTTGATATCGTACTTTAATCACAAAACATTTTCCGCCACCCTAATGCCTTTTGTGCTTCTTTGATAGGCTGCATAGTCGAAAATAATATTAATGTATTTTATATCTAATTTGAAACGCTCTTTTTCTCTCATAATAGACCAAACGAAGGAACCAAATATTACTTATGCAAGATTTATTTTTCCATGTTGTTTTGTTTACTATTTATTTAAAAAGGGACTTCCTGAATTCCAAATCCTCAAGTATTCAATGAATCAAACGGATTTCGACAGATAGCGATTCCATTTAATTTGACCAATAAACTTAATTTCAATTACATTTGCACTCCTAAATTTTGCTAAAATTAGTTCAAAATAAAGATAAATCATAAATGGAAATAAACATTTCACGCATATTCAGGCAACAATATAGTATCGGGGTAGTAGACTTTTAAAGGCATTTTTGTTGTTAGATGAATAAAAAAGACAATGAATTTAAGCTATTTTGGGTTTCATTTATTTAAAACAAGGTTCTTTAAAAAATGAAGGAGATCTAATACAAAAAGACAAGTTTATTCTATTCATTCGTTAGATTGCATCATTTTTCTTTTGACTTGTGTATTGCATTTGGATCTCGAAACCCATTTTTACCCATTTTCTTCCACAGCAAGTAGTATGGCCTAGTGGTAAAATGTTGGGAGGTTCCAGTTCTTTCAATTCCATGATGTATGTTCGTGGAAACAGAAGGAACTATGACGAGTGGGCCAAGCAGGGAGCCAAAGGATGGAGCTTCAAAGAAATATATCCCTATTTCCTGAAGCTCGAAAACAATAAAGATCGAGAATTTTTAGCAAACGGTACGTATATGTCTTCATTTCAAGTATGGACTTATTTTAAATCCATACATCTCTTATCTATATCCCATTTGTCATGATCGGAATTGATAATTAAAATTTTCATCTCCATGTGAATTGGCTCTCTGGTTTAGAGATTAAAGTTTCACATTTCTGTTCGAGGTTAATCGGTTATCAAGAAAGCTCTGGCGTATTAGTAAAAAAAAAAATACTCGAAAATCTACTTTTGTAACCCATTACTTTACGCTTTGCCTCCGAGATACTGTGTAAATTTCGGAAGAAAGAAAAAAAGCAAAAAACAATTCATCTACCCCATTCTTGAGTACCCAGACTAATCAACTCTGAAAATACTGTTATAATTTATAAAGTTAAGAAAGCTAAGTTCTCAAATTGTTAATGCGTCAAGCCAGAAAATGTGTGGTAGTCATAATGAAGATTAGATTTTAAAATATAATATTTAGTTTTACAGAAACATAGCGTAGAGAATTTGGAATTATGGGAAAACTTCTACAGTTATCTAATTCTCTCATTCTGGTATTCACTACAAAATCAGTTAGTTGTGAAAATTCGTATCTAACTACATGGTGATAGCATGGAAGGTTTTATGATACCATCGGCATTTATATAAATGCATAAAAATATTTCTTTATTTCTAAAAAAATCTTTCTTATCTAATTAGAAATGAGTTTTAATAATTTTCCCTTCTTATTTAAAATATTTCAGTATAAAGGTACGCGCTGTTGAACTTTACAATGCTGAGTTTTCATATGTTTCAAATACTTTATAATAATCATTATAGTTACAAGATTTATGAGTACCAATTTGTCTGTAACTGGCCTTTAACCTAATCGCTTTAGAACACTTTTCGCAGGTATTCATGCGAAGTCAAAGCTCAAGACAATTACAATTTCTCTGACTACAAAGGAAAATCAAAGAGGGAAATTTGAATTCCTGTTGAAGCCCAAGTAAACAAATTGAGATATTTTTGCATTTTAATTACTACCCTCTCTCCCTCTAAGATAATTTTGACAGCATCAAACTAAGCAGATAAATTTAAGATATCGTCAATGGTATGATAGACTTTAGAGAAAACAGTACTTCGTTATTACTGTTATGTAGCAGTGAAACTACAAAACAACGCCTCACCTAAATAAAATTATTTTTTATTTAAAACCCTTAATTCGCTAATGAAGCTAATTTCAATATTGAAGAGGGCTGAAGGACTCGTTTTCAGACAATTTAATGAAATATTTCAATTTATTCTGGGAAATTAATGATTCAACAATCTAAATTATTTCTCATTTTAAGAAGTAGCTATTTTTGCTCTCTCCAAAGATTTGATTTGTTCTCAATGTATTGATTTTTTGTTGGTTTGCCGTTTCCAAAATATCCCTATAACATTTTTCTTTGTCTTTCCTTGGCTTGTATCCATGTCACAGAGCAATGATTTTTTGAAAACGAAATTGTTTTTTCTCGAAACAATATTCCCTCTACAGTTGACAGATGGTTGTGATGAAATTAGAAATGAACGTATATTTCACAATGGTTGTTTAAAATGATGAATATACATTTACAGAAAAATAATTAAAAGGACCTACAATTTGATCATTTCTGAACACATTTATCTAAATTTGATGTATCCTTTTTCTGTTGATATCAAGGGCACCGGAATCATAGAATAGGACACTACTGTTCACTATTACTTCTGGTTTGAAAGACATCTTTGTAAGTCTTTCAATACAGCAATAATGTAAAAAATATGCAATATCCAGCGAAAATGCGCATTTTTTTGTTGAACTGAACCTTTTCTGAACCATATTTTACTACTATTGTTGTTTTTTTCAAAAGAAATATTTTTGATATAACAAAAGTTGTGTATCCTCTCATTTCGTTTTTAGCAACGTTAAAAAAGAGAATGAAAATTTTTTCCAGGCTATCATACTATTAACGGACCTATCGCTGTCCACAGTCCAAGGTATGACCCCGAATTGAGGGAAGCTGTATACAGAGCTGCTACTGGTATGGGATACAAAGACGTGGACTCAAACGCAGAAATACAAACAGGTAATTGAACGGAAACGAATGAATTTTATAGTGTGTAATCAAAGTGTGCAACATAAATCAGGATTAAAGTTTCTTTTACAACTTGTTTATGCACATAATCAGCGAGAAACATTGTTTGATTTGAATGGGGGCACAGTATAGAAGGTGGCCACCTCCATGTCGACCGAGCGACCCCAGGAGCTACATACGAGGGAATCGTACCTTTTCCCTCCCTCTCTGACCTCATAGAATATAAATATAATCCTCTTACTCATACGGATATAACGTGCCCATATTCTGCTTAGACAAAAAGGTATTGAATGACATTCGTTGGGATTCGAACCGAGCACCCCAGTTCCAAGCCCAACGCGCTATCACTAGGCCTTAAATTATGAAGCTTAAAGTATGAAATATATATATTGAAGCATAAAATATAAAGTAAGTTTAAAGTATAAATCGAAGCAAAAAGTATGAATTGTGAAATATAAATTGAAGTTTACATTTTAAAATATCAATCGAAGCATAAAGTAGAAAAGTATAAATTGAAGTTAAAAGTTTATTTGATATCCAGAAAACTGAATACCATAAATTTTCTTACAGAAAACAAAAAGATGATCTCGAAAAAGATATTTTTAATGAAAGGGTCATTCTTATTAAATTCAATTCGAGACTTGCAGTTTTGTAGTAAACAGCAAACTTTGTTAAACGGTTCTTAACATTCCAGGATTTTTTGACCACCAGGCAACTTTGAGAGACAATCAAAGATGCAGTACCGCTAAAGCTTACTTAGTCCCTGCAGAAAACAGGACTAACATAGATATATTGCCTAATGCTATGGTGAAAAAGGTGAGTGACTTTCCTTACTTTTATTGAATTGTTCCTTTAAAAGCACACGATTACTTTATTTCCTCTGGTCAAACATATCAAATTAAAAAGCTTCAAATACCAAAACCATAATTCCGCCTTTTTTTTTTTAACCTCGTGGTCGTAACTATGAGGATGTTTGTAAAAGGACTTTTAACTGAGGATTAAGTGCTGCGGAGAAGAGATTCTTCAGTCTATATCATTTCAAAGCTCATCGGTGAAATTTAGAGTAAGGAAACACAATTTGGAAAATATCAAGTGTGAAAACTCCTTTTCCAACGTCGGTCGTATGTCCCTTGCAGGTCTGATTGACTGATTTGCACTACAAAGGTCGGAGTCCGACTTGTTGCCACTACAGTTTAGACAAAGGGTGACATCAAGGGTGACATCTAGTGGACTTGTAACCTCGTTCAACCCGACACGAGGTCTTTCAGTCGGTATTCGAATAGAGCTATTAAAGGATTTAAAATATTTTTTTTTAACTCATTATTTCACGTGAGAAATATTTTGCATGTCTAGTTCAATGTTGAAACTATTTAACCATATTCTATTCATCCTCTCGGAGAAAAAGTATCAGAATATTTTCAGCCAGTATAAATAAAACAAAAGGAGTAGCTGATCGCTTGAAGGCTAAAATTTAGACAGAAATCTTGTTTCTCTTCTAATTAACATTTATATCAAAAAGATTGAGTATGTTTTCTATAGCATAAAATCTGTCAGTTTTCTATGTTAAATACAAAGAAAACATTTAAAACTCAATTTTGTTGAAACTCTGGGGGAAAATCCAAAAAATCTTGGAGCTATACTCCAAATGAATTTAAAGAAAATTTAAATGATTTGTTAAGGCAGTTAAGACCCCCGTTGGAGTTAATCATTCAACGTTACTACCAAAATAAAGAATGCACAACACTAGATATAAGTTATTGTTGGGATTCACTGTTTGAATGATGTTCTCGTAGACACTATTTATTTTTTTCATGCCTATGTACTCTTCATTAATATTCAGAAACTAATAAAATTTGTGAAGAGTGTAACTCAAAATATGAAATTTCACTCTGATAATTCGTTTGCAAGATTACTGGTCTCGATGTTAGGAGGTCTAGGATCGGTCCCCGGTCCTAGCAACACTTCTTTGTCTTTCTCCGTCTACCAAGAGCTAAGTACACGTTAAGATTCAGACTTTATCCTGCTTCCGAGACCGACAATTGAGGCGTTCCCGTTCAAAAGAGGGTAAGTGCCAAAATTTCCAAAAAGTATTTTTTCACTGATACAAGGTTTTTTTTCCAAGGCTAATGACGTAGAAAAGGGAGATAAGTGCCTAGCTAGTTTCGTTTAGTTCTGTGCTAGGCACTTACCTCCTTTTCCACGCCATCAGCCTTGGAAAAATACCTTGTATCAGTGAAAAAATACTTTTTGGAAATTTTGGCACTTACCCTCTTTTGAAGGGGAAACCCTCAAATTTTGTTTTGCAGACGACTTCCAACAGCTTTAAAAATACGAGGGTTATAATGTTGTGAGAGGATTTATTGATGAATAATTTTGAGAAATGTGTTAAGTTGTTAAATAAATTCCTTTCTAGATTATTATCCAGAGACAGCATGCTAGAGGCGTTCAGTTTGAATACAAGGGATACAACTACGAAGTAAGAGCCAGGAAGGAAGTCATTCTATCGGCAGGGACGGTAAATTCAGCACAGTTGCTGATGCTGTCTGGAGTGGGGCCCAAGGAAGACCTACAAAGATTGCATGTAAGGATTTCAATAACAGTAAATTGTCTGTTAAAATGAAGACACATTCTAAATTGTGTTAAGTAGTTGCGAAAGGGTTATTAAAAAATAATAGAAAAATATGTACAAAGTTTTCTTCTTACATGCTATTAATGAGACTTTAAGTAAGCAGAAGTACTGCATATAATATATAACGCATACTAACTATAACTTGTTTATAACGCAGTGCTCTTCCTTTATCAAAAGAAATTCTTAAATATATCTCCTAATATAATCAAATGATAACTGAGATTACAAATGCTTCTTTGTAATATCTTATATTTACAGTCTCTTACTCGTTAAAACTTTCTTTAATTTCTATAAATGCGTTTTTCAATGTTATAAACTAGTAAAGAGCAAAGAAATGTAACTATAAACAGAAAAATTCAGCCTACACACTAGAAGGTCCAATATTAATATTAATATATATATATATATTTCAGGTAGTCTCTTCTAACAAAACTACCGCGGGTTATTAACGTAGGATTGCTTATCGTTGCTTAACTTTTTTTTGACGCATTTTGGTACTTTTCTGTTTAACTGTTTACTGCTACTGGGATTGGCGCGATATCAAAATTGTAACTTGCGACGCAGAACATGGTCGTTATTGAGTAACGTAATCCTATGTTAAAATACAATGCGGCGGAACAGCCAGGATTTAGAGCCAATCATGCAAACGGGTAACTTCGCCAACAGTTCATGCAAGTTACTAAATGGATTGTCTTTTTTTCATTTTATAGATTCCATTAGTCGCTGATTTGCCCGTCGGAGAGAATCTTCAAGATCATGGAGGAACTACCATTCCGTTTGTGCTCAACCCGCGGTTGCCAAAGTTTGAAGAAAAAATCTCAAATCCTGCCAATATTCATCAATACATTCGAAACAGAACAGGTAATGCTGGCACGTGATTATTTACAGATCATTATTGAGCTTTGAGCATACATAAAAAATAAGTTGATCAGTGAGTTTTCTAGGCAAGAGTTCCATTTTCCCTAGGGTATAATAATTTATGATATAATCTAACTGAAAGTTAAAAAGAAATGACCGCGGTTTCATTTTCGGGAAGGAAACGACACTTTAGTGAAACCTTTGACAGTATTTAGAATCAAGAGAGCAGCTTGAAAAAGTCAGGTTTAGTTTCTTGAAAATGTATTTCTGAATTGAGTATAAAGACTTGAATTGGCTAGCATCTCGTGTCTTCCACCTCACGCAATGGTTAAATGCAATTCTATTTCCTTTTTCAATAAAGAATTCTAGATGATTTACCTCATGCCACCATAAAATGCTGTGTTACTTGAAAATAAATAAATATTCTTAAATAGCGTCATTTATTACCTATTTCTGCATACACCTAGGAAATTGAGTAAAACAAATAATATGGAATAACAAAATAATGGCAACCATGATGTATTTTTGACCTTTATCACTAGAGTCTAGATTTCTAAAATTTAAATTGACGCGATATCTACTATACTTGTTAACCCTCTCAAAATTCTCATACAGTTTGCTTTGTGAATTGTAACGAAATCTGGTAACTAACTTTTACAACAGGTTCGTCAAAATCTATTTTGAATTTAATTCTAGTAATTTGTAACAATGCATACCTATGAATCCTTTTATTCCATTATTTTATATATAGGCGTCTTATTTTCTAAGATTGGATAATCCTCTATAATGTAAACAGGAAATAATTCTTATTTTAAAAACCACTTTTGGACGTGGAAGGAAAAGCCGTAAACACGATTAATTGCATATTGATGTTTGAAGACACAAGGCCTCGGGGTTTTCATTCAACCCGAACGACAACGCAAATAAATCAATGAAGGGAAGCGATCATAAAGCTCTTCCTTGCTTTCTTTTAATAAAAGGAAAAGCGGAATCAAAGAGCATTAGGTCTATAAAAAAAATTTAACTGTATCTAGAAATTAGTATCTGGTAAACGAGAAAATTATCTCTTCGACTCTCTCTAATACGAGATTAAGACATACTTCAGAAACAAGCAAATCATTAAGCTCTCTGTTCAATGGACTATCTGATTTATCAGGCTTTCAAAGTCTGGTAAGAGAGGGTTAGAATTACTTTTATTTTCTTCATAACATAGTTTTTAAATCACTCGATTTATATAAATATAGTAACGGAGATATCGTGAACACGGTAACGGAAAAATTATTTTAGAAATGTTTTTGAACCGTACATTAGTGTCTGAGATAAAGGGAAAACAATTCTTACTTTCTGAGCGGAAAAGCTAATCTAGACAGGTTTAATTAGCTCTAGGGTAAAATGCTGCAGGAATATATTTATGTGGTTTGCACACATCGTTGACAGTTAATAGGTTAAAAATGAAGCTCAAAATAGGATTTTTATGTTGCGCTATATCTAAACACTATTCAAAATAAAACCCTAGAATATATTAATAGGATTAAATATCACTTAAAATATAGCTCACGAGGCAAATTAACAAGTTATAATTAACAAATAGTAAAGGAACATCTTTAAGTAAAAATTGATGCTCAATTTTCCTAATCAATTTTCTTTACTTCGACAAGAGCGCAAAACGCAAGATTTTACACTCTCCTTTGATGATAAAATTTTCAGCCACTCATTACGCTATGTTGACACACACTAAATAAACTACGAAAGCCTCTAGTGTCCCCCCCCCCCCCCCTTCGCTGGAGGTGAGAGGCATACATACTTCGGAAAGCTATTCCATCCTGAATGTTCCTTTAAAATTCCCTGATGTGCTCATTTTGATATTTCCACGGTCATTTTCTCAATACCAAGTGAAAGATGGGACTGTATAGACAAAACAGATCCGAGGATTAGAAAGTCAACTTTTCTCCTTAGATCTCCTAATTTTCTGTCCTCTGCACCTTAAAGAGTTTCGGCTCTGACTTTTCACGAGCTAGGCGAAATAGAGAATGAGCGTACAGGCCGATCGAGACGATCCTATTTTACGTCGTAATTTCACATCTGGTATCATGTCAAATGATCGCGTAGTCCGAAAAATATGTCACTAGTTATGATATGATGTCTGATATGAAGTGTGATGGAATAACCACCAGGCGTTATTTCCAGCCACATACCAAATAAACACAGTTAAGAGTTCGTGTGAGGTTAAAGCAGTCCTCACTTTCGAATCAATCTTTTTAATGTAAGAAGTTACTAGATTTGATGGTAATACGAGGATTCGTCCTTCATTCAGTAATTCCTCCAGTCACCGGTTTCCAACTAAAGTTCTTTTATATGAATAAATGGGAATATTTGCTTATTTGATGCAACAAACATTTTCACCATGTAGTTCTCCCTTTATTTTTTATTACCTACAGCAGGGGTGTCAAACTCGCGGCCCGCGACGAACATTTTTGCGCCCCGGCCAATATATTGGCACACAATAATATATGATAAAACAACCGTCGTAGAATTATAAGATAGGAAGAATTCGCTAAATGTTTTTTTTTAATGATACTCTATTTTTGCTATTATTAAACAAAATGCGTATATTTATGTTGAATATACTGTAATTAGGTAAATAAACCTACGTTTCAATTAATATTGATTACACCTATAGTTAAACCTTGTTTGTTTGGCCCAAGCTAGCCTTTGAGTTTGACGCCCCTGACCTACAGTAATGGCAAGTGCCAAAGAAATGAAATCCAATTCACTAAAACCTGAATTCAGATTCATACCATTAGTTCATCTACACAGTAGATATTTACTGAATCGATGCTATGAATCTGTTTCAAATGATGGTCTAAACCAGTGGTCGTCCCACTAGTTGGCGATTCAAGCTTTCATGCTGGGCAGAGAGGGCTGTTGTCCGCTTCCATACATCGAATACACTACCAATAACTTCGTGAGTTTGGCTTTTTAAAATATGCATTCAACTGCATGCCTACCCTTTGAATATGCGTAGATAATAATTTACCGGATACTTCTCGAAGTATACTCGTGGACTAGGAAGCAACGAATGAGCTCCGTAGCCATTCGCCTATGTATTAGCATAGTTGAAAAGAGAAATTTGATTTCATATTTAAAAACCCTCTCCTCTAAAAATGACTTTGCCTTTGCACTCAACTGAGTTACCGAGGCACCGGTAAGCAGTAAGGAAATTTTATCATAAACAGTTATACAGAGGTGAGCGGCAGGTATTACGACCCCTGGTCATTAATATTTGGTACTATCGGAAGCGAGATATGAAATGACGCATGGATGTAAATTGGTCTTTAAACACATCTTTCTGACGGGAAGTATGATTTCTAAGGAGGATTTTCTTTGCTACGGAAATCTAAGTTCTATCTTCGCCAAGATGGAACGCTCGACTTAAGCAGATATAATTACTTGGCAATTACCACTCAGTCACTGATCGGCTACCTTGAAATATAGAAAGTTTAATATAAAAAAAAGACTGCGTCTCCAAGCTAGTAGTTCAAAAATTAAATTCGCTAACAGTTATTTAGAACAGTTATCTATAATAGAATGCGATAAAAACTACCTTAACGTGTCTATTATGTTAATAGATGGTTCTCCACAAACAGAATGTCCTCATTTTGTTGCATTACAAATAGCTTCTTATTGTTCGTTCCCTCGAAAAGAACCTAAATTAAGCTAATCACGGGTCTTTTATCCTTATTGTTATTACTTTGTGAGAATTTATTTCATTTCCATTTTTGTATTGTTTATGCAATATTTTTCTCCCCGTACAGGTCCTCTGGCTTCCACGGAAGGCATCAGTTATTTGGCGTTTCTTAAAGGTCAAGCAATATACACTCCAGATGATTTTCCAAATTATCAGTTATATTTTTCTGAAATGTCGTCAACCGTTGCGAGAGATCAAATCGGATTAAAGCCAGAGGTAATAATATTAAGCATCATTTACTCTTTTCCTTCTTGTTATTTATTTCTGAAGCGAACTTCTTTATGAACAGTTATTCCACTCTGGACTGTTTAAAAAATTTTAAGCTGACCATAGATCACGTATTTTATATGGACGAACTTTTCATTTAAAACTAATATTTTGTTTCATTAGTATTTCCAGGGAGTGTACTCGGTATTGATATGTCCTATTTGTGTAACCCTTGTCCACAAGGTTGACTTTAACGTCTTTTTTCTAGACAATGATAAGAAATTCATAATTTTGTTCATAAATAGGACCAAAAGTTCTCGTGTGCCCCCCCCCCCAATTGACCAGTGTGTTGAAAATGAGTAATATGATTCTACCGAAAAATTAAAAAAATGCTCGAAACTTAAGTACATGACTTCACTTTTTCATGTTTACTTCTAAATACTTATTCTTACTTACCCATCTTAGATTATTAAATCATTTATTGCCTCTCTCCATGAACTATATTGTCTTGGTACAAGTTAGAAAATTACTAATTTGTAGCCAATGCTATTTTTTTCTATGCTAAAAATTCGCACAAGCCTCTGAACCTTAATCTCTTATAGCTTTCTGTGAATTCTTTTCTCACTAGTCTTCAACATGAGCCCGAGAAAACGAATATCAACAAAATTCGACTATGCGATAATTCATTCAACATAAGGATTTCAAAATTAATTATAAACCAAAAACCAAAGCTAATATAATTCATGTAAATCGAGGCATATAATTTCACTTTGGTTTCCCGCATTGCTAGTTTTTCCAAGGATGAATGTTTTTCATTCAAAATTAGATTTGCAATCACCTTCTATATTTATTAATAAGGTAATTAAAATGTCTCGAAAGAAAGCCTACATGACGATTTAGAGTAACACGAATAGGATGGCACTCTTCAACATTTTACAATGAATTTTACTCCTTGTTGAGAGATTCTTAATTGTGTTTAACGGAAAACATTATACAAAGAAGTCATTTAATTCAAAGAAGTCCTTTACATTTCTTTGTCTCTCTGTAGAAAAAAAAAAGTGCGCATTTATATGATGTATAATTTTTATATCTCACTGCTGCGATAGAAAGCTTAATCTTGAGAATTAATAAATCTTCATCGGGAAGAATAAACTTTATTGCTTACTTACTAATCATTAATCAATGCAATGCACGATATTTTTAGTGGCTTTAACATACACACGAGAAGAGAGTCTTAACAACTCAATAGATTCCAAGCTATTAGAGATTTGCTCTTTATGGTCTAAAATGCTTAAGGGAACGGTGGACATTAAAATTTACTTTTTTTACTTTTCATCATAGAGATACGAAATTTTGTACATATGCACATTTCACTATAAATAAATAGAATACCTTAAAAGAAATTTCCAATCTCATTATAATTTTAAGATTTTTTAAAAAATTTGAAATTTATAAACAAAATTTTAAAATGCTCCTTGCTACTTAATTTATGAGATATTTCCTCGATTTTGCATTTTAATCTCTTTAAACTGTATAACAAACAAATCTGGGTATCAATTATATAATCCCTCGAATAGTTAATTTTTGACATATTTTTTTTCTGAATTCCGTCCCGATTTTCATCAAAATTTTGCCTTTTGAAAAGTTATAAATCAAATTTAATTACCTTAATGAAGTCGAATTGTAAAATGCATAACCAATTTTTTTTCTAAACAGCATTAGAATTCTTCCTTATCAATTTCATGAATTTACCATGGAGCATTTAAAAAATCTAAAATCCTTGAAAAATCTCGTTTGAGAAATACAGATCTAAAATTTATTACTACACTTACCCATTATAAATTACTTTGTAGAAGCTTCATAAATGATTTTTTACTTGAAAAAAATTATTTTCGTACTAATAATCTACAGAAATATATATATATATTATTTACAATAACACAATCAGTATTACAATGCCGAGATTTGCTGAAATAAAGGTTCACCGTTCCATTAATGTTAGACCATTGATTTGAAGGGCAATTTCGGTCCACTGCCAAAATACGTTTACCTGTGTTGGGAAACTTTATCTGATGTATGTACACTTAGATCAGATCTCACGTGCGTCGTTTTTACGTCCATGTGCAAACAATACAGTCCATTTTCGTCCGTAATTGCACGATTGCTATGATTTTACATCTGTGGTCGGTTCTAAAACATTGCATTACGGCTTGTGATAAAGTTTAAAATATAAATCAACGTACGTATTATCCCCACAGATATATTTTTCTGAGGTAGTGAAAGTTCAGAATTGGTGCTATTTAATTTTGCAAGAAATTTAAATTCATCAAAGTAATTAAGAAGTTTAAAAGAACAGCACTCAGAGCGACTTTACATTGAAAAGAAAAATAGTTCTGTAACTAATAATAACTACTTTAATTGCAAGATAATTACCATTTAATATGTTTATGAGTGATACTAAAATTACATTGTAGCATTATAGTTAAAACACAAAATGCGTGCTAAGTATACTAAAATGCTTTTAATATCGACTCAGCTGGTTAAAGTAATTCAAAAGCAATTAAGTTTTACAAGATTTAAATATATGTTTCGCTCTCTCGAGTTATATGCTTGAAACACTCTAGATGTATAGTATTCAATACAATATTCTTGACATAATCTAGATATGTTTGAAGTACTCTTGACATACTCTTGCTCAAAATTTCAGTCTTCAATTCTCAGCAGTACCTTGGAGTTCTTTTCAAGAGGAAAAAAAAATTGCAGTTGCAAACCCATCTGTCGGACGGGTTTAAATACTTCTCACCGTAAAAAGGCATCCCGAACAATCTCGAATTTTCAAGATCTTTTCAGACCATTAAAAGTTTACATATAATATTAAACAAAATAGTCAATGAGATTTTGATTTTTTTCTTAATGCAGGTGTATCGCAGACTTTACGGGCCTTATAAGAAGAAAGCCCTTTTCGGATGCACAGTCTCCCAACTTCAACCAAGAAGTCGAGGCAAAGTGACCTTGCGATCGAAAAATCCCCACGATCCTCCACTCATCAACCCCAACTATTTGGAAGACGAGAGAGATGTCGAAGATATAGTTCAAGGTAAATCAGTTTCAAATAATATGGAGCCAGACGATCATTTTACATCACATTGGTCGGTAGCTAACGAGATGCAAAGAGAAGATATGGTTCAGACCTGAGGAAATGTTTAACATATGACTTACTTTCCTCTATAGGATTCTTAAGGCGTTTACCATGTGAACTGGCATCAAGCCTCAATGACTAAAAACATATTAGCACTGCGAAATTAAGCTAGAATCTCATACTGTAATTGTAGGAGCATTTATATCTGATAGAACGTAACAGATGTTGAAGATAATTCTATATATAATAGGATAGATAAAGAAGTTGTAATATAGATCCTTTGAACATAAAAAAAAAATGTTGCCAGCATTTTACTATGCGTGAATCTATCTAAGTGACAATTAATATAGAGCAAAAGGTATTTTACTCATATTTTGTCAGTTTCATAGAGTTTTCAAAATAAATTCGATATTTTTTTATATCGTGTGAGATTTAAGAATATCATCGTTAGTTTCAGTGATAATTTTGAAGAGAAGAAAGCTGTTTTCTTTTTCTACCAAATTGTGGAGTACGCAAAATGGGCACTCTTAAACATTAAGATTAGATTCTCGTTTCAGTCCAGTAAAATAGTTCTTCCTCGAGCCGGGAACCATTAAGGATGATCGACTTTGGCATTTCCATTTGTGAATAGCCCCACATAATCACATCTTATGCTTCCACGTTCGATAATGAACTGTATTAGCTAGCTCGGAACTTGTAGTCAATGCTAATTTTTACTATGCATTGACTACTAGTGCCGTAGTTCATATGGACTTGATGAACTACGGCACTAGTAGATGCCGTGTGCTCCAATTTTAAGAAATTTCTAACTTATATTTTAGGTATGAAGACGTGTGAACGCATAGGAACGAGCACTGCTTTGCGTAAACTAGGGGCTAGGGCATTCAAGACGCTGATACCCGGATGTGAGCGATATTCAGATGATGAAGACAAATACTTTACGTGCCAGGCTAGATCTATATTCATCAGCCTTCATCACTATGTTGGAACAGCCAAAATGGGAAATGCCAGGGATCCCTCAACGGTCGTCGATCCTCAGTTAAGGTAATACAACATTAATTCTTTACACAAGAAGTAATGGGCCATGTAAATGGCACATTAGAATTAAAATAACATATGTGAAAAGTAATGTTGGTCAAGATGTTTTGAGTTTGTTAACAAGTTGCTTTTGCAATTCCTTAACAAACTCAGTCGGTATTAAAAATATTTCAGTAAAATATTAAGCATACCAAGTATTAACTTAAATTATACTAAGGAATTTTAGTATCCTATAATATTAAACACATTAAAATTTACTCATCTTTATGAAGTACAATTTTCAAAATAGATTCTGTTTTCTGCGTTAAGTAAAATGAATCTGTACTTACTAGGAATGATCCTAAACAACTCTAATATTGTTTGTACTCGAGTAATGTTGGTAAAAAGTTTCATCCTGCAAAGATGATCAGTAAAAACCGACGCAACTAAAACATCGGAGCTGACTGCTCAAGTTTTTACCGAAGGGACTCACAATTAATGATATCACGCACCGCTTTCTTTGCTCCCACGCCGTTCATTTTTTGAGTGTTAGGTCTTCGTGTGTTAAGTACGAGGCACAATTACCAGTCCTGCTTTGATATATTTTCGTGACTTGAACGTACGATTCTAACTTCCTGAATATCATTCACATTCATTTGACATTGACATGTTAATTATTAATTTGATTGATATCAATTTATATTTTCACGAATTAATAATGCTTTCAAGAAAATTGAATGCTGTGGTAATCATTACGCGATAATTCAGCAATTATTTTTTAGCTGACTTGTTACTGAATATTTAGAGTTCAATTTTAGCGGGAGAGGGGGGGGGTGTCGAAGATTTCAACTCTCGCAGCTGATACGGGAAATGTAGCTTCAAGAGTGAGACAACTTTAAAAATTCAACTATGGCATCTTATGAAAGACCAACGGCATAAGTCATGTATGATATTATTAGGTTGGTTAAGTTTTTGGCGCAAGGTCCAACAAGGGACAAGCTACGCCAACCATACGGTGTGATATTATTAGGGCATCGCTTCTTAACCTTTTGTGCCCATGATCTAGAGTGGGGTAATTAATTGTTTTGGTTTCGTGGTCCAAGAAAAGATAAATTACATAACCTTTATAAACAAAAATTAAAACAATTTTTATAATGCAAAATAAATACTTCTGTTGGTAACATTGTTAAATCCTACTAATGAGAACCTTGGCTTTGAATAAGTTTGGAAAATCCATCGAATCATGGTGTCATACTAGGCAAGCTGCATCTTAGGTAGCAGACTGCTTTGCAAAATGGCTTTTGTTATAGAGGAAAATCCTGACTCGCACATGTGGGCTAGGGATGCGACATCGATGTCGATGTTTTCAAAACATCGATGTTTTAAACATCGATTTATTGAAGCCGATGTTTTTTTAACATCGATGTTTTGTGCTCGATGTTTTACGTTGTCTCGGATGTTTTTTTTTAATGAAAAAGTACCGTAATTAAAAAAAATTACCACGTAGCATAATTTTCACACTGAGTAAATGTAAGTCTGAATTCTGAAAAGGACGAATACAAAAGGGGGAATGATTCCTTAGCAAACAGACAAATGGCAATTAACAACCAATGAACCAATCAGAGCGCTTGGAATGTTCCTGACACTCCAGAATCTTCCATGGGGTTTAATTTTACAAATAGTATATACACGAGTGCATCCAGTTAAGTCTTTGTTTTGTGCTGGTTTTATATAAGTTGATCTTAATATTATTAGTAAGATGCCTCCCAAAAGTACCGTTTGGAAATATTTTTCTAAAACCTCTGACAAATTGGCAAAATGCAATATTTGCCCTAAGTCCCCCAAAACATCTGGCAATACCACGAATTTATCTGGACATTTGAAGGCAAAACATGGCGGTATTTACAACGAGAATTTTGAGTCATCAATGTAGCCCAAAGCAACCAAGTTTTTGTCATTTGTGTCTGCCCAATCAGAGAGTAAAATTAAATCACCCCCACCCCCCACGACTAACGGAAGTAACATCAATGTTAGAGATTACTAAACCAGTTTTAAAACATGGATGTTCTAAAACATCGATGTTCTAAAACATCGATGTTTAAAATCATCGATGGTTTTTGGGCGATGTTTTATTAGCATCGATGTTTTAATATTGAATATTGATGTTTCAAAACATCGATGTTTTGTTATCGATGTCGCATCACTAATGTGGGCTCAGGACAGTAACAGGTTTAGTGCATCGTTTACTTAAGTTGACTTTTCATTTTATAATTTCAAACGGAATGCACATGAAGACTCGGTGCCTTTGTTAGAACTGTAGCGAAGGGCCTCATCACTTTAGATTTCAATGAATTACTCTTCTTCGTTAAGGGGACAGTGGACCTTCAAACCTAACTTTTTTTTTTTTTTTTAATGGATTTGCTTGAAATTTGAATATGTAATTAGTACCATAGATATGTAAAAGTGGTCAAAATTTAATGATGAAATATTAATAATTTATGAATTATGAATTATTAATTATATCAAAAATTGGCCTCATTAAAAATGTTCCACGCGCATTTCTTTTGCATACAATATGGTAATTTTTATTAACATGATACCTTATAGAACTGACAATGAAACTGATTGCTTATTTTAAGCATTCATTAAAAATATAAAGGGAAAAAAATAATAATAGTGAAAACACTCTTTTTATGACGCAAAATACCTCTAAATCATCTTTTCAAGTAAAAATTTATAAATTCTGAGCTACGAAGCATCATTATTTTCAATAAGATTTATTTGATATGCAGTTAAGTATATAAAACTTAAATTTCGAAGCAATACGATCATTAGAAATGCGCCCGGAGCTGTTTGAATATTCGTTTGACACGAAAATTTTTATTTTGAGAAAAACACATTTAAAGTTATTGCTATTAGTAACCACGTAATATCTAAATTAAATACAAATGTCTATAACTAGGAAAGTAATCGCAGAAATTAAAAATTCTTTTTGCGACACATTCCTAGTCGTCCGTAGTTTCACAATTCAATAAAATAAAAAATCGAATTTTTGGACAAATTTCAAAATTTTGAAAGTCCACTGTCCCCTTAATATTGACAACATCTTCATTCAAGTAATTTACATCAAAATTGGCATTCGTAACCCATTATACTGGAAGATATCTCTTTCGGGAATAAACCAATAAAATGGTACTATTAGATTATCTAAATGATAATGTTTTGTATACCAGCGTCAGCGAAATTAAAGTTTTTGTCATCAATGAGTTGACTATGGGTAGGGAAAGAAACAAGTTACTTTTTCACTTTTTTTTTTTGTCGTCCATAATCTTAACTTACCTTTAAAAGGTTATCTTTACAACACTTTTTCCTGTATTTTTTGAAAACAGAAATTTCACGCTTAAAAATGTCTGATGAATCTGGAAATTTAGGATTCAAGTGCTTCTACATAAGATACTATGCCGTATAAAATATCATGCGTCTAAAATCAATCTGGAATTTTTAGCTTAACATCATTTTATTGAATCGTGTAATTTCAAAGAAAACGTAAATTTACTACACGTGTGTTTTATTTCTGGAAATGCGAAGAATTTCAATGGAAATTTGTTGACATTTTTGCTCCCTCTTTCAGGGTGAAAAGCATCAAAGGTCTGCGAGTTGTGGACGCTTCCATAATGCCAATAATCCCATCGGGTGATACGAGCATTCCCACCATCATGATTGCAGAGAAGGCTTCCCAGATGATAAAAGAAACGGTGCATTGCTATAAGGAAGACTTGGAACACTGGGACGATTCTTCAGAATGGTCTGCCGAAGAGAAATCCGAAGACGAGAAAGAAGCGTCGGATAAATGGGACAAATCGAGAGAAGTAAGGGATGAAGAATACGCCGACGTTTCAAAGCAGCAGTGGAATGAGAAAAAGAAGTGCTTGGACGATTATTCAAATCGACAGCCTGAGCACAATTCCTTTAGTCACTACCCGGAGCACATTTCCTTTAATCACCATCTGGTACACAATTCTATTAACCACCACCCGGAGCACAATGCTATTAATTTCCACCCAGAGCACAATTCTATTAATCACCATCCTGGGTCCAATTCTATTCACCATCCGGAGCACAATTCTATTAATCACCATCCGGAGCACAATTCTTTTAATCACCATCCAGAGCATAATTCTATTAATCCCCATCCTGAGCCCAATTATATTCATCATCCGGGGCACAATTCCATTAATCACCATCCAGGACACAAATCCATTAATCACCATCCAGAGCACAATTCTATTAAGAACCATCCAGAGCACAATTCCTGGCCAGTAAGCAAAGATTATTCTGAAGAAGATTTGAACGTGCCTGAGAAACACTCTTGGTCACATGATGGTCAGTACCATTTGAGTGACTACATCAAAGATCCTGAAGAATTGTTATCGGTAAAGAATGGTAAAGATAGTTTCTGGAAACCGTACTCTTGGTACAAGAAGCAAACTGAATTGCTGTTGAAAGAAATTGAAAACACCATGCCTACATCGTGGAAGGACAAAAGTATGTATTCGGATTCCCCCCGGAGGGTACCGTACAACTACAAAGTGTCAAAAAGTTTTGATGAACTCGTCAAACTTGCCGATATGGTACCAGAAGAAAAAAGTCCGGCTTACAGATGGGACAAACCGCATGTGAAATCGAAAGTACCTCGGTATGATTCACACTAATTAGCTATTAAATTCATTCCTTAAATGTCATTCAACATTTTACACGGACGAGAACTTTTTTAAAAGGTTGAGAATGGTACAGACATTGCATAATTGTTTATTCATGCTTCATCTATTACTGAGATCTCATTTTAGAATATTTAATTTTTATTATTTATATTTTCTTCGCTCTTTTGTGTTAGTCAGCTTCTTTTGTAAAGTTTCAAATAAAGAAATGTGTAAGACTTTGTGAATCGTTCTTTTTGTAGAAAGTCTAGCTCTTTTAAATCGATATATTCTACAGGTACAAATTTTTACACCATTTTATCTTTTTTTAATAAAGTATATTTTATTCCTACTTTCAAGTTACCAATGCTTCCAACACACTAGACAGGGCCCGACATAGCAACTAAGGCCTTCCAAGAATGATTTAATTGAATCCCTGCCGGTGAATATGCAGCCACCACAATATCTCAGGGGCGACATCTGGTGGCTTCGTACCCCCACCACCACACGGAAGGACTTTCCGGCCTACAGATTTAACGTACCCACAGAATCAGTGGCACTTGTGGAGATTCGAACCGAGCATCACTGGTACCACTAAGAATGTTTAAGCCCCGGAGACCTAGAATAATTCTCAAAAAGTTCCTATAATTACTCTTAAGAAAGTAATTTTACGCAGAGTCATTCGCTTCTAAGATTGTTAACAATTAATTTCTTTTCCCGGACAAACTGACAGAGAATTTGCTAGACGACCTCGCATATTCTTATAGTAGTCATTAGTTCTTTTATTTTAAATTTTGAAATCATTTATTAGATATTATATTTAAACATATCGAATACTAGCGAAATTATTCTGTATGAATAATTTGTCAAATACTCCAATGGTACGGAAAGTTATTCAAATTCTAAATAACATCATGACTTTAAACAAATCTTATTGTTTTAAAAAACTGAAAATACCTCTAGAGCGGCACTTCTTAAACTTTTTTCATTCGTGACCCCTTTTTATAATCGAGATTTTTTTCGCGACCCTAGGAAATAAGGATATAAAGATAAATATTTTTCTCAATAATTATTTCGTTCTTGGGTAAACAATATACGTGTGGAAAATAGTAGTTTTGATACATGTTTCGAGTATACAAAAATTACTGAAAGAAAATTCCGTTTTAATGAGACAGATGTGGTTGCTTTTTTTTTTTTTTTTTGCTGCATAACACATTAAACCTTGGTACAATATTTGACATTATATCAGAATTAAATTTTCGCTACCCTAATATTTGGCGTTGCTACCCACAGTTTAAGAAACGCTGCTCTACATAAATTTGAAATATTTGCATGATTATAGAGCAGAAATATTATTCGTAAGGGTCAATTTCAGAGTGGTACAATGGTTCCTTTTCAACCATCAAAAAGGCTTTTGATGCCACGGCTGTGACTGAAACCGTAGAGCTTTCGATCGGTAGATGGACGCTTTAACCGATAAAGCTATCTTGATGAAGCATCTTCGATAAGATAAGAGGATGTGTCATTTTGAACACACAACCGTCTGTCAAACAGAGTTTTAAGTCCAATTTCTTTTATGTAAGGACAAAAAATACACACAAAATGGAAGATATGTAATGCACACTTAGATTACCGAGAAAAAAAATTATGCATCGGTGCTTTCATGCTTTCAAATGTCTAAATCGTGCTTTCTGAGGTCCCTTAATCATACATGGATTCAGTCAACTAAAAACTTACTAACAAACTCATAAAGAGTTTTTTTGTGACAGTAAAGAAGACAAGGTGCTGAACATTTTAATGAACCGAATTTTAACGTGGGATTACGTTTCTCCATAACGGTCCTCCGGAAAGGAAAATTTCAGACGCTAAATCCGTCCGTCCGTCCGTTCTCGCGAGTTATAATTTTGGCAGCGCGCCAAACCCAGTCTATCGCTTGGACAAGTTAAACAGAAAAGTATCAAAATGCGTCAAAATTTTGATCTACATATATGTACATACATATATGACATACGTACATATATATTGATACATATATACATACAAAAGAGGTGAGCAACGATAAGTAATCCTACGTTAATAACCCGCGGTAATTTCGTTAGAAGAGACTACTTGAATTTTTTTTAAAAATAAAACTATATCTATATTCCATCACGAAACATAACAAGAATGAGTCTCGGCTTATACAACCAGGCCTTGTTCACATTACTTCCGGGGAGTTGGAGCGTACCGCTCGCGTTAAAAATTTTGACCTATCACAATGCTCAACGCAATGACGTCATCCGTTGAAGTTGATTCAAATTGAACGCTTACGGATGCGCAAAGACCTCGTCATACACCAAACCAATCACAAGCCCTCTCACCAATATTGGTGCCGGTGGAGGTCGAAAGCAATATGAACAAGATCTTACTACCCCGCTAGTTGTTGTTTATGAATTGGAGTGCCTTGGTCCGATTGGACTTTATCTCCAGTAAGCAAGTTAAAGGTATCAAGATATCTGTGCTCAGTAAAGTTAAAATTAAAGATGTAAGAAATTTTAAGATAAGAGTACATTACTATTAAGATTAAACACATAAAATGGGATTCTATGGAGTATTCATTACAACCTGATTTTTTTTTCCAAAACATCAGGATCATATTCTATAGAATTTCATAATAAGTACAAAATATACATACCAAATTTATATTGAATTTATGTTTTAAACCCCATGGCTCTGAGAAAAATTTTATAGCCCACAAAAATCAAATATCTGTCAGTTTGATTATTATTTAATTGAAAATTATTTAGATTCGAAACGGAATTAATTCTTGTGAAAATGGCCCTCACAAAAATAAAAAGAGAAAAAGACATTCTGGCTAGGTCATTGTTTCGAATAGAGTTTAAATGCCCTCCGCAATGACTTTCAAAGCAAAATGTTGCAAGAAATTATCCCAAAATAAATGCATTGCAAACTTGGTTTTTCATTATTCTCTCGTCTTCCTTTAGCTGTCACATTTTACTTTTTGCATGTTTCCTCAGTTTGGCATTCTTACCCATAAAAAAATTTCAAACTTTCTGCTTTGTATTTTCTCTCTCGTGTTGAAATTTTCATCTTTGGCGTCAGGTTGCAAATGTCAGCCGTGTTGACTTCCTTCTAAGAGAGCTTTAGTAAAATTATAAACAAGAGACCAACTTTCTCTCTCACGTGTGTTCTACCAAACCTCGCGTTTTGCTATTTTTTGAAAGGAGGACTACGTATTCTGTGTAGCTACAGTTATTGCCTAAGTCGTCGGCCGACGCACGTAGAGTTAAGGGGACTCACTACCCTTAAATCTTTAAAACATTCGATTTTTTGAAAAAAATTTATGTTAAAGCCTGATCATTTCTGAACAAAATAAAGCAAACCGCGTGAAAATATTCCGCTTAGTTCCGGAGATATCGATATTCTAAATTTTCAATTACTGATCAAGTGTATGGTAAGAAAAATTTTAAACTCATTTTTCTCAAAGTGTCATTTTGCATCATTCCGCAACTCATATCTCAAAAACTATGAAACATAATTCCGTGAAATTTTTATCACTGCATAATCGTGTTATTTTATTGCGTCTGAACTAGAATTATCGCGATCGCAGCACATTTTGTTATGTTTCAGGGGTAAATGAATGCAAAAAATTGAAGGAATTTTTAAGTATGTTTTGAGCAGTTTTAAAAAAAAAATTTAAAATATTTTAATGCTGAATGTTTTATGTTCAATTGTATTTTAATTATTTATTTTAAATATAAAACGGGAATTATACATTTCAGTGTAAAATTAATTTCATAGTTCTGCGCGCGAGCCAGTATACGATAAAAATGCTTAAAAAACGAGGTATATCTAAAGCATTTTTAAAGAAAATTATTTAAAATTGTTTTGAGAGTTGAAAATTTGTTTATTAAAATAAATATATCAATTTATGATATACATGCAATTTGGAAAAATAGGGAGTCAATAGAAATAGTTACAAAGAGTCAAAAAGTATGAAAATATGCCTTATTTCCTCGACTTAAGGGTCGCGAGTCAACATAATATATACACCCCCAAAGCCTTGGAGCTTAGTATTAGCCCTTGTTTTAAGTTCCTCTGAGAGGCATTGTCGCTGAGAGAAAAGAATTCGAAATGCAGAACTCCTCTATATTTTTGTGGTGGCTGACAGAGTCCACAACCGGAAGAACTATCGCTTACCCCAAAATTCAGACAAGTAAAGAATATTTGAAAACGTACTACACACACTTTCGCATTTAAGCTCAATATGAAATTCCTTTTTTCTAAGCCCGTTTCCAGCCCCTCTCTCGGCCATTAATCGACAGCAAAAGTCTGATAGAGTCCTTGAAATCACCAACAATGGCATTTTCTTTAATATTTACAATAATACTCGGGCAGCTCTTCTCTATTTATTTCCCCCAACTTGCATAAAGGGCAGGTAGGATCATTAAGGCTGCTATGTACTAACCCCATTGGATTCGCTCACCTCGATGTCAACCTACGGAGAAAATGTGTCCACGGATTGCCGACTTGGATTCAAAGATTTTTTTTTTTAAATTTACTCCGTCATAGAGAAAGAAATTTTACATTTGTGTACTTTTTCGTTTTTTTAAATGCAATTAATATTTTAAAATTTAAATTATTCGGGGGGAAAAGTCTGGTATAGTGTGTTTTGAACGCTCATCAATTCCTTCGGTGGACGAAATTTATAAAATGAATCCCGTAGTGCTCTGCAGAAAAGTTCGGGCTATCTGACAATACCAATTTTATTGGATTATCGGCATTTATGTACCCGTAAATAGTTGACAAAATTATATTTTAAATAAAAAATTGGGCGCAGCGCTTAACCCCCTATAGAGAGAGAGCCATTACAATCCCTCAAAATGTCGGTGGGAGGAATTCTCGAACTGTCGACTGGACTCCTCCCACCACAAGAGTCTGCAATAAGAGGAAATACGATTTTTTTCTTAGTACATAGCAGCTTTAACCAGTCGAATACGATGCAAATGTCTCTGTAGGTAGTCACTCTAAAACAGGCGATATCAGTTGCTCTATGTAAAATCGTAAGTGTCATATCTCTATCTCTCAAAAGGGCACTCCCCTTGGGCAGTCACCCGTAAAGCTCATAATCTAAGATTTCAAATAAACACTTTAATAATTCGTTTACTGTTACGCAGTGGTAATAGGAGACTAGACTGGGGTATACGAGCACCAGTTTTTGCCAAGTCTACTCGTTTCTGTAGATCTCATAGTGATTCGGAATCCATTGGAAAACAGCTTTTTCCTAAACTCTTCTAAGATTGCTTAATGATAGCCAGGCCCATAATTCCTATAATCGTAGCCGCCTGAGAATCTATGAAGAACGCGATGTCATCTCCTGGCAATCTACTAGTTTATCAATCGCCAAAGAGATAGCAGCAATCTCTGCGTCACGATGAATCAGAAATCTAATCGATGAAGGCGAACTAAATTAGAAAACAGTTTAACTGCAACATCTCTCACACTTTTGTCATTTAACGAAGGATGATTTCGGAAAGATGTAATCTTTAAGATTGGCATTGGATAATCCATCAAAAAATGGGGTAAAAATATTTGAAAAACACAGTATCCATTATCATAGACGAATCCGACCAAATCACTGAGTACAAAAGCGAAAGTTAAGCAAAAATCGATGAAGCGTGGAGCAAAACGGCAGGAAATACAGCAACAATGCCTCAATAAACCGCACGCTAAAACAGTAACAAAAATAGAATAATCTATAAGTTTGAAGCATTATATTTTGCGAAACTGGAATTAAGGGCATAATGACTGCGAAAAAATAATAAAGTTCATATTTTCTGTTATGGCTAAAATTATAGTGATGTTGTAAAACTTTTACATTTTCATACTTTTCACACGCAGAGCACAATTTGTTTATTCGTAAGAGTAGTTTTTATTTATTTCTACGCATAATTATCATGCATATTAAAATTTTAATCTAAAAAATTATTTTAATTATACACACACACACACACACACACACATATATATATATATAGTATATATATGTGTGTGTGTATAAGGTCTAGCCATTGCTGTACTGTAGATTGCTGTGGTTTTTATCCATAGATTTGCTCATTTATTTATAAACCTACGCACATAGAGGTGCAGACGGAAATGAGCCACGGACAGATAGATTAAGTAGAACTACATCTACTTCAGTTAGAAATATTTATCAACTGCAACTTGCAAGGAATTAAAAGTTTTGGATTCTTGCTCCTTTCAAATGTCAGTTCTCTCAGAGTTTTAAGAGAGGAGTAAAAGGGCAGCGTTAGTACTTTAGGGGTTCCAATAGGCACTGATCTCGCAAAAGGAAATTAGTTAAAAAGAGTCTGCAGGCGAAAGATTTTAGGTTTCGCTCTTTGGTATTGTGTCTAAATCTGCAGTCATAGACGCAGATAGATGTAAAAATGTTGAATTTTTTCATTTAATTCAAGAATAGAATTTTGGCAGACTGCTAAATGTGTAATGGTGCTAATAATAAACGTGTAAAATATGTGAATATTCACTGAAGATAAAAAAAAAAAAAACTGGTACACCTGCCTAATATCGTGACGAGCACGCACGACGTGGCAGGGACTCGACTAATGTCTGAAGGTATTTACACCATGAATTCCGCACAGCAGTCCCCAAACCCATAGGAGTGCGAGGGGGTGGAGATGACATTAGTTACTTCACATAAGTCGCATAAATCGTGATAACCTGCCATTGTAGCAGCAGGAACCGATCTAACAGCCTCTTCAGACACCCAGAGCCTGACTAAGGCGTAGTTGCCTTAGTCAGTTGCCCCGGGCCCCCAAATCGAATAGAAAGTTTATTTTACGTTTCCTTCTTTAATGAACTTTTTTAAACAAAATATCAGTACAGTGTAAAATCCGTCAGTTTTTGCCAAAGAAGTTTTTGCCAATTAGGCTAAGTCGGTCCCTGCAGACACCTGTTGTTTTATAAAGGCGCTGCCGACCGCATCGCATTACGCTGATGGGTGATTATGAAGTTATTATTATATGGGTGAAGTTATTATTTTATTGGTGATGGGTTATTATTATATTTTATTTATTATATCTCCGTTATTTGCATACGAACGCCTGTACCAGTTTTTTAGCTCTTCAGTGTATAATGTCAATTTAAAATAGTAACCCGATTAGTAGCTTTAAAAAATAAAAATAGCGGTAACTTGACGCTCAGTTATGAAAAAAAGACCGAGTTCGATTATCAGATTCATATTTTCTTTCGTACCTTTTTTTAATACCTATTATGTCTAAACGCTTTTAAAAATGCGAGTCATCTAAAAACAATTTCAATGTTCAGTGCAAAACCTTTTTGGATCGAGTTGCAAACTTGAAATGAAATGAGATCAATGACATCTTGATTCCTTTCGACAGCTTATACGACAAAACGCTTATTTTAAGCGCTTAAAAATAAATTTTAATATTCCGTCGCTAAATACAAAACTCCTTTGATCAAGATTCAACCTGTTAACGAAATTTGACGAAATTTTTTTTTAAGAGCCGTAGGACAGTGAATATTTAGTAAGCATTAAATTTGATTGAATTAGGCCCATATTTGAAACACACGCAAGTACACAAATTAGAGACGATAACAATTTCCAATTGGTTTGGTCCGTTTTAATTAAAAAACTTTCCCAGCTAGCGAACGTTTTTGTCTGTTTAGCTTACAACCACAGTGGTGTGATGTGCCTGTGTTTCAGAAGCGATATTTGATTGGACGCGATACCCAGGAGAATCGACAGCAGGATTAAAGAAGTCAGGTGGCCTTCACTCACGGAAGTAATTCTTTCATTGATTTTTAAGCGGTGAGACTGTTTTAATTGTGAATTTCCCATATTCATTGTTTAATTATAAATTATTCTATAAGATAATACTATGTACATCCTTGCGAGTCCTAATGTAAGCTATAAATGTGATTAGTTAGAATTCAACAAGTTTTGATTCAAACTCTTTGAGAGAGGGCCGGATAACGGAAGAAATTTGTATATGAAGAGGGAAAATAAGTTCCACACGTATAGCTGTGATATTTATTTAACTTTTTTCAACATATTTCGACGAAAGAATCGGCAGAATTACGGCCTGTTGATTCGCCTAATATAAAAAAAAACGACTTTGAAATGCAGGTATCTTTTAACAAAAATTGAGTCAAACAATTAAGTAAATATTTATGTATTGGAACCAAGCTTGTAAATAAGATGCGAATGTTAAAAGTCTTTCGAGCGTGCAATATAAATCACTTAAACACTGCCTACTAGCCCATTAAGTTAATCTCCTTACTTATATGAGCTGGAAAAAATTTTAAAAAAAATTTGAAAAGAAGCATCCTTTCTACAAATCGTCATTAGTTAGTATTTCGGTCGTAGAAGAAGCAGTTTTTTCAAGGCTTTTCCTACTTGATACTAGATTGTTAAAAATAGTAAATTTTCTCAAGTTTCCGTTCGTTTCCATAAAAAAGGAAACTGACTGCTAGAAGAAAGAAGAGGCACGATAAGTATTTCAACTTTTTCTGCAGCGGAAAAAAAGTATTTTAATGCATTTAGTGAATTAGTAGGAGAGCGTATGTCGAAAAAACGTGGCGGTATTAATGATGGGAACGTGGGGAGGTATTTTTTTCGTCAGAAACTACCTGTAGACGAATAATTTCCATGGTGACACTTTTTGGGGCGTGGCATATAGCAGTAATGGCGTCATCAAGATGACCGCCATGGCATTAAAAAAATCCACTATATTTCGGTTATCTATCGGCCGATTTTCTTTTGTAATACCTCATATTGAACATAAAAAAAATGTCTAGATCAGGTTCTCAAACTTTCAGGCTCTGTGCCCCCCTTTGAACACTGATGTGAGGTCACGCCTCTGCCCCCCCCCCCCTCCCACACCACCACATGTGGTCAATACAAATAGTACAATCGGAATTTGAAACTAAAGTTGGTTATTAAATGAAAATATAGAATAGATAATTTCATACACAAAATTTAATATTATTATACATATTATTATTAGAACATATGAAATCAAAGAATTAAATACACGATCAAACATATTTCAGGTAATCAAGGATCTAGGTGAGATTGGCATGTAATACCAGTCACTTTCACAACATTGATGAGAGGGCTGGCATTGTTTGTGCTTGACAAGTTTTTGAATATTAGGTTGTAACTGTGACAAAGCACAGCTCAGGTCACTTTCAACGTCCAGAAGTACGACAGTTATCGTGTTTTTACAATTATCGTGTTCGTGTTCGTATGTCGAAAATACGTTACGGTTACATTGTGACGGCAAAACTGAGTACAGTAAATTACACTTAGTTTTACTTTTTTTTTAAACTCACGCCTCCCTTGAAATTCTTGAGAACCGGTGGTCTAGATGACAGATGTAGAATGAGGGGCGACGAAGTTGCCACAGAGCACAAAAGGGAGAAGGCGCCTCCTGTGAAGAAGATGGTTGGCTCGCGGTTGGGACCTGTGTGTGATTCTTAGAAAAGGGGGAAAAAAGAAGTATAAATAGAAGTATGCAAAATGATGAATGTAGTTAAAGAAAAGATGCAAAAATTAAAATAAAATTAGAAAAAAAGGGAAAGATAGTAAAAGAAAGGTTTAAAACAAGATAAATTGTTTATTTTAATTTGAAATCCAATTACCTAAAAATGTTAGGAAACAATCCACGTGATGCATGTTTATTTATTTACACAGACAGATATCATTAATATAGACTTTAAGTAATAAATTCGTTATTTAAAACTTGCTTTTTTAATAACATTTAAAATTTATGATTGTTAAGTAACATCCATTTTTGACATGAACTCTAAAAATTTTAATGTACCTACTTTCAAATGTTGAATATTCACGAACCCGTGGACAAACAAGCGATATGTTTTCTATCAGACTAACTAACGTAACATTTCTTCAAAATCCTGATGAAATTTGCTCTCAACACTTTCTGTAAAATGAAACTAAACAAAAGCCTAAAACCCCCTAAGAGAAATTTACTCTATTAGGATGTGAGAAATTCGCAAAGTTTGTGGGACTAGAATATTTAAGAGGAATTAAAGATTTAAAACACCCCGATGGATTTATGTAATCCAACATAAATATAATCACTGCTTTAAAACCCAACTAATCGTTCTCCTTAATTTAAGAACGATGCAATACAACATTAATGTGACATTAACAAAATTAGCAAAGCTATCTATTTAAACAGATTTGTAAGTCAGTGGGTGTCACGATTGAGTGCATTAGAGTCGCGAACCCAACCCGAATTTTTAAGTTCAATCATGCGTAACTATGTCATAAAATCAGTATAAATGGCTATCTAGGGCCCAAGCCTTTCAAACATACGTTATTAAGATCAATGCAAAAGTTTTTCTGAATGTCACTGCAGTTAATACAAGCGTAGTGAAAACTTCTCGAAAACTCTAGAGGTAAGAGCTCCTTATTTTATCGATATTGGTGAAGTTGTAAGAATTGAGTTTTCTAGAGAGTGGTAACGATGCTAAAACTTTATTAACAGTTGCGAATCCGTTAGAAAAAATGTTTTCAAATCAGTATCATTTTTAAAAAATTCTTCAGATGAAGTTCATAATATAACTAAAGTTTTCTCTATCATGAATTAAATCTAGGTTATGATCCCGTTACTTACGGTATGATTTTCAAGAAATCGTATATGAATCGTACATGAAATCGGTTTTTTTTTTTAATTAAAATCCATCGCAATGCGTAGTTTATAAAATAGTTTCGGGAAATAATTGATTTTTTTTTTGAAATTTTGCTCGAATTAGAGCCGACTTTGTTCCCACAGAATCTCTTCTTCTGTAATATTAAAACTATGCTTAGTAAACTATGCTTCTGTAATATTATAACTATGCTTAGTAATATTAAAAATTGATCACGACAAATCAAAAATATTGGTCTTAAAATAACAATTCTCTTTATTAATATTTTAGAGGAACTTTTCGCATTGAATAGGCATAGTATGCAACATTACTACAGAAAATATATTTTACAACGATGCAGATAAATCCGTCAGTTTAAGAGTCTCTGTAACATTTCAGTCGATGTTTCTAGATATTAAATGAATAAAAGGGTTTCTTTGCAAACCCTGTATAGATGGGAGGGACTGTTTCTTTCAAAATTTCATTTCTTCTACACAATATAAAACCCAAAAATTTTAAGATATATTTTAGATAAAGGGCTCATTATTATGAAATACTTTGCTTTCAAGAGTTTCGGCTTTTCAAAGCTTTCAAAGCATTTACTTTTATAAAATTTCAGTAGATTTAATTTATAAAATTCAGTAGACGTTTTATACATTATAAAACGTCTTTCTCGTATGATAAAGCATGGATGGCCAATATAATGGTGTTAAGTTTGGGAAAGACTACATATTCATGAAAGCCAAAGACAGAAAAAGGTTGTATTTGATATGAAATAAATTACAAATGTTGTTTTTTAGACATTTTTTATTAAAGATATCGTTTCCCAATTGTTAGAATAATTTTTTTAATTGTTAAATAGTTTTAATATTTAATAATTATTTTTCTTTCAGTTGTTTTGCTAAATTATTCAAATCTGCAGTCGGAAGAAATTCAGTTAAATGTTGATGATAGCTAAATAAAAAGGTGTGGAATGAGAAAATTTATAAAAAAAATTTCAGAGAATAATTTATAAAACATTATTACCGTATTTTTTTGGACCATAAGTCGCACCTCTTTACTAAAAAAATCAACTTCAAATTTGGGTGCGTCTTATAGGTAAACAAAGGTAACATTAAAATAAAATTAATATTTTATTATATATTATACATATTTTATATTTTATATATATATATTATTTACTATATTTATTGCATATAATTTTTATTAGATATTTTTTAAATTTTTATTAAGTAAGAAATTGAAAATATCTTTATATATCTCCCAAAATACAAAATATTCTTTTCTAAAAATCCATAAATTTGAGGTGCGTCTTATCGTCCGGAAAAGGCGGTATATTTTTTTCCGTTGTTTTTTCTTTATATATAAATTTCTTCAGAGTACCGTCTAATTTCTCTTTTTTTACCTTTTTCCACTATGCAGAGCGTATGTTATTTATCCATATATATAATCCTAATGCTATATAGTTACAACAGTAGAGGAGTAACATAATCCGATTCTCAATTTTCATTTATTTTTTTACTTTATTTCGAATGTCTCTTAAAAATTCAATTTTAAAAAAAAACTATTTCTATAAAGTTTTAAATCCAAGTCTTCAATTTAGCGTTCAATTCAGAGACCATATTAATTCCATATACGTAATTTTTGTTTAGTAGGAACCCTTTGCCTGATAAAATAACTGAATTCCGAGATTAAATTTTACGCTCCAATTCATAAAACTTACAGTATACAACTACATTCATGTAATCATTTAATTTTTTCATGTAATACAAATTTACAAGTTTTAAAGATTTTAACTCTATAAAAAAAGAAACGTAAATTTTCAAAGGACATTAATAAAGATATATTTTTAAAACAAAAAACAAAAACAAAAAAACAATATTCGAACTTATGAGATAAAATGTAAGAGCATCTTAGTTTCATTAATTATTTCATTCTAACGAAACGCAGACTTGAACTACCAAAAAGGTCGAAATAATCCCATAGAACTATAGTTGAAGACAAAAGAGGTTACCTCTACCAGAAAAGATTCTGTGGTGGTACTTGAATAAAATAATTCATAATAGAATCTACACCGTAATAAAGAGAGTATTATTTCCTGGTATGACAGTTTAGAAAATTTTATTTCATTTACTTACTAATTTATTTTGACGCCTGCAGTTCAATCAACATTAATATCACGACGTATCGACGCTACTCACATATTTCCATAAATGTTGAAATTAAATGAATGAATCACTTTCAGAATAGGGCAGTGTCTCGCAGCATGTCACATCTCAACTCTTGCAGATTTTACTTCTTGTTTGGCGAGGAGTGGCAAAACATTGCGTAATTTAACACGGCGTTCAAAGAGCATTCTTACAGCTTGTCGAATAAAATGCTCTCAGATGACGCAAAGTCTTTCGATACGGTATCTAAACAAAGGTATATCACCGAATTAAACATTCAGGTACAGCCCTGAAAGGTTATGTGACCCGTATTTATCGACAGAGGAAGACTGGAGTTACGATACGAGACGCCGGCCCGAAGTAACTCATCCCGATATCTATACATATCTCGACATAATAATAATCATTCTCGACGAAAGAATGATTGTATTCTCTTAAACCTTGCGAAATATTGAAAAAAAAAGTGTTAAAATATCTGTTACATACAACTAATATGAGGAATTTTATAAATAAACTTAAATTGTTTAACTCAAAGTGAAGGTGTCGTCCAAAAACACACGCAAACGCATAGGAACGGCTTCTGTTTTCTGCCACCCGATAATCACGTGATCTATAGTAGACGAAAACTGACGTAGTCAGTGACGTAGTGACGTTGCGACGTTTCGCCTTATTTCAGGTCTGTTGAAATGATTATAATATTCCTCTCGATTTCTACAAATATTAATTTAAAATTTTCTTACATTCAGTCAACTAACCGTCGGCTATTAAGATTTTACATGGAATGTGTTTGTTTTGCAGATGAATGTTGTTGCAGAGAGGGCGTACCCCACGCCGGTCAGCAACTCTTCGTTGCTTCCTCTACTGTTACTCTCCCTGGCAGGGCAAAGGCACACGCCCGATGGATCAACCATAATCAAGAAGGAGTATGATTACGTCATAGGTATCGTTGGGATTTTAATTTCTTTACGTAATCAATTAAAAATTTATTCAGATAGTAAAGATTTTATTTCATACTAGCGGCCCGACCCGACTTTGTCCGGGTTGAACAAAATATTATACCAATAAATTTCCAGTTGATAGCCAATAAATTGTAAATCATTTTTTACCTTAATAATAACCTAAATAATACCTTAAATTAATTTTATGTTAGTTAATAATTAAAATAAATTTTTTTAAAGAAAAAGGCGTGCCGTAGAACGGCTAGGTTCGAACCGCTAGCGTCAGAACAGAAGCCCACCGCGATAGCACCACGATAAAAATCGTTGAAATCGTCGGAACAAAAAGCGGTAGAAGACAGTAGCGGAAACAATGGAGATTGTTAGGATTAAGCCCCTAACTTTATTTCTACTGATCAGATATACATAATATATAGCCTATGTCCATCTGGAATACTGTACCTTTCAAACAGTGAAAGAATTTTTCAAATAGGTACAGTGGTTCTGAAGATTACCCTCCACGTACAATATCGCTCTCTCTCTCTTTATATATAAGTATAGATATAGATAGCACCACGCTAAGGATCGTTGAAGACTTCGGCACAAAAAGCGGTAGAAGACAGTAGAGGAAACAATGGAGATTGTTAGGATTAAGCCCCTAACTTTATTTCTACCGATTAGATATACATAATATACAGCCTATGTCCATCTGGAATACTGTACCTTTCAAACAGTGAAAGAATTTTTCAAATAGGTACAGTAGTTCTGAAGATTACCCTCCACGTACAATATCGCTCTCTCTCTTTATATATAAGTATAGATATAGATAGCACCACGCTAAGGATCGTTGAAGACTTCGGCACAAAAAGTGGTGGAAGACAGTAGCCGAAACAATGGAGATTGTTAGGATTAAACCCCTAACTTTAAATTTACTGATCAGATATATATAATATATAGCCTATGTCCATCTGAAATACTGTACCTTTAAAACAGTGAAAGAATTTTTCAAATAGGTACAGTGGTTCTGAAGATTACCCTCCACGTACAAAATAGCTCTCTCTCTTTATATATAAGTATAGATATAGATAGCACCATGCTAAGGATCGAAGAAGACTTCGGCACAAAATGCGGTAGAAGACAGTAGCGGAAACAATGGAGATTGTTAGGATTAAGCCCCTAACTTTATTTCTAGCGATTAGATATACATAATATACAGCCTATGTCCATCTGGAATGCTGTACCTTTCAAACAGTGAAATAATTTTTCAAATAGGTACAGTGGTTCTGAAGATTATCCTCCACGTACAAAATCGCTCTCTCTCTTTATATATAAGTATAGATATAGATAGCACCACGCTAAGGATCGTTGAAGACTTCGGCTCAAAAAGTGGTAGAAGACAGTAACGGAAAAAAATGGAGATTGTTAGGACTAAGCCCCTAACTTTATTTCTACCGATTAGATATACATAATATACAGCCTATGTCCATCTGGAATACTGTACCTTTCAAACAGTGAAAGAATTTTTCAAATAGGTACAGTGGTTCTGAAGATTACCCTCCACGTACAAAATCGCTCTCTCTCTTTATATATAAGTATAGATAATAAGTATTTGAAAAGTTTTCATATTGTACAGAATAGACATATCCATAATATATAGACAGCAGTCGTGAATTTGGATTTCTTGCATGTTTTTTTTTCCTTGGAGAGGATTCGTGATGTGTGCGTAGAACGTCCTCTAATATGAAATTAGCTATCAGGGACCAAGTATCTGGCATGTTAACTGCAGTGAATTGGATTCTTCCTTACTGTAGGTTTTTTCTATTTTCTTTCATTATGGCAGTAAATGCCGCGCCTTCGTTGAAAAAAAATTCTACGTATCTTAGATCCCAAGTATAGCGTTGCCATATGTTAGAACACCACCTCAACACTGAGTAATTGGAAATTCCTTCACAAAACGAAACTGTTTTTGATCGGCTGTAGGCAGCATTCTTTTAGCTGGTCAAGAGTCTAGCAATGCTCATTCCTCTGTCTAAAAGAAGCTACCGGCACGTTTAAACTGATCTGGATACGACAGTGCGAAAGTAAATTATATGGGTGGCCATACGTCGCCAATTGCTGGGGATAATGCCTCGAATATTCTCGGGTGGCAAAATTTATATTTCCGTATGAAATGGGTGATGCTCCTAGAGCCGATCGGTCTTAACTGAAGTGGCATCGGGGTGCAATGTTGGTTCACCTTTGCCCCATTACAAGAAGTCCACAACTTTCAGGGTGTTAAGAGGGTCGGACATCGAAGAAAATGTGCCTGTCGAGTTGGGAAACGAAACATGGAATTGCGACAGCCTAAACCCAAAGTGAGTAGAAATTAACATCTGCCAGCTGCATTGCGTCTAGAATGAAATATTTGTTGGAATAAAAATGATGAGTACGTATTGACAGGGTTCGTCTTATTCCAGTGGGCGCAGGTTCAGCGGGATCTGTAGTTGCGAGCCGTTTGTCCGAAGAGCCGTGCGTGAGTGTGTTGCTGTTAGAAGCCGGACACAAACCTCCTCTCCTGACGGACGTGCCCGCTTTTAGTACATCTTTCTCGTTCACCGACGTCGACTGGCAGTTCAAAACTGTTCCGCAGAAGTACACCGCAAGATCTCACATCAACAGGGTAAGAAAGCTTGGCTTTTCCGACAACGCTTCAACATTTTAATTATATCTGTGAGGAACGATAAAATGTCTAAAAAGTGGCTGATTTCTGGAAAAGGAATTTTTTTTTACCTAAACGAAAAGAGGAAAGTTTGTGAAATATCTGTTATTCAGTTGTGTATGATCAGGGAGGCATTACGATCGCTGCATTTATTACCGTATGAAATCTAGAAAGGCAATGATTTCCTATTTTTTTTTCAATATGCCTCATTTAAGAACTTCTGTGAGTAATAATATAATTTATCTCTATCTGAAATAGTCTGCAAAGGGGAACTGTCTCGGCACGTGTCATCGAAACAAAACAAAACTCATGAAATCATTTACTAATTTCATTAAACTTCCGAAGAGACACCCATATTTCTCCCGTATTAACTGATGACACCGTTCTCATTACTGCAAGCAGAAAAAATTACCTCCTTTACGTTTTTAGATAAAACTCAGATACTCCGATATTTAGACATTTTGCCAATTAAGAGACATTCATAATGCGGTTCATAAATTATACTTTTATGATTAAAAGGGTCTAATCTCCACGAAACCTTCAGACAAAAAGAACTAAACTATTTAAAATATTTCATAATCATGCTGATGTGTCAGGAAATACTAAGTTAATGTCCATGTCTTTGACGCATTGTTATGAACTTTTACAGTACTAAACTGATTAGCGTTGATTAAGATATTAATTTCAAATCCTTTTCATACTTCCCGCTGAGCTGGTGTCCTTAAAAGTTAAATCCTTAAACTAAGTCCCTTAAAGTTACCTTGCTCATCATATTTTCCGTTTCTTTAAAGCTGTGACAAAATCTTGATGCATTCAGCTTAAAAATTCTTTTTTTTTTTAACTGTACGAATATTCACAGATGTAAATCTGAAAAAGTGCTTTGTCCCTTTGAAACAATGCTTTATTACTTTAGCAAATAATATGGCCAAGCGGCAAGATGCTGGGAGGCTCGAGCGCTCTCAACGGCAATCTGTATGTCCGTGGGAACAGAAAGAACTACAATGACTGGGCAGCCCAAGGAGCTAAAGGATGGAGCTATAAGGATGTATATCCTTATTTTTTAAAGTTGGAAGATAACAAGGATTATAAGTTTTTGGCAAATGGTGAGTACGTATGATTGTCCATTATTGAAATGTTACCTTTAAGCAAGGATAGCAATATTTTCTATGACGCTCGTAGATATCTCATGGAAATGAGAATGTCCGCTAGATAATGTACAAGAAATAATAGGAATTCGAAAGTTAGGAGTATAACTTGGATTCCACAATGCAGATGGCTTCAAAGGATTCACTCTTCATCTATGTCTACTGATAGAAATTTCCCCACCTCGTCTGAGTCTTATCATCGTTTATAATTCCCCAATTTGGTTTACCCCACTTTGGTTAATAAGCCATATTAGAAGATAAAAGATTTTATTCGATTTAGGCGATAGTACCTTACATATAATGTGCCCTGGTCACAATATCAAAGTTCGACTTTACTTTTAAGGCTTATGCAAGTAAAAAATCCTCTTTCTACACAAGAATGTTAAAATTCAATTTATGACAATGTAATCACAGACCACAAAAATACATGCTGTAGATATGAAGCAGAAGCAAACAGCATTTCAAGAAATAAGAAGGAATGATTAATAAGTTATTCTTACTCTTATAAACAGTCTTTTATAGTTCAAAATAATTGTTCCCAAAAGGTTACCATGCCTCTGGAGGTCCTGTCACTGTACACCAACCAGGGTATGAATGGGAATTGAAGCAAGCTGTATACAGAACTGCCACAGAGATGGGTTATAAGATTGTAGATCCAAATGCTGCCAGACAAACAGGTAATTATGTACCGTGTCCCACAGTATTATCTATTATTTTAACTTAACAATTTGCTATTACTTAAAAAATGATATTTTGCTACTCGTTAATTCAATTCCCGCAATTTTTTCGCAGAATGTGAATATTAGAGATACTTCTTGATCGTACATGTAAAAGTATTTTATCACAAGCAGTGTATGCTTTATAAATATTTATTTCTTATATTTTGATAGATATTAAAGCACCACCATTATAAATCATAGTGAAATACATATCTGTAATGGTCAAACTTTTTAGATATTTCGTTTATTAATGTTGTTTTCGTGTTTAGGAAGTGTTCTGATTCTTCCGTGGTATGAGAAACCATCGCATGGTCTTTCTCTGATATAACTGCAGTCGAAAGAGAAGAATATTAGCGTAAATATTTATAAGAATTGGCCAAAATATAACATTATAATGTTATAAAGGGCTAACTATTTCCAATGTGAAAGGCATTTCAGAGATTATTAAAAGTAAACCCAGTTTTACATAACCATACATTTCAAAGATTTGTTTTTAAAAAAATAAAAAATTTCATTTCATTTGTATTTGAAATGTTTTAATATTTTTCAGGATTTTATGATCACCAAGGCACTCTTAGAGATAATCAGAGATGCAGCACTGCCAAAGCTTATTTAGTTCCTGCGGAAAATAGAACTAATCTTGATATTTTACCCAATGCAGTGGCTACAAAGGTACGTCTAATAATCCAGTATTTTGTCTGAAACCGAGTACTTTGACCCTGCAATTTAGAACACGTTTCATAATCAACGAAAATCGTTACCGACAGAAATCCTTTTAACATTCTTCAACACGCATTGCATTGAAATACTGTAAATCAGTGGATGATTTTATTTCAAAGAATATGAAATTTATATATAACATTTTTGGAAAGTAGACGTTTTAAGAGGGCATGAAGATGAACATCCTCGATATTGTTAGTGAAATCTACCAAAAGAAAAAGGATAAAATTAACTTATTCTATAAGCCCTTTACAAAAATGGGCAGAAAACTGCTTTTACAATGTTAAATATGGAACGAATATCATAAGGTTCGACAAAATAGTTGGATTTCGAAAAAGTCCTTGTAGATAAATGTTACTGAAATGGTGAGATTATTAACAAATTAAACCTGGCTATCCGGAGGAATTGGTGCGTTTTTTATTGGTGCGTTGGACATAGATCAAATTCAGCCCCAGATCTTTCAGTTTACGTACTCTGATACATTACAGTATCGTATGGACAGATCTCCCTCGGACCGGATCTAGAAGCTTAAACTTTCGACCTGTAGTGGCCCTTGATCCTATGGTTGTAAGTATTTAAGGGGACAGTTCACGTCTGAGTGGCTTTAAAATGTAAAAAATTAGTGTATTTTCAGAAATTTTTTATGAACTAACTATCGAAGCTATTAACTCAAAATTTTGAAGTCTACTTCTTTAAATATTGTTTTAGTATATAAAAATATTACATCAAGTTTAAAAGTTTTAAAATTATTTTTAAAATTTAAAATATAATATCATGTTTTCTTTATTATGAATTTTTGCTGTATCATTGCGCGCAGGATATTTTTAGTATATTTCATTTATTTTAAGAAAACAATATCTTAAATTAAAGTAAATAGTCTAAATTTTAATTTGATGAAAAATATTTTGTCCAACTGTATATTTAAAATTAATATTAAAATGTTAATTAGGAAATTTTTTTTTTAAATTTCAAAATAATTTTATGCGTAAAATCCTTAATTTTCATTGTACCACCATAATTCTTCATCATTTTATAGAAAACCACGTCTTTTATGATGTCTGAAAATTTCAAGGCGTTTCATGAAAGGGTTCTCAAGATATCATGCGCAAAAAACCGCATTTCGAGTTGAAATTTTGTTTTTTTCTTTAAAATCTTTATCTAAATGTACTCAATCGTATTTATATATTTAACTTATACCTTTTAGAGCTGAAGACGATGAAAATTCAGTATCATATAATAAAAATTTTGAAATATGTTCACAAAAATGACACATTGTTAGGAATATCAACATTTGAAACAAAAGAAACGGTTATTGTATCACATACCAAATATCACTTGCAGGGCTAGTTCTCAAATATTCTATTTAAGTATTAAAAATGTATATACATTATTTAAAATATTCAGATATTTTACATATTTTTGAACATATTTTATGGAAAAAACCGATGACAATCCTTGCACTTTTGTCTCAAGTATATCAATATTTTGTCCACATATTTTGCAGCATAATTGTTCAGAAATACTTTTGAAAAAAATACCAATATCGATTAAGCGATAACCCGAGAAACCATTATCAACAGTAATATCTTCGAAAGAAGTGTTTTAATTTTTTTTTTTTTTTTATGTAGCTGTGGGAGATGCAATGTCTGCAGTCACATGATAATGTATGTACTTTCGTGTGTAAACTTTCGTTTTATTGGGCGTTGTCCGGAAGCACGTTTACGTTCACTTGACATAACTTATAAAATTTAAAATAAATTTAGAACTTTAAATATCGTAAATAATTTGAAACAAACGAAGAAATAAAATGGTTCAAAATGCAGCGATAAGAAACACCAGCACAATTGCGACCGAAATGTAAACAATGTAGCACGAAACGATTTAGTTTCCATTCTTCCTTCTGCTGGGGGAAAAAAAAACCAGAAAATAAGAAAATAAGTAGTAGATACTGTTATGTATACCATGGATGTTGTGACTAATAAATGAAACGCTTTGCGAGTAAACGATAGCCATGCAGCTGTGTAAACAATGAATTTAAAGGGCAACTGCGAGGAATTTAAATGGAAACTTTTTATAGGTTGCGTACATCATTCCTTAATATCTCGCGAAAAAAATTGGCGGACAGCAACGAATTTGGTATCAAATCGTTCAGAATCAAACAGGATATAATAATAAGTAAAAATTGAAATTTTGAATTTTCGATCCATTTGGAGACAATTCTTAGATGTTATTGGACTAGTCTAGAACTTTGGACTAGTCTTGAACTTTGGACTAGTCAGATTAGTCTGTCCCCTTAAGAAAACAGACTAATCTGACTCCATCTTGTTTATTGGTTACAAGTTTTAAATAAAAACGAAAGTTACATTTTAACCTCTCGTTAAAGAAATGATAACATAATAAAAACTTATGCTGACTGGCTAAAAATGCAGCCAAGAAAACTGCCGACACTAGCAAGGCGTGAAAAAGACGGGAGGCGGCTGAGCAGCTATGGACTGCGGTTGCTTGTTTATATTACAGTTGAGTGCTTTTCATCATGTCGGATTTGTCAATTGACGCCATCACTAATTTCAAGGAGTGAATTTGAATAATCGGCGTTGACTAATTTGGATAAACCGCAGCGCCACAAACCTAACCTCTGAGAATCTATTCTATCTAGCCAGTCGTTCTACTTACTTCGTTCAACGACTGGCATAAGTTTACTCCGAATTAAAAAGCTTTATTTTTAAGTCTTCGGTTAAATAAAACATACTTTGGGTGACTTACCCTAATTACACGGCACAATTTACTAAGAAAATTTTATAGAGCAATGTTTCTCGCTACACCGAAGCACATTTCAAATTAATCATCCCGCAAACTAACCACCGTTCACCTCTGCAACTAACTGCTTGTCGAATTCACCACAGGCCGGATACACTCTAGCCGAACTATTACTTACTCTTTAAGCTGAATGACCGAATACTGACCTCAACTATCTTCTTCACCTTTTAGACTCCGCTAAGCCAATCCAAGAATTTTTTTGAAAATGTGATCTTGGCTTGTTAAGAAAATGGTGTTAGTCACGTCATATCGACAGATTGATGTCAAACAAGCAAAAAAAGAATGGAATAAGAAACTTATAAAGAAATTTTGTAGGACAGAAAAAGAATAAATGTAACCCCCCCTTTTGGACTCGAATGTAATTTTAATTTTATACCTGTGTAATGCCTTGTATTCGCTCAACATGTTATTCCGTAGCCTCCAAGAAATTTCTTTTTCTGTGCTATATTTAATGTACTTAACGAGCCTATTCTAAACTGCTTGGTGCTCGTATGTCCTAGCTTTAAAAAATTTTTAAATATCAAGATTTATAAAACGAGGATTTATCCCAATTTTCTTTCAATAACATCTAAACGAAGTGAGAGAAATTCTTTGAACTTCTAATTTTAATCCATAATTTTGGCGCTTGTGTGGATAATTGCTTATTCGTGTTGCTTTCGAAAGGTTCCAAGTATTAGAGAATAAGTAATTTTGTGGTTCTGTATTGTTCAAGACTGACTCCTAAAGATACACATTTAAATCAGTCAATACTCACAAAATCAATCAATACTCACCGCTGTCTAAAAGGCGGATTCTATTTGAAAAAAATCGTAAATCAGCACGTCTAAACAATTTATTTTTAAAAGTGGTTTTATTTCTTTAAAATTTTATACATATTGAAAGACTCCAGAGAAATGTATAAAACACAGGGAAGTTTAATTGCCTTAAGACTGGAATATAAGCGTATTTTTTTTCCTCTTTAGGTCCTGATTAAGAATCGGCAAGCTAAGGGTGTGCGATTTGATTTCAGAGGTCGCACGTACGAAGTAAAAGCGAGGAAGGAAGTGATCGTGTCTGCTGGAACTGTGAAAAGTGCCCAGTTGTTGATGTTGTCAGGGGTAGGGCCGAAAAAGGAGCTTCGGCGACTGAAGGTTATTATGTCTTAAATTATCTAAACTGTCTTCTCATAATCATCGAGTGGTTGTTAGCGTCGTGAACTTTAAAATCGTAGGCTCGGGTTCGAATCTCGACTAAGGCATGGTTACCATCCCCTCACAAAGAGCAATGTCAGTTTTAATAAATAGTACTCCTATAACAAAAAAGCCAACAAAAATCGTAGTATGTAAGGGGAATGTCCCCAGGACAAATGTCTGGGGAAAATCGTAATATTAAATGAGGGGTTATTAGTTCGTATTTATGTGTACAATAATATTGATCGATGAAATATTGGGAATAATTTGGTCGGGAGAGCAAGGTGGGCAAATAGCCCATAGAAATAAAAAATGAAACAACAAATTCGTTATACTATCAGTAAAATGAACTCAATTCATATTTCCAAAGTAAATCAGCTTTCTTCCTTAGGAGCAGAAAACAACACAGCCTACACGGTAAGCCATGCAGGCCTGCATTGACTTACTGTTTCTTTTTTCAATCTACGGACTACAATTTATTTTTTAATTTTATACAGAATTATGCATGTAGAGGCCATTTGTAGGATATGTTAGTACCCAAAAAGAATTAACAAAGGGACAAAATTTAAAATTTGCTAGAAAAGTGGAATCATGTGAATTTTAAAAAATCAACAGTAAAAACTGCAAGCTTTTAAACCTTGGCTATTTCTTAAAGTTTAAGCGAAATGTTTGCAACACTGAAGTTTGTTTTAAGCGAAGGAAGTTTACTGATTTGAAATTTATCAAGTTTAAAGCTCATCTATTCATTTGTATCGTTCCTTGCCGGAGAAATGCAGATATTCCTTTAAAAATAAAAACGTATTCGTCAATATGTAAAGTGATTTGGGGTTAAAGGTGTGAATCACGATTCTAATACACTATTCTCTTTTAAGAGCATAATAAGGATGTTGAAGATGCAAAATACTTAACTTTACAGCCACAGAAAAAACATAAACCGCGATAAGAGATCAGATTTTTTAAAATGTATATAGATACTAATTCTTTTATATTTTTATCTGTTAAAGCATCAGTAAGATTTGTATATTATTGATTACATTGTTTAAGTTACAAATCAAGTAATTATGCATGATTTATAAATTTCTTGAGGAATGAACAAAAGAAAATCAAACAAATTCTTTTAAATGCCATTGGTACAAACCTTTTTTTTTTTCTTTTTGTCGAAGATCCCCGTTGAAGCAGATTTACCTGTAGGCCGGAACTTACAGGATCATAGCACGGTTTTCCAAACGTATGTCATGAATCCCCGAATTCCTAACCTTGGAGAAAAGTTGTCGGATCCAGCTAATATCCAGCAGTATATTAGAAACAGAACAGGTATTTTAAATTTTGTATTTTATTAAGAAGAAACCTTTAAGGATTATTTCAATATGCACATAATTCGCACAAGTAAATCTTTAGAGATGTTATGCATATTATATGATGTTAAAAATCCAGTCATTGGTTGTGACTTTAGAACTTTATTTTGACCTTTTTTACTATCTACTCCAAATATCGGTCATCTCCGAGAAGAGAGAAATGGAAATTATATTGTCAATAAAAGCATAGCAGATGCAAATAGCTGGTTAAATCGAATGTTGTGCGCCAGCAATAAACTTTACATTTTATAAAGCTTTAAGCTAATCTGTAATTTTTAAAACATTACAAATTTCGGTTAAAGCTATTTTGAAAGTAAAGTTTTGTCTTTATCTTGTGTTTAAATCTCTTCGACTGAGCGCAGATATCTTCCCCTTTAAACTAGTGTCAATAAAAGCTGATATCACATAATTACGTACTAATACGATTTTTTTTTTTTTTTTTTTTTTTTTTTTGATATTTCAAGCTAATAAATTTTTCTACACACGCTTCAACTGGTTATGCGAATTCATTGGGGCAGTTTTATTTATGAAAACATTTTTCTAGAAAAGCAGCTCAGTTTCAAATTCCGAAACATGGAAAAAGAACTCAATCACAAGTATTTCTAATTAATTCTTAACTTTTAAAATTAAATCCGTTAAGTGCATGAAAGTTATTGACGAAAATCAAATTAGCAAGTGTCTGGGAGAGTTTTTATTCTTTTACGCTTAAATTGTTTTCTCATCAAATGATCCTAATGGGTCTTGTCTTCCATTTAGCCCGACCTTTTCTCTGTATCCCCTAACTAATTATTATAAAGTGATTGCTAAGGAGGGTAATTGATTTTTTAAAGTGTATAATATAGAAGCAGCTATTATGTTCTGTAGCTGTAAAATAATATTGGCAGTTACTCAAATGGAACTCGTAGAATACACATAATAGAAACAAACAGCTTTTTAAAATCTACGAAAAATCAAGAATGGCAACTTGTCTCTACTAAATCGTATCTACCACCTCTACCTAATCTGTAGAGTTCTTCAACAGGGGCCGGAGAGCTTTAGGTATGACTGACTCCATGGACGATCCTCGATTGCCTCATTTTTTTGATTGGCTTTAGAGACAAACACGGTTAATGCTTATCCGGCCTGTTGAAGAGGCCTATTGATTACTTCCAGACTAGTAGTCCTTCTTAATTTTTAAGAGGGGAATTTTTATTTTTTTTGATATGCTGCGAGTTCGTGTTTATTTTGTGGTGCTTTGTGTAGAACTCGGTCACTTTATTGGGGTATCCATTTTCTGGCGGTGTTCATTGTTCCATCCCTTGCAGGTCCTTTGGCGTCAACCTCTGGGATCAGCCATATGGCATTCCTAAAAGATCAAGAAATACACCCAAAAGTCGATTCTCCGAATTATCAGCTATATTTGGGAGAGATTACGACAGACAGTATAAGGACTGGCTTTGGTTTGAAGCCACAGGTGAATAAAAAAAAACTCATTCCTTTCATATCCTACTTCTCTCTCTCTCTCTCTCTCTCTCTCTGTATATATATATATATATATATATATATATATATGTATGTATGTGTGTGTGTGTGTATATGTATGTGTGTGTATATGTATAAATGTGTATATGTGTATATATATATATATATATATATATATATATATACATACAGTTGAATCTCGATCTATCGTTTTCCAAGGGACCTTCTGAACTGAACGATAAATGCGAGAAAACGATAGATGCGGGAACAAAACAAAGTAATATGATCATCGGGACTGAGGGAAATAAACGACACATACGGGAAAAAGATAATTCTGAGAACGATCGATCGAGATTCCACTGTATATATATATATATATATATGTGTGTGTGTGTGTGTGTGTGTGCAAGCAACATACAGTCCCTCAAATACATAAATAAACAACAAGTAAGATCATTCCACTTGAAAATAGTTTATCTTTATTTGATTCCTCCAGAAATGAATTTTTCCTGTCCAGATTTTAGAATCTAATACCTCAAAACTCATTTGTCCGAAATTGCCGAACAATCTTTTCCAGATAAGTCTACTGTACGACTATCCCTCATAAATCGGAGACATAAATCTTTAACATAAATCTTTAACATCTTAATGCTCAAACAGAGTGTTACGATCGCCTGCCAGGAGTAGTGATCGAATTCGATTCTCGTTAAAAAAAAAAAAAAAAAAAAAGACGTTTAAAATCAAATTTTCTGTAAGCCGGTGTCAAATCAGCAACAATGGTATTCCTGTGTTTGAGCGGCATTAATAAGCAAGACGGACGCTTATATATTATAACGCTTATAGCCTGAATATTCAGGAGCTATATTTGGCCCCATGATGTTCCATTGTTACTTGACATTCTAACCAGTGCCAACTGACACCCGTGATTGGAACCAAATTTGGCTGCCAAGTCACCGAAATCCCCACAAGGTTAGTTTGTCGGTTATATTAAGTTTTACGGCACAGGGTTCACCGAGGGACAAGGTGCGCTGATTCCCATAAGGACCCGAGTCGCAAAAGTATTCGTCTATTCATTGTGTTACATATGAAATGAAATTATGACATCAAAATTCTTGTTGTAAAAGAACAAAAATTGAAGTGAATTCGCAATACCGTATAGCATTGATTAAGATAGTAAAATCAGAGGTATTTCTTTCATTGAAAGCCTTATCCATTAACATTAGTTCTGATATCTGTAGGTATACAGGAAGATATACGGACCCTACGAAAATGAACCCCTACTTCTGTGCATGATATCTGTGATGCAACCTAAAAGTAGAGGAACCGTGACATTGAAATCCAAGAATCCGTACGACTCTCCAGTCATCGACCCAAATTACGTTGCACATCGCAGAGACGTGGAAGACCTGGTTCAGGGTAAATAGACTTACATTTATCGGAATGCATTTAGAAAACTGGACATTTGTCTATGTGAAATTTTATTTTCAAGGCGTTCAAAGAAGAAAATGCGTACAATTTTTACGACCTGAACAAAATTTTGTTCGAAATTCTTGTTCTTCATTAACAGATCTTCTTTTTTTCGCTTTAGGTTTGAAAACGTGTGAAAAAATGGCAAAGAGCAGGCCGCTCCGAAAGGCAGGCGTTAGGCCCCTCAAGACTCTAATTCCCGGCTGCGAGAGGTACGCCTACGACGAGGACAGATATCTGAGGTGTCACGTGAAATCCATCTTGATAACGCTTCACCATTCAGTAGGAACTGCCAAAATGGGAGATGCTCTGGATCCTACAACTGTTGTCGACCCTCACCTCCGGTAAGTTGAGTCAAATGCCCACTTAAGGGGACAGTGGACTTTCAAAATTGTCCAAAAATTCGTTTTTTTTTATTTTATTGAATTGTGAAACTACGGACGAGTAGGAATGTGTCGCAAAAAGAATTTTTAATTTCTGCGATTACTTTCCTAGTTATAGGCATTTGTATTTAATTTAGATATTATGTGGTTGCTAATAGCGATCACTTTAAATGAGTTTTTTTTTTTCAAAATAAAAACTTTCGTATCATACGAATATTCAAACTGCTCCGGGCGCATTTCTAACGATCGTATTGCTTCGAAATTTAAGTTTTATATACTTAACTGTACATTAAATAAATCTGATTGAAAAAAATGATGCTTCGTAGCTCGGAATTTCTAAATTTTGTACTCGAAAAGATGATTTAGAGGTATTTTGCGTCATAAAGAGGGTGTTTTCGCTGTTATTATTTTTTTCTCTTTATATTTTTAATGAATGCTAAAATAAGCAATAAGTTCATTGTTAGTTCTATAAGGTATCCTGTAAATAAAAATGACCATATTATATGCAAAAGAAATGCGCCTGGAACATTTTTAATGAGGCCTATTTTCGATATAATTAATAATTCATGATTCATAAATTATGAATATTTGATCATTAAATTTTAACCACTTTTACACATCGATGGTACTAATCACATGTTCAAATTTCAAGCAAATCCATTGAAAACAAAAAAAGTTAGGTTTGAAGGTCCACTGTCCCCTTAAATCGATGCGTTGACTGTGCTTATGCCGGATTAATCCCAAACAGGCCCATTGGAGGCTGCAGGATGAAACGATGCAGCTCGTGTTTAGCTCACGATTAATAGGCACTACAAAGGTAGGATGCCTACTTTTTGCCCGGTTCAACCACAATTTAGACCGAGCAACCTCCGTGGCTACCTCTGGTTTGATCGTGCCCTCTTCCCACCCTTACAAACCCCACACAAGGACTTGCATATTTAATGTGTCCATACCCTGCTCAGACACAAAAGCATTCAGGGACGCTTGTCGAAATTCGAACCGAGCGCCCTCAGTGCCAAATTCTGACGCGCTAACTACTAGGATGCCAGAGCCCTAAATCATTGTACTTGTACGCTTTATCCGTAATAATTATAATTACCCTAAATCATAATTACCAAGATAACTAAAGGTCTAGGTTATGTAGAGGCAAAAAACAGACACAATTTTTGCAATAAAAGTATCGTCAACGCATTACGTTTTTTTGAAGCGTACTGAAAGTACAGCAACCGTGGGACTAAAAGCAACCAGTTGAAATACCAGTTGAAATACTAAGAAAATAAACGAAGCTGCAGAGAGAAAAGCTCATTTACGACAAGCAAAACATTAACAAGACTCACAAAATGCATTGAACATCTTCAAAAGAAATAACCAAATTTGAAAACATATAAGAGTAGACTACCAAATGTTGTCTAGAAAAGTAGAATGAAAAACTCTTCCTACTCGTACATAGCTCTGGTATATTACAATTAAAAAAATGGGCATCTTTTCAATCACCGATTCGTTGTTTTTGTGGAGTAAACAAATTTATAAGGTCACTTAACGGATTCCTATGAAATTCTCTAAAGCACAGGAATAAAATTATACAAGTTGTAAAAATATAAGCAAACTGAAATCATGTCAGGTTATGTAGTAAATGTACGGTTAGCTTTAGACTGATGTCTCGACTAATACTATATTTTAGTGGGAGTATTTTTAACTATGCAAATCGCGTAATGTAACATTTTTTTTGTGTTCTCTTCGTTTTTTTATATGGTACTACCCAACGATTATCAACATCAATAGTATTTGTGAGTACTTTATAGTTTAATGGATTTTCCACCATCTTCGGTAGATGGTCGTCGATAGAGTGGATATCCATCATTGCCTGTAATAGTTTGAGCAAGTAAGTCTCTAGGATACCGCTTTGTGCACTTTCCATCTGACATGCATGGTGAATTATTATTTAGTGAGCCACATGGACCATGAATCAGATTTTTTGAGACAATATCGTGCAAGTCTTTATCAATTTCAATGTCTGGTATTTCTGCAGAGATGATTTCATCAATTCTGTTTGGTGTTATCTTTTCCATCATCCATATTAAAATATGCGCATGTGGTAAACCTCTTTTTTGCCATTCAATGGAATACATCCGACAGCGCGTCTCTCCAAATACATGGTGTTTGACAATAAAATCTATTAAAGATTTTAATTTTTGTTTAAATACACGTGCAGAAATATCATGACGATCTGATGGGGATTGTCCAGTTAATAAAAGCTCCTTTATTTCGTCCCATGCTGGGTTGCATGTAAATGTGATGAAAAAATCTGGACGACCATATGCACGAACATACGTCATTGCATCTTGTGCATATTCATGCATGTGTCTTGGGCTGCCTGTAAATGTGGATGGTAAAATGACCATTTTTCCCAATTCACTGAGATTGCCATCATTTACAACTGCATCACGAAAATGGATGTACTCTTCAGAACGCAATTTGACTTGATTTAGTCGTATGTAGAGGAGTCTTTCACTTTTCTATTTTGCATACATGTCAACAATGTATTGATGAATAATTGTCTACATTTCAATATATGATTATCAGCATTCTCACGAATCATCGTTCGTATGCATAATAATTCATAGCACTGACCTTTTTGTTAATGTCCACATTAGTTGTAGGATTTCTCATATTAATATTAAAATGATATCCATCCTCTCCTTGCCAAAATAGAATGGATATTGTAATGCATCATATGAACGATGCATTTCTGATACTTTCTGGACGTCACCATTTTCTACGATTGAAGAATTAACTCGCGAGAATTAAATTCTTCACCAACTATGACAATTGCCACTTCATCGATCGTTGGTGCGTTGAATTGTCTTCGATGTTGACCAATAGGTGTTTTATCTGCCTTTATTATTACTTTGTAATCGTCAGATGGCATTTGTTCAATGGCGGTTTTAAATAATTTAATTAATTCATTGTGTTGTTCAAACAAATTTTGTAATTCAGCTACAATCTCTTATTTAGTACTCATATTCAGTTGACATCGTCTGTTGATTTGTTCGTCAGTATTTCCCATAAAATATATCTGAAGATATTTGTGATCAGCATTTGGCAAGGGTAGTAATGATCCAGCATGGTGATAAATTTGCCCTTGTACTTTAAATGTTGGCATATAATTTGCGCTAACGATATTCGTTGCTCCGAACGATGTCATTTGGAAGCATGAATTGTACTTGAGTATATTTTTCAAAAAAATTTTTGATTGACTTGTTTCACCATGATACTAAAGTAATAATGGTTCAGGTGGTGAACGCAAGTCTGGTAACTTTACTTTTCCACCTGCACAGCACATACCTGGTGTTTCATTTTTAAATTTTTGAGCACCACAATACGTACACTTTTTATCCATTTTTCCAATAATTAGACTTGGATGAAGACTGTAATTGTAAAGGGGATTGTAATTGAAACCACATAAATTCAAATCAGTATGTATCGTTCGTCTTGTCTGTGTCCTGTGAATTCGATTCCTTTGCTGCCTTGCTTGCCTCTGTTCACTCGTTTCTAATGATCGAGCAAGAGCAATGTGAACTCGATCTCTTTCTTGCCTTGCTTGCCTCTGTTCACTCGTTTCTAATGATCGAGCAAGAGCAGTGTGATCTCGATCTCTTTTTTGCCTAGTTTTTCTCTGCTCACTTGTTTCTGAAGCTCTTTCTTCTCTTCTCCTTTTTGCTTGATTTGTAGATCGACCAATGGCACTTCGCTTTGGTGGCATAATTGAAGGGTTAAATGAAACGTATTTCCAATATTTTTATTTATTCTCGTATTAATAATTGCAAAAGTTTTTTTGACATCTTAAAAAACAACCTACAAACGTATTCCATCCTATAAAAAATAATAGAAGTTGCCATCTTCAGTCATTGTAAAGTAGGAATAATACAGAATATGATATCACGCGAATAATACAAAATATAATATCACACATGCAAACAATCTCAGGTGCAGGAATCTAGCAAATATTACATTACGTCATACTGCTAGGCTGAATTTCAAACATCATTACTAATTAAATGTTATTTTGATATTTTTGGGATATTTGTTCGGGAGCACCTAGAACCCAAACTCTGATTTTTTAAAAAAATTTCAAAAACTTTCCTAGGGATATACCTAATAATTTCCCAAATTTTCACGGCGATTGGATGTGTGGTTTTTGAATCTATAGAGTACAGACAAACAGACACACATTCATTTTTATATATATAGATTACTATACTGCTGAAGTAATAAGAAAAATAATTCCCTTTTCATTTCAGAGTGAAAAACGTGAAAGGGCTTCGAGTGATCGACGCTTCCGTTATGCCAACAATTTCATCGGGGAACACCAACATTCCAACCATCATGATTGCCGAAAAGGCGTCGGACATCATTAAAAAGACAATACAGTGCCACCCGAAAAAGGAATCAGTTCATCCAGAGGAACTGATGGACACGACTGAATGGCCAGAATCGTGGAAAGCCGAAAAGGAATGGAAATTACCTGAAGACGCGGAATCTGAAAATGAATCGTGGGATGACAAAAAACAACGGAAAAGGCCGAACAATCAAGAGAGCACATGGACGGAAGTGGAAAAAGACATCGATGTCCCGAAGAAAGAGTGGGTTGAATCTGGCGAGTCTTGGTCAGGGGACGAAAAGGTGCCTTTGGACGATCTTTACACTCCTCCAGTAAAGGTTTCGTGGTCAAACGACGAAGGAGATGATTACCCGAAAACGCTTCCGGAAAGCGATTCGTGGTCGGTTAATGGCAAACGTCCTTTGAAGGATTATGTCAAAGAGTTACAGGACTTCAAGACTTCAAAGATTTACACTGATAATTATTCTAAACAATCTTCACCGTATTCGTGGTACAAAAGACAAGCAGAATTGCTGAGGGATTCGTGGCCGGGTAACGGCAAACGTCCCTTGAAGGATGACGTCAAAGAGTCGGAGAACTTCAAGACTTCTAAGCTTTATTCGGATCATTCTTCTTCACCGTATTCGTGGTACAAAAAACAAACAGAATTACTTCTGAAAGAAATAAATCAACCAGTTTATTCAAAAGAAGAAGATGATAAATCATACGCACCTTGGAAAGGACCTGATAAATACAAAGTATCCAGGAGAATCGAGGAGCTTGTGAAACTTGCTGATCTAGTGCACCACAATTGAAGAGAATTAATGACACATTCATTCACATCTAACTTTCCGTTGACATTTAAAATATTTTGCACGGCATCACCTCACACATGACACAGTTTAAAACAACTCAAAAAGAGTTGAATGCTTGTGCATAAATCATTATTTAGCTGCATTCGCTAGAATTATTTATTCTTTATCATCATCACATGTTCTTTACTATGCATGTAAATTTGTTCATAGTAAAATAAAAGGTTTTTCCACAATTGAACAATTTTTCAAAATTTGTTTTCTTTACCCGTGTTGCCCCATATTTTATTCCTTCAAGAAAAAATGTAATATCAAGTACAGTTCATTTAAATTAATAACTTCATCTCTATCTGTTTGTAATCCAGGGGTGCATAAACCGCGACCCACTTTCTTTAAATAAAAGTGCCCTCGACCAACAAGGAAAAATTTTTTTTTGGTAGAAACACAATTTTAAAAGAAATTATGGAAATTGTAACCCCTTCCCCCCCCCCCCCCAAAAAAAAAAGAAAGAAGAAAGGAAATTGTACATTTTGAGTGCATATTCATTTTACATAATAAAAATAAAAAATGTCTCGCTTACCATCTGCCCTTGTTTTTTGTAAAACTATTCAACACCTTATATAACAATGTCAGAACATTTTTAACATATAAAAAGATAAAAATATGTAATTTTAGAAAATTTAAAGCATTTTTACTAAACGAATGATTCAATATGAGTTAAATTTTCTCCAAACTATCCGTGACCCCTTGAGTTATATATATATATATATATATATATATATATATACATTGAACATGTGTGTGTGTGTGTTTTCAAGGTATAAATCAGATATAATCTATATGTATAAAACAGTTCAGTAACTGACTGACTGACAGATGACGCACACACCAAATCGCTGGACCTAAAGGGCTGAAATTTTGCACGGCGATTCTTCTTATAGTGTAGTGCACTAAGAAAAATTTTTGAAAAATTCCTAGATTTTTTAAAATTAAATTTTTAAGCTGTTTTAGCAATATTTTTTTAAGTTTGCATTTAAAATAAAAATTTCAGGATTATTAAATTTATATCACAAGAAAGATCATACAATTTCCTTTAAAATGAATTCTTTTTCGAATCTTTACCTCCCTTTTCTGATTTCTGGTGAATTTTTAAAGATTAATTTTTTTAATTTAATTTATTAAATGCTGATCACGTGGTTTCTTTTCTTTCTGTGATACTTCAAATTAATTTTGCGTCACGTGCATAACAACGAAATAAATTGACCAAAAAAAAATATTGAAATACGGTAAAAGATAAAATTTTACCACTAGACTACTTGCGACCGAAGTTTTTTAAGAATTTAATTCAAATTAATATGTTTTATGGATATTAAACATACAAATTAATTGCATACATTGACCGCTGTATTTAATTAAATATTTTCTTCTACATTCTTTTGTCTATAAAAATATTCGTTACGATTTATAAATATTTTTTTGGCATCAGTTTCATACGTTGGCCGTTGTATTTATTATAAATATATATATATATATATATATATATATATATATATATATATATATATTGCCATTAATTGCATACATTGACGTGGTATGTAATTTGAATGTATCCCGTGGCGAAGCACGGGTATTCAGCTAGTGGGTTTATAAAGTGAGATTAAAAATTTAAAACCATGTTAGATAATTTTATGCGGATACAGTAACCACCGTTTATAGTGATCAGTGGTTATAAGAATAAACCGCTTATAAGAATCAATATCGCGAAAACAAAAACAAATCTATTATTTCGATGTTAAAATTTTCGCTTTAAAGAATCAATCCACCGGTTTTAAGAATCAGTTTACACTCTTCTTTTTCCTTTCATTTTTCCAAAAAGCCGCTTAAACACTCAAAAGGCACGAAGTTCTTTTTTTTTTTTTTTAAGAAAGATTGATAAGATGGGGTGGAATATAGTCGTAAAATTCATTCCTATCTTTGTTAGACATAACATACTAGTTTCCCCTTAAACGCTTTAGCACAACACTGTTCTATTAGCTTGACCTGGGGGCATCTTTACCCGTCCGGGTCCGATTTCACTTTTCTGTACTGACAAACAAAAATAGGGAATCTTTTTTCTTCCCACTTCCCACATCGTGGTTGCGGCTTCCTGGATCCTGAGACACATAAATCTTCGGCCAAAGTATCCACTATCACTTAGGCAAATGTGACATTAGTGTAGTATTCAGCACGTTATCAAACCGTGAAACGTAAGCTAGAAGGTGAATCTTCGTCTGAGACTATTAGTATTGAAAGAGGTATAAACAGCCTCTTGCTCCCTTCCTGTAGTTGAAATATTAAAACTGTTAAGCAGGTATGCGGTAACAAATGTTGGATATTTTTCATCTCTCACTATAATCATGTGTATCTACTTATAGGTCTAGAAATTAAGTTGTATTTTTAAAATTATAAAAAATAATTTTAATAAAAGATAATTCACGTAAATTAAAGAGTGTTTTATGGTAAATTATCTCATATATGTATATATAGGTGTGTGTGTGCCTGTCCAAAAACCTAAATTTCGGCTATAAGAATCGACCGCTTATAAGAATGAAAAACAGTAATAACAAACGTGATTCTTATAAGCGGAAATCACTGTATTTTCATCCTACAAATAAACATGTGAAGCAAGCAACAGTATTTAAATCTACCAGGAAGTTCAATTATTGAGATTAACCCATAAGTGCACTTCGAACGCTGAATTTAAGCTGAAACAATTATGTAGTTAATCTAAATGTAACCTTTTCAGCTTTCAATTTTGCAACTCTAATTGTTTAAAAAAATCCCGCTAAAATAGTTCGTTCATCTGTCCGAAACAGTATAGAACATGAGATAGGCTACTATCTCTAGTTGCTAATAGGGTACGAGAGCTAATAGGGTTTGAAATTGGTTTTCTGAGAAAGTTTCGGCGTTTAGCTTTATATGTAGCAACATGTCCCGTAAAATTTTTCGAAATTAAATGTAAAGATAGTCTTTTAGTGACTAGACCGACTGAATCGTATAGAGGTTAGACAATTCTTTATCAGGATAAATTTGTTTGAAACTCTTTCATTTTTAATTGACGATATTAAGACGCGTTCTGGTTATAGATATATATACACTCATGGACAAAAAAATTAGCGCACCAAGAAATAATTGCGGGATCGTCACGAAACTTACAATGAAGGTACATGTCGAGGAGATATGCAAATGATTAGAAATGCAGCGTAATTGCGCATTACGTATAGCCGGTAGAGGGCGTTGAACATCGTACTCTGTGGAGTATAAAACAGGTAACCAAAGCTTGTTTGAGTGTGCTGAATCATTTACAAAGGAAGAGCTGAGATAGACATGCCATTACGCCGTGTTCGAAGACAATATAAGCAGTTGTCGCAGTTTGAGAGGGGGAGAATCGTCGGGATGATGGAAGCTGGGTGGTCAGCTAGGCGAGTAGCTCGTCAATTAGGCCGCTCTGATTGTGTTGTGAGGAGGTGTTGGGACCAGTGGACCCGAGAGATGTCATGTACACGAAGACCAGGCTCAGGACGCCCTCGACAGACCAGTCGTCGAGAAGACCGCCACATCGTAAGAAATGCACGCGTACAGCCAACTGCTTCATCGGCCGTCATCCAGGCACAGGTAGCACCTTCACTAGGGGCCTCTGTGTCTTCTCGAACCATAGGAAGGCGCCTGGCTGAAGGACAGTTGGTATCGCGGCGCCCATTCCGTGTGCTGCCCTTGACGCCCACCCATCGACGCCTCCGTTTGGAGTTTTGCCGCGCACGAGGAAACAGGACTGCAGCGGAATGGAACCAGGTCGTCTTTAGCGACGAATCCAGATTCAATCTCGGCAGTGATGACAATCGTGTTCGTATGTGGAGAGCCCGTGGTGAACGCTTCAACCCTGCCTTTGCTGTACAGCGACACATCGCTCCCACAGCTGGTGTGATGGTATGGGGTGCCATTGCCTACAATACACGGTCACCCCTAGTATTGTTCCGTGGCACCATGACAGCCCAGCGGTATGTTCATGAAATCCTGCAACCACATGTGTTGCCACTCATGCAACGGCTCCCAGGAGCCATTTTTGAACAAGACAATGCTCGGCCTCATACGGCAAGGGTGTCACAAGACTGTCTCCGCACTGTTACTACCCTTCCTTGGCCTGCCCGATCCCCAGATTTGTCTCCAATCGAGCATATCTGGGATCATTTGGGACGACGAGTTGGGCATCCCACGAGTTTGAACGAACTAGAGGCAAGGTTACAGCAAATATGGAACGAAATGTCTCAAGACATCATACAGAACTTGTATGACTCAATGCCCGATCGTATCGGATCGTGCATTCGCGCTAGAGGGGGTCCAACAGAGTATTAACTCCTCCGTTCTTTTGCTTTTTTCTCTGAAATAAATTATCCTTTTTCTTTGATTTTCTTATCATTTACTTATATCAAAGTAGTCATTACGTATGTAAAATTTCGTTTCATTTTGACGACTCCTTCTTGGTGCGCTAATTTTTTTTGTCCATGAGTGTATATATATATATATATATATATATATACAGGGTGTAACGAAAATTTTGGGCAAAACTTTAAGGGGTGATAGTACACATCAAGACAAACAATATTATATAGGAAACTTAGGGTCCCAAACGTCTTCCAAAGGAGATAGACGCCATTAAAGTTTAGGGTCCGAAATTTCAAATGATCATAATAAACGGGAAAATTTGTCGATTCGCTTGCTGTTTTCGCTTAAATTATTCTTTATGTCAAGATTTTCTGGAAAATAAATTTTAAAGATAAAGTTTAAAAAATGCCGATAGAGGGCGCTTTAGACTTTGGAGTAACAAACAACTATTTTTTACTGTTATTTTTTGTATCAGATTAAATGCTTTCAAAAGCTTAGACTTAAACTTAAATTTTGAGCTCAAAATCTGAATCGTTGGGGGTGGTTATGTCGCGAAAACTCAACAGTGTTCAGGAGGTGAAATTTGAACCCCCTCCTCCCCTGTACGCAGTTCAGTTATTCACGATTTTGGATGCTCGGTCGTAGACCAGGCAGCAACTATTACCCACTAAACGTAAAATAAACGAGAGAGGGATGACAAAAATGTGTGGGCCGGAATTATCCACGATCATTTGATCGGGCCATATCTTCTGCCAAGGTGCCTGGACGGCGGAACGTATCTGGTATTCCTGATAAGGATCTTGTAGGTGCTTCCAGAACTGGAAGCACCTACAAGAGGTGCTTCCAGTTCTGCTGCAAAGTGTTCCAGCCAACATAAAGGCTCGTATGTGGTTCCAACATGATGGAGCGCCTGCACATTTCAGCGCAAATGTGAGAAGTGCATTGGATACAGCACATCCAGGGCGATGGATTGGACGGGGTGGTCCGGTAAATTGGCCGGCACGCTCGCCTGACCTCTCCTGTCTAGACTTCTTCCTATGAGGCCATATGAAGAGTCTTGTTTACGCAAGCCCTGTCGACTCCAACGAGGAACTGGTCGCGAGAATTTCCGTCGTAGCAGGCGATATCCGGGAGATGCCCGGGGTATTTGCTAATGTTCGAAAGTCCCTCCGCCGGCGGTGTGAGGCCTGCATCCTTGCTGGTGGGCGCTCTTTCGAGCAGTTTTTGTGATTCCACGAGAAAATCATGCGTGTACTATTTTCTACGTGTCATCATTCATTCAACTTTCATTCATGCGCACGACGTGCGTACATCAAATTGTTTTTTTTTATTTCGAGAGGAGAAATTGCTCATGTCTAGTATTATAAATAAATTTTTTAATTTTGTCATCCCTCTCTAGTTTATTTTACGTCTAGGAGGTAGTAGTTGCTGCCTGGTCTACGACACAAAGTCCTACCACACCAAGATCGGGAATAACTGAACTCTGTTCAGGAGGGAGAGAGTTTCAAATTTCAACTCCTGAACACAATTCCGTTTGCGCTACTTAACCACCCCCAACGAATCAGATTTTGAGCTCAAAATTTAAGTTTAAGGCTAAGCTTTTGAAAGCATTTAATGTGATAAAAAAATAACGGTAAAAAATAGTTGTTCGTTACTCCAAAGTCTAAAGCGCCCTCTATCGACATTTTTTAAAACTTTATCTTTAGATTTATTTTTCAAGAAAAAACTGACAAAAAGAATAATTTTAGCTAAAACCGCTAACGAATTGACCCATTTTTCCGTTTTTTATAATCATTTGAAATTTTGGACCCTAAACTTTAATGGCGTCTATCTCCTTTGGAAGACGTTTGGGACCCTAAGTTTCTTATATAATATTGTTTGTCTTGATGTGTACTATCACCCCTTAAAGTTTTGCCCAAGAGTTTCGTTACACCCTGTATATATATATATATATATATATATATATATATATATATATATATATATATATATATGTGTGTGTGCGTGTGTGTGTATACATATAAAATTACTTGTTATAATAAATGCGATAATGTCGTTAAAATTCATTAATTTTAATATAATTTTTTTAATTGAAAATACAGTGTATTCCCGGAAAATGTTTTGTTTTATTCTTGTTTTCCTTGCAGATTTCTGTTTGATGGGTAAGATATGTAAAACAAATAGACATTAATTTACAAAATAAAGGTGTGATCAATTACCTTTATTAATAATATAATTCAATTACCTTTATTAATAATAGTGTTTATGAATTTAAAATCTGTTTTGTGTAATTTAAAGTATTTTAAAAGGTGAATCTCTATTTAACGAACTTTTTTTCGGCATTTAGCGACTTCGTTAAATAGAGGTCCGTTTGTATATATATATATATAATAACACCCCCACCAGTTATTGATTCTTTACCTTTAATATTGTCTTTTCCCTTATGTAACTGCTTCCGCTTTCTGTGTGGCGGATAGATGTCTTCGTTCTAGTGTAAAAATCGAATTGCGCACCAGTGTTGCCAACCTCTACGAAGCGCCCGCCCCTAGCGCCCCCCCCCCCTGTTCCCCCCTAACACCAACCTCAGATCACCCTAGACCAGGGGTGTCAAACTCGCAGACGAACATTTTTGCGGCCCGGCCAATATATTGGCACACAATAATATATAATAAAATAACCGACACAGAATTATAATAAGATAGGAAGAATTCGCTAAATTTTTTTAATGATACTCTTTTTTTGTATTATTAAACAAAATACATATATTTATGTTGAATATACTGTAATTAGGTAAATAAACCTACGTTTCTATTAATATTGATTACACCTATAGTTAAACCTTGTTTGTTTGGCCCAAGGTAGCCTTTGAGTTTGACACCCCTGCAATAGACCTTCCTAAAAAAAATTCTGGTTCCAAATAGGCATCCGGGTTAAGAGATAAATTGAAAAAAATAGAAAATACACACATAATAAAAGGGAGGTTTATTTACATTTGACATATGTATGGAACTTATGATCTGTATATATAAAACGCGTAGGTATGCGGCACAAAAATCGACGCTATTTCTACACTCCGAATGGCAACGGCTGCCACTACCAGATGTAAACATTAGCGGCCGTCCGCAATTTGCAACCGCGTGTCGACATGGATTGACGCACCGAAATCAGGAATGTTCGAATGCGCGCTGCACGATCGAGTGAAAATTGGGAACTGTCTCAAGAAAGAAAGCGAAGAAGAAATAATTCATTAAGAGAAAGAATAAATGATTACGAGGTTAGGCTTAATCGTCGCCGGCATAGCAACCGACAGCCAGTAATAGTTAATTTTTTAAACTTATTTTTTCAGTACTTGCTGAATGTTTACTCTTTTATAAGTGAAGAAATTTTCCCAACAATTTATTATTTGATATGATTAAGTGTAGATATCTGAATGGTGAACAATATTACATACAGAGAGTGATGTAATCCACACTATATTTTAGTACTTGCTGAATTTTTACTCCATTTTTTAAGTGAAACGAAATTTTCCCCAACAATTTCTTTTCTGATGTAATGATAAAGTGTAGATATCTTAATTTTCAAAAATAGTACATACAGAGAGGGGGATGTCATTTTTAATATCACTGGTGTTGGGTTTCTCCGTCTTATCTTTAACTCTGTTCTGAGGTAATGGAAATTCACATTTTTTAATCACGATGTTTTAGAATCGGCCTTATAGAGAATACCCCTTAACAGCGTGATGACAGGTAATGGTAACATTCCTTTCATACGTTACTTTCAGTTGCGTTGTTTTGCAAAAGAAAATATAAAACTAAAAGCGACCATGCTGGTCAAGCAGCGGCTAGTCTAATAAAAAAACGGGTCTCGATTGTACAAAATATTAAAAAATGTTCCCCCTTCAAAATGCCCCTAAAAAAATTTGGCCCCTAAAACCACCCCTTTTCATCTAACTTAGGGGGGGGGGGGAAACCCCAAGTTGGTAACGCTTAGCGTTTGGATATGGAGTAGACAGGCCTTCTCTCCTGTCTTTGTTATAAAACTCAACTAGCTTTCCTCTTCATACATCTTATCTGTGTTAAACAACTAAATATCAATAATGTGCTAGAGTCCATAAATTGATTAATCCTATCGACTGGACTGCTTGATTGATTTTCATGCCGCTCAACCCGACTACAACTTTTCACATCGCCAGCCGTAAATGCCCCTTCCCGAATATCGTTATACACTACTGGCCAAAAGTATTGCAAATTTCAGAAATCTAACATTTTTTCATGAATAGCACCCCCCCCCCCAAAAAAAAATAAATAAATAAGTAAATAATAATAATAATAATAATAATAATAATAATAATTATTATAATTATAATATTTTTTCAGTTAAACTGATTTTTTTAGTGCATATGTGGTGGAGAAGTTTCAAGCTATTTCGTCATACTTTGTGATGCAATCTTTACCAAAGATTGTGTCATCCCGGATGTCTATTATAAAATCGAACCGACTACGTATAATTCCATTTGGTTTGTTGCACTGCTGAAGTGTACGCCATTGCTGATTTCTTTAAAATTAAACTTTTCTTTTCTTTTGAAATGTGTGAAGTGGAAGCGCCAGGCTATTATTTTAATGCATCGAGAAAGCATTTCAAATGCTCACCGGTGCGGCTGCAGTGAGTCGACTGTTTTACGCCTCATAAACAGATTTAAAACAGAAGGAACTGTGGTTATAAGAAGCCTAGAAGTGTTCGTCCGAGGTTATCTTCGAAACGTGCTGATACTTCCTTAACACCATTATGCCGAAAAAATAGGTTTGCAAGCTCTGCTACACTCGCAAGAGAATGGGAATGAGTCGACTTCTGTCATTGCCAGTTCCAGAACAGTTCGCAGAGGTGTCCGTAAAGCTGGTTTCACGGCACATGTGCCTAGGGAAAATCCAGTTCTGAGCAAAGCAATGTGGAAAAAACGATTGGACTGGGCCAAGATTCACAAAAAATTGGAGCATTTCGAAATGGAGACAAGTTTTGTTCAGCGACGAAAGTCGATTTTTTTTAATGTCTGACAAACCTGCCCCCGTTTGGAGTAAAGCAAGGTCCAGACTGCCTGGATCGTACAGCAAAACTCTCAGAAAACCAAATGGTGAGGGGATGCATGTCAACTGGACGACTCCATTTTGTTCGGGGAACTATGAAGAGTGACCAGTATATTAGTGTGCTGAAGGATCAATTGATTCCCAGTGCTCAGGACATGTTCCCTAGGCAGAAATGAGTATTTCAGCAAGACCTAGAACCCTGCCATACATCGAGAAATGCAAGAAAAACTTTAAAATTAAATTAAATTTCATTAGAGTTCAATTTTGACCTCTAAATCGAAACACTCCTTATTTTAGGTTAAGGCTGAATTTGCAAAACATGGTATTAATGTTCTCCCATGGCCAGGAAAAATTGGCCAGATTCAAATCCTATTGAGAATTTATGGAGTATAACTGGAAGGAAAGTATTCTCAAAATCGTCCCAGAAAAAAACGAGACCTTCAGGAAACAATAATTAAAATTTCGTATCATGAAATAGCGTAAGAAGTGTTGCAAAACCTTGTGGATTCCATGCCAAAAAGAGTGGCTGCTGTGATCAAAGCCAGGGGCGGTCCAACAACATGTTAAATGCTTTTCGGTTCAATTGCACCCATTTACTATCTTTTCTGCTCGGAAGAACCTGAAATTGTTTCTTTGCTTCATTTTATTCCCGGGAACCAAAATGGATTCCGATTTCTGACAACCTGTACATTTTTTGTATGCTATTTTTTATGCAATTAAATAATTATTTTTGTTCAATAACTTAATCATATGTTGGCTCTAAACTAATTTAACATATTGACATTAAAACATATTAGCTGAATTGCAAAAATATGATTTTTTTTCGGCTTATTCTTGAAAAAATGTTAGATTTCTCAAACTTGCAATACTTTTAGCCAGTAGTGCGTGTGTGTGTGTGTGCGTGTGTGTAGCTTCAAAGTTGGTCAGTCCTCTACTTCTCACCAAAGTTTGAGAGAGTTTGGTTTGATTTATTGGCAAGTGAGAGCGTGTGAAGATAAAACTTAGTGAAGATTTTAATTAACAACAAACAGCATGAAACTAGTCTTGATAGACCGATCTGATCTAAAATCCTAATCGTTTATAACATGCCCACATAGAGAACTTGATCTTTATTATGTTCTATGATGAAGTCTAGTTGTATAATTATTATAAGTCTGACTAATACTGATTTATCAGTTAGTTAGATTGATCAGTAAGCATACTACTTACTGATTTATCAGTGTGTTTGCAACATATTTTTTGTGTACACAAACGTTGTTATAGATTTTAGTGATATCTGTTACAAGACAAGCTAACAAGTTAATAGGTTTAACAAGATTCTTTAGGTAACATATTACATCAGACGGGGAAGTATTGTTTGGGTCTAATTCGATTAGTGTTTTCTAGACATAATCTTGAATATCATTAATATTAATATAGCTATTTTTCCTGGAGATTTTGAAAACATCCTTTTTGTAAAGTCCATTTCACCTGTATTTCCCACGGCTGTATAAAAAGAGAGACTGGTTTTTCCCAGCTGAGGATTTATAATTCGCACGAGTATTATAGACGGGCAATTTCTTAATTATAAGTCGCGGTTTCTTCCGCAGAGACCAACATGTAATTAACCTACATTTTATTTCATCTCTGCGGTGGATATTTATAATGCATTTTGGGGGCTATAAATAAAGTTTTTTTTTTTTCTCGCGAAACAAACTGATATACTATATACTAATTGCCCGGGGTATCCTAGTGGTTGGGGGGTAAGAAGTTGACACGGAGGGTGTCCGGTTCGAATCCCGACAAGTGCCAAGGAAGCTCTCGTGTCTAAGCCGGATGTGGGCTCGTTAAATCTGTAAGTCGGAACGTCCTTCCGAGTGGTTTGTAAGGGTAGGAGGAGAGTATAAACATACCAGGTGTCGCCCCCTGGGGGTGCTCGGTCAAAACTGAGGTGGCACCGGGAAAAAAAGATCGCGATATCCGAGAGTTAAACCGCATCTGTTTACCCTGCAGCCTTCAATAGGATTTATCCGGGGAAGGGGGCATTAGTAATAACCACAACACGAATTGAATCCTAAGCATGTTTTTTAAAAGTTCCAAAACAAGGCACGCCAATTAACAACCTGCAGGTAATACGAATCTTATATTATCTGTATCGAATGAGTCGCTACTGAATTCGTCAATTGAAGTTAGTGACTAAGAAAAGGAGAGACAACCTCCGAGAGTTTGTCAACGCAGTGCACTTTATTGCAGTCAAATTCCTTCGCAATTTTGAAGGTGAAACAGAGAACGGAATTGAGCATATGTGTGCACCAAAAGATATTTAGACATTCCGACCGGAACTCAAACAGGAAAAAGGAAAAGGTCGCCCATTTAATAGGATCATGACGTGGCTTTACAGTATAACGGTAAATGTATTCAGCGAAAATAAGAACATTTCTAGGAGGAGTTTATGGAATAATTTTAGAGGGATTAAGCGAGACGCCCACCTGGGGTTTTTTTAAATTTATTTATTTATTTATTTATTTTCAGGCGGATAAGAATGGGAAGTTCATTATGACCTGAATTCAGTTTTCTAGCAAAAGAGTAGTTTTTAAGGTATAAGGACACCTCGGAAAGGACTTTTTGAAATCTTGATTATTTACTCCTAGAAACTTGCAAAAATAAAAAAAAAATCAGACGTAGAATCAAAAATATTTTTTTGTGGGGAAATTTAGCACAAAAAGGGCATTTATGCTAAACATCATAACTTATAAATGAATAAATATATTAATATCTTGTAAATTGGATAATGATTATAATAACCTTTTCGGGGAAATAGACTTTTCTCGTGACAATAAATTGTTTAGTTAAAATTTTATGCAATAAGAATGCTTCTGAACATGAAACACTCAAAAAATTCATGAAGATTTGCCCTAAAAACCATTATTAAAAAAAGTAATAATAACAGCGATCTGTAATCATGAGAAAAGTATCTCATGATTACAGATGCGCCATGGCGTGGTTTCATATATATAATGAAACCACGCCATGGCGTTACAAATCTTTCACAACTCAGGGCCCTATTATGAACGCTGGGGGCAATGGGCAGATGCTATTTGCCCCCCCCCCCTTACGAACATTTATAAAAATAAGAACTATCCATGGGCTATACATACTATTAGAAGTATAAGGTGCATACACCAAGGGGTTTGGGGGGCCCCCTAGCATCAGGGGGCCCTGGGTAAAGTCCCGACTTGCCCATGCAATAAAAAGGGCCTGTCACAACTAAAGAAACACGTTCCCGTCACGTTATCTTCCCGTCTCTGTAGAAACATATGCATCGGTCTTGGCTCGTTCCCTTCACGTACCTATACAAATCGACGTTAATGTGATGTACTTCACACTTATTACAGTGAAACTTCTCTAGCCGGCCACCATAGGCGTAGCGTGCATCTAACCTTTTTTTTTCTTTTTTCTATTTTTTTTTTTTTTCTATTTTTTTTTTTTTTGGGGGGGGGGGACACGAATATTCGTACCCGCCAAAAACAGCAATTGGTGTTGAACGAATTGGGGTGCCCACCCAAAAATTGCTGTTGGGGTTGGCCCAACAACAATTATTTACAGTTGGGCCAACAACATTTTATAATTGTTGACCCAACAGCTTTCATTTGCAGTTGGGCCAACCACATTTTTGTAATTGTTCGCCCAACAGCTTCCATTTGTAGTTGGCCCATCCAGGGCCCGACTTTGACACAATGGGGCCCTGGGCAAAGCAGACTTTGGGGGCCCCCTTCAAGGACAGATCCAGAGGGGGGCATGTCCCCCCTCCTCGGGACCAGATTTCCACATGAACATGTGGGACACTCACCCAGGCCTCCCTTAAATCGGGACCAGAAATTCAAAAAAAATTTCGACCGACAAGTCAAAAATTTGAAGAAAATAATGAATATTAATAAGAAGTGTTAATTAATTAATTTACTTTTTAATGTTAATAAATAAATTCATGAAATTTCTTTTGAAATTCAAAATAAATCACAGTCTGGAGTTATTACAACTCCCCCCTCCCACCCCCACCCCCAAAAAAAAAAAAATTAAACCAGAAACGCTTATGGACGTAAGCATGCTTTCAGTATAGTGGGTGCATTGTGCTCCACACAGGAATTTTTTCTGTATCCGCCACTGCACCCCTTTACTATATTAACCAAAAAACAAATTCTCAAAACTATGTACAACTTTATACTAAATTAGGGGGCCCCATAATTTTGGGGGCCCTGGGCAAGTGCCCCACTTGCCCATGCGGAAATCTGGGCCTGGGCCCATCTGAATTTCTGCCAACGGTAACCCTTCCCCAACGAAAATATGCGGTTGGGCCAACTTGAGTTGTGTGTTAGTGTGTTACTTGAGATTGAATTCAACTAGGGCCCTTCTCAGCGTATTGACTACCGGACGGTCCTTATGACATGAAATATTACGATTTTTTTAAAATTGAATAACAATAGAATTGATATTTGAGTAGTATTCAAAAGTTATACAATGAGAAAAATAAATATAATATAAATAAAATGAGAAAAATATGTAACATCGAATTTTTGTTATGGATTTTATCATTGTTAAAAACTATGTTAAGGCTAAAGACATAATCGGAATCTTCAGTTTCACAGTTTGAAAAAGCGGAAAAAAAAAACAACTTTCTTAAAAGTTTACTACATTTTTTAAAATTTTAACTGAACCTCTATTAACGTTTTAATTTATTTCGAGTTAAGTTGGGGGACGCTACGCCTATGCCGGCCACCCCTCTAAACGGTTATATTTTGTTCAGAACCGATTCAATACACGTTATAAAGCCGATGTTATTTTAAGCCACTTTTATTTTTCGGAACCATTACTGGCCGCCATTTTTCCAAAAGAGTGAAGTATTGAAAAATCAATTCGAGTATGGGAATATTGAACGCAATTTACTTAGTTTTGTTACTATCCTAAGAAACTGACCACTCTCTTCACTTCCTTCCTAGAAATCGATTCAAATTACGCCGCTTTTTCGAGAAATCAATTTTTGCATTTGTTTAGAAGTGGTGAATTCTATTAGCTACACAGTCACGAATCTTTTGACTTCCTGTGTTATGGACTGCAACTTGCATTCCATCTTTCAAGGAAACATGTTTTTTAGCTGAAGCAGTTTTCAAAGGCAATAAATATATTGGACATTCCGAGGGTAATTTCACAGCAGCAATCAGGCTAATACTTATTTTCTCTTTACATGACTCAACCATTTCGTTGTCAGTAAGAGGAAGAAAGAGTGGGGTAACATCAATAAAAACAATCTTTACTAATTCCCCGAAATTACCTCGTGTAGCCAGGATTTTTTTTAAAAATTAATTTTCTTTAAATCTATTGACATTACTTAATGACAACATAAAAGTATATTAATGAAACAAATAGTTTCTTTTATACATGTCTCGAGGCTTACTTCCTCTGTTTTCATCTTGTGTCTGACTCTATAGTGACAAAAAGATTTCGTGCAATAAATAAGAACAAGCTCTATTTTTTTTTCCTTTATTTCTGAACGAAGATTAAAAAGTTCTGAAAAAGAAATAACATGTTAAATACTTCGATACAAAGAAGATTCGTTCAACTGAAATTAAGTTGCGGATGAAGTTTTTTTTTTAATGTACTATAATAAAACATCAGTTGCTCAGGCTTCATTAAGCGTGCGTGACTCAAGCGTGCGTTTAGTGGCGTCCCGGCGGAAAAGCATAAATAATGCTTTTAGCCAGGATATGAGTTTTATATTATTTTTATTAATTTTATAATGTTAAACTTTAATAATAACAAATAATTGTTGAGAACTGATTATCAAAGTTCACATTGTTGATCAGTTGTTAGAATTCGACCGCCATTTTTTGGACTTAATGAACAATGGCATTTTTTGGCATTGGCAACGACGAAAACATTTTGTAACTGTCTCTCAGACGATACACATCGTACTGCGTGCTAGTAAGCTAGTTAAACAAGTGATGTCATTACAAATCAGCTATTCAGATAATTTAGGTAAGTAATTTATTTATTTACTTCATAAATACATAAATTTTCTAGAATTTAGCAGACAGTACTCGTATTATTTATATTTTATAGTGGCGGCAAAAAGTCTAGCGCCGGCCTTGAAAGTGACACTTACGACTTACGTTACGGCAAATTCAGAGGAAGTTAGCATTGTTATTATTTAGAAAGAAATATAGGATTAAAATTAAAATAATTTTTAAAATATAGTTACTTTATAACAATCGAATTAATTTAATTTATAAACTAACAATAAAATATGTTCGTGTAATATGTACCTACTTACTGTGTTTTTAAGCAATATGTATATAATAATTTATAATATAATTTTAATTTTTTTTTTTTTTTTAGATTTCATAATGAGTAAGAAAAGAGATGATCTAAGAAGTGAATTTCCTTTCATTAAAAAAAACCAAAAGCGATTACATGGTAAAATGTGAGAAATGTAACGGTGAATTTTCTATTTCGCACGGCTTGAAGAAAGATATTTCAAAGCCCTTGGAGACACAGAAACATAAAAGATATTTAAATACTCCTCCAAAATACAGGAAATATTTCGGAAAACAACTTATGGAGACGGAGAAAAGAAATTAGCATTAGCAGAAGGACTTTTCATGCTATTAATCACTATTATTCCTTCAGATCTATGGACTGTACATCACAAGTTGTCAAAAAGTTATTCGACAAAAAATTTGCCTGTGCTAGAACAAAATCCGAGGCAATTGTGTGTAATGTGCTTTCCCCATATGCATTTTCAGAATTAAACAAAAATCTAGAAAAAATTAATTTTATATCCATATATTCTGACGCATCCAATCATAAGGATATAAAGTTATTTCCAACCATTATTAGATTTTTTTATTCGGAAACTGGAATAAAAATTAGAATTTTCGATTTCGTTTCTTTGCCCGGCGAAACTTCTGAAATAATTTTCAGTTCCATTATTAATATTTTGGGAAAAACAATTTAAAACATAAAATGATTGCATATTGTGCAGACAACACGAACACAAATTTTGGAGGAAAAGCGAGAAGGGGTACAAATAATATTTTTTATAAATTAACCAAAAACCTTAATCAAAACATTATTGGTGTTGGTTGTGCAGCGCACATAATATATAACGCCATTCAAACAGCTGCTGATTTGTTGCCCGTAGATGTGGAAAATTTTGTTATTAAAATATATTCTTATTTCTATATATACACTGTGCGCAGTGGCGCCGGAAAGGGGGGGGCAAGGGAGGGCACTTGCCCCCCCTAGAAAATTGAATTTTTTTGTTTCTACCTAGCTAGCGCTCGTAAAATATTAGAATTTTCATTTAAAATCATAAAGCCTAACAAAACTGAATACTAAATTGCAACTTCACACTCGTTAACGCAAGCGCGATAAACGTCATTCCATATACGCAGGAGCGATTAATCGCCAATTTCAGGTACGCAAGCGCGTTTAAGCGCCAATTCCAGACGTTTGCCTTTGCGATTCAAAAGAAACCCTATACGATGTTTTTTCATCGCGAAAGGGAATCTTGAATCCGATGAATTTGAAACGCGTACACGTTGACGTGTGATAGGGCATAATATAACATAAAATAACATAAAAGTTTATTTTTCATAACCGTATACAGTTGGTTCTCTGTTTAACGACTTTCAAGGGACCGTGAAAAATCGTCCTTAAGTAGAGATCGTCCTTAAACAGAATTTGTGAAAAAATAGCATTTCCCTTCACACTTTACAGGCTTAGAACTGAATATATATCTCTTAATATATTGGCGTGTTTAAAAATGTTATTTTTATTATCATCATTATTTTATTCACAAAAAGTTATTTTAAATTACACTGAAAAAAAAAAGAGTACAAACAATACAATAAATTACGTTTTAAAAAATTCAAAAAGTGTTGATTGCTTCATTCGCCTTGTTTTCGTTATTCTCTTTTCCAGATTTTCTAAAATGTTAAATGAGTCACCTTCCATTTTCGATGTAATATAGCGTCGGAGAACATCTAGAGCAGAAATTGCATCTGTGTAAGACGGTGGCAGTGTCTCGTTTTCCGTGTCTTCAACTTCACCTTCTTCGTCTGACACTGTGTTTTCGTTTACAATATCTTCATAAATTTGTTCTACATTTCTGAAATCTGTTGTTAAAACATATTTATCACAATTGTAGAAATCTTGAATTGAAACATCCTCATCTTCAACAAGACTTCTCCATTCTTCAGGGGTAATGTCATCTTCGTTGATTTCTACATCCGTACTTTGCAGTTCCACTACAAGTTATTTGTGAATTCCAGCAACGCGAAAGCAGTTTTTTATTGTGGATGAAGAAACTTCTTTCCATGCTGATGTTATCATGTGCATTGCTTCCAAGATTGTAAATTTTCTAATTTTTATACTGTCAGCCGAATTGTTTATTAATTTCCTAATTAAAGACTTTCTGTAGTATGCTTTCACACTGCGAATGATACCCAGGTCTAATGGCTGCAACTTGCTAGTGCAATTAGCTGGTAAGAAATGGATAGTCAAATTTGTAAGTCCAGGGATATTTGGAGTATGTGCAGTGCATCGGTCGATTAAAAGTAAAACTTTTCTCTTTTCTCGATGCATTTTTGCATCGAATTTTCTAATCCAGTCAATAAAAATTTGTGATGACGCTTTATTGTTATTGAGCTACTCACAAGGTTTCCTGGTGATATTCTTAAAACACCTTGGTTGCTTTGATTTGCCTATAACTAGTGGTGGAAATTTCTCAGATCCATTCGAATTAGTGCACAGTAAAACAGTCAATCGTTCCTTACTGTGTTTTCCACCAAAACACTTTTCGCCCATATACGTTAAGGTTTTATTAGGCACCCTATTGTAGAATAGGCCCGTCTCATCTGCACTGAATATGTTCTTCTCATCATATCCATCTAATATCCTCTTTAGCATTATTTTCCATTCATCCACTATTTTTTCATCTACGGAGCCACTTTCGCCAGATATGCTTTTAAATACAACCCCCGTATCTTTCTTTGAACTTTGTTAGCCAACCAGCCGAAGCCTGAAAATTTTGCATTCCAAACTTTTCTGCCAGAATAATAGCATTTTCTTTAAATATCACTCCGGAAATTGGAATGTTAGATGCTCTTGCTTGATGAAACCATTGCAATACTGCCTTCTCAAACTCTTCTGATCGGCCACATTGAATTTTCTGCCGTTTGGATTTGGATCCCAAACCAAATTTTTGTGCTGCTTCAAGAATTTTCTCTTTGCTTGTTTAAATGCCTTTGAGAGTAGACTCGGGTAGCTAAAATTGTCTTGCGAATTGGACTTTTGTTATTCCAACACTTTCTTCCCAGTTTTCAATAATTTTCACTTTTTCGTGTAGCGTATGATGCCTTTGCTTTGATGCCATTTTGCTCTGCTCACCTCGTATTCGTACTGGAATGAGCTCCTACACACAACCATGAATTCTCTAAACATGAACACGTGCTTCCCAGAAGGAGTGAGAGAGGGGTGCTTTTGGACAGTTCGTAAATCACATGACAACATGGTAGGTACAATAGAGTGATTCCACACCCGCACTAAGAAATTTGATCCAACAGGGAAGAATGTTCGATCTTCCGAGAAACAGTAATCCCCCCTTCCCCCGGTTTTTTCCACTGCAACAAGTCTATGATTGCAACAAACATAAAGGAAATTCTGGGTCTGTTATTGAAACCAAACTCCCCCACAGAAAGTAACCCTCCTGTAAATAAAATGTTGAAGGAAAAGTTTATCATGTAAGAAAAAAATCGTCGTTAAATAGAAACAAAATCGTCCTAAAATAGAATTTTTTTACGTCGGAGGGACCGGGACCGGGAAATATCGTCTTTAAATAGAGATCGTCGTTAAGTAGAGCGTCGTTAAACAGAGAACCAACCGTATATGTATTTTTAATAATAAAGGTGTAAAAGTTTTAATCTATTTTACTTTGCCCCCCCCCCTCTATATTTGATTCTTCCGGCGCCACTGACTGTGCGCGTTGAAATGCTTAAAGAATTTTGTGTAACTGCGGAAGTCGAATATCAGAAAATACTTGGCTACAGTAAAACACGCTGGTTAGTTGTCGAAAGAATTTTGAAAATATATACGATCCATTGAAATCCTACTTTCTATCACAGGATAAATGTCCTAGAGTTTTTTGAAAAAGAATCTTCAAAAATTTGGCTAGAGTTTGTACACAATCAAGCAGCTCTTTTTCAAAATGCTATAAAACTTATTGAAGGTGACAAAATTTCGGTAATCGAAGTAGGAAATGAAGTTAATAATTTAAAATTTCAGTGTCAAGAGCGGTTAGAAAATAATTTTCTTCCGTTAACTATCCGTAATAGTATAAGCCAGCTAGTAGAACAAGGTGCAATAAATCGTGGAGATATCATGAATCACGTCAAAAAGTTCTATAGTAACTGCGTAGATTATTTAGAAAGAGTGGACGGTACATTACAATGATATTGAACATTTTCATTGGGTTACATTAAAACAAGAACTTAATTGGAATGATGTGCAAAAATCATTCGATCATATTACTCAAAATTTCCCATATGGTAATATTTCCGAAAATGATCTTTTAATGAGGTATCATTATTAAGAAAAATATATTGATAAGGAAAAGGTTAAATCTTGGGCATGAGCAAAAATCACAATAGAGAATGTGAGAAAACTGTTCGATAATGACTATGAATACTTTAGAACAAGCACTTTATTTAAATACGAATTACGATACACGATACAATTTTGAAAAGAAAGCGGAACTGTATTACATTTTTGTTGATGTGGAGTTGAGAGGCAGTTCATCTGCATGGGCAAACGAATTTACATTAATCAAGGAGTTTGCCTCAACATATCCTCCCACCTTGCAATTTGATGGAAACATAAAACAATAAAAATTGCAAAAAATAATCAGAGGTCCAATCTAGTGGGTATTTTTATACGTCGTCCGGTTCTAGTTCGAATGTCTGGAGCAACAGAAGGTGCGGGAACTGGACCATCATCAGTTGGTTTGGTTGATCCCGAAGGAATCTCCACAACGGCTGGAATGTTGTCTTTTAACAGGTCAAAAAATTGGATTTCTGGACTTCTAATTTTTAGGGAATAAATTCGCTGGAAAGGTCTAATTTTTTTCTCTTTCAGCTGTCTTTATTCTGGCAACTCTGAATGCCCGTCTGCTCCAGGGAAAATTTCAACTATTAGACCCAGTGGCCAGTTCATACGTTTTCCCGGGGATTCCAAAATAACTATATCACCTACTTGCAAGGTATCTTCCTGACTTCGTCCACGATGCACAAGCATGGCTAAATATTCTTTGCGGAATCTCATTCGTAAATCATTTCGAAGTTTTTGAAGGTAACGTAATCTTTTATTTAAGCTGTTATGATCAATCTCATCTAAATCTGGGACTTCAGCACTCGGAATTCCCTGCATGAAATTTGAAGGTGTCAGCGGTTTCAATCCTTCCGAGTTGTCATCGATATACGTTAGAGGCCTGGAATTTATCGTAGCCTCACAATCACGCAGGATAGTTTCTAGCTCTTCATGTTTAAGAATGGATCTGCCCAAAATTCTTCTCAGGAGCTCTTTGCACATGGGGATCATTCGCTCATGCGGATCATCGGAACATGCGGATCATTCGCTCCCACCAAGCAGCAGTTGGGGGATTGAAATTCCATCTTATTTTCTTGATGGTAGAAAAACTCATAATACGCTTCCAATCCAGATCTTGAAGAGCGTTGTTCGTGCCCACGAAATTAGTGCCATTATCTGTGTAGATAACACTCACTCTTCCTCTTCGTGCAATAAATCTTCTTAGAGCCATTATAAAAGTTTCGGTGGATAGAGAATTAACTAGTTCTAAATGAACAGCTCTATAAATGGCGCACGTAAAAAGGACAATCCATGCCTTTTCACCTGAAAGTAGGAATAAAGGGCCAGCTAAGTCAATTCCTGTTACTTCGAATAAGGCAGCATGTTTTATTCTGTTTCTCGGTAGAGGAGCTAAAGGAAGTTCCGTGCGTTTAGCTTTAAATCTTTTGCAAATGACACAACAAGATCAGATTTTCGTCGCTTTTCTCCTAATGCCTATTATGCAGTAATTTTCTCTCAGGTTAGATATCAGAGTTCCAAGGCCAGTGTTGTAATTGGCAGTGCTTCTGGTGGATAAGTCGGTGAATAATTGCGTTATCACCTGGCAACAATATGGGACATTTAAAGTCTTCATCTTCATCGCCTAGGACTACTTTTGTTCTCACTCTAATGATCCCATCATTATCTTTAAATGTTTGCATTTCTTTAAGAACTTCAACTCCTTTGCCTTGAAAAGTTTCCCTCTGGATTAACCTCAATAATATTTTCTCGGCATTTAGAACCTCTTCATAAACTAGTTCTCCTTTCCTAGCATATTCATTTTTCCGACAATTGTTGATGAAACGCATTATCCATGCGATCATCCTAATAAGTTTTGAGTATTGAGAGAAGTAGAGTAAACTATCCGTAAAATTAGTGGTCTCTTGAGCTACAACGGTCACCACTAATTTCTTCTTCACAGAATCCACAAGATCTTCATCAGCACTTGGGACTTCAGATACAGGCCATTTAACAGGATCTTCTTTCAACTAGTTAGGTCCCTCCCACCATCGACTCTTGAGCAAAGTTTTAGCATTGCAGCCTCTGGAGGGTAGATCTGCAGGATTCATAGAGCCTGGTACATAGTGCCAATCCTCTGGGTTTGTGTAACTTCTGATCTCGGCAACGCGATTTCCAACAAATATCTTCCAGCAGTTTTTTTCTTTTAATCCGAGTTAGCGCTACAGTTGAATCACTCCAGAAAAAAACTTTGCATCCTTGCAAATTAAGTGAGTCAACTACCTGGTTGTATAAGCGAGTTGCAATGAGAGTTCCAAGAAGTTCTAATCGTGGGATAGTAATATCTTTAGTAGGTGCTACTCTTGATTTGCTGGCAACTAACTGCACCGAAGTTTTCCCCTCATAACATGATCGTATAAAAATACAGGTTGCGTAGGATACTCTGCTAGCGTCGCTGAAACAATGTAGGCTGATTACACAATGCTTAAAGGGCCCAGTTACAAGTCTTCTGGGTACCGTACAATCTTTTAAAATGTGCAGATGCTTGAACCAGTCTAGAAATTCTTTTCTCATATCCGGAAGTACTTCATCCCAACCAAGTTTTTCTTTCCAACTTTTCTGTATTATTAATTTTGGGATTACAGTAGTAGGGCTAGTATAGCCAATAGGGTCAAAAATACTTTGAGCTAAGGACAACAAAGTTCTTTTGGTAACAGAGCTTTCTGAAAATGTGCTTGTACCCAAATTACACGAGAGTTCATCTATTTGGACGTCCCAAGAAAGTCCCAGTAATGGAATATGTCTTTCATTAGTTTCACATTTTATAACCCCATCCGGAGAAGTTGTCCAACCTCTTAGATTGAATTGGGCTGAAAACATCAATTGTTTGGCTTCAGAGATGAAGACTCTAGCCTCTTCCTTCGTTTCTAGACTTAGTTATAATTATAAAAGGAGTTCTGGAGCAACTGAGCAGTTTTCTTCAACTCTTCTGTAGCATGTTCAAGATGATATGTTATTGTTGCTCCTAGTAAAAACGGGCTTGGTGAAGCACCAAAAACAACGCGGCAATGGCGTAAGGTTATGATTTCCTCTGTCTTCCGATCTTTCCACCATAAGAACTTGAAATAATCCCTATCATTTGGAGAAAGACTAATTTGCAAAAAGGCTTTTCTGATGTCGGAAGTAATGCCAATTGCATGCTTTCGAAACTGCATCACTAATTTGGGAATTAACTCTATTAAATTTGGGGCTTTTTCTAAACAATTGTTCAAAGAATTACCCTTTTCATCTCTAGCGGATGCATAAAACACGGAGCATATTTTTGTAGTCGTGCTACTACTCTTGAAAACGGTGTTGCGAATGGCAGCGCCTCACCAGCCAATCAGGAGCAGCGCGAGCTGACGTCAGATGTTGATGCTCTTACTTTTCAGCCTTTTGATCTTGTAACTTTCGTCTATGTAGTTGTGTTTTTTTGTGTGCTTCAGTAAATGTTCTTTATGTGTCACATCCCGTGTTTTATTCAGTAGATTTAATTAATCTGTCGAGATACGACATCGGGTAGATGTCAGCCCTGCATCAATATTTTTGAGTTGTTCCGTTACTGAGCGTGACGCTACATATTTTCTGGCGCCCAACGTGGGGCCATTTTCGGCAGCTAGTTGATTAATTTGAGCCTGAAATGGATGTGACACAGCTTAAAACACAACGGAAAGCGCTTCGTGCGTCGTTTACTGCCTGTGTGAACAAAATTGAGGCTGAGCTTTCAAAAGAAAATCCTGATGTTAAGGAACTTTCGGTTTTGAAATCGCAAATTGGCGATAAATTTACGCGCCTCGAGACGTGCCAAACAGACATTACGGACCTTATTTTGAAAGGTAAAGACGCCGAGAATGTGTATGAAAAAGATTTTCTGTCTGCCGAAGAATATAGAGATAAGTTTTCCGAACTATGCTCGCAAATCGAACAGCTCTCTTTGAAAGAACCGAAAACGAAAGAATGCTTTGAAACGAGAAAATTCAAGCTACCAAAAATAGAGCTGAAGAAGTTTAATGGGGATGTAAAGGAATATTTAACGTTCTGGAGCCAGTTTAGTAAAATTCACGAGGATACAGGTATCCCTAATGAAGATAAATTCCAGTACCTCCTGCAAGCTGTTGTTCCGAAATCGAAAGCAGCTCGAGTGGTGGAGAGTTTCCCTGCAACGGCGGAGAATTATCCCAAGGCGATATCCCAGCTTAAAGAGAGATTTGGACGCGATGATTTGTTGGTACAAATTTATGTTCGTGACCTACTGACCATGGTTATGAAAAATGCTGTCACCGGACGCTCAAAAACAGATCTTCCGACATTGTATGACGAGTTGGAAGCAAAGATACGTGCTCTTGAGAGTCTAGGACGAACGCAAGAGAAGTACGGCGATTTTCTAAGTCCTTTAGTGGAATCCTGTTTGCCAGAAGAGACATTGCTAGCTTGGGAAAGAAGCAGAAACATGAAACTAGTGCCTGAAGCTGAAAATCGTTCCCTGGAGAATCTGATGAATTTTCTGAAACAAGAAGTGAAAGGAGAAGAAATGGTCGAGCTAGCTCGAACAGGCTTTGCATCTTCTTCTTACTTAAAGAGAAAAGAAACAGTGAACAAAATGGATAATTACCCCACTGCTGCGTCATTGGTAAGCACTGACATTAGGAGCAACCCGGGTAAGAGAAATTTATTATGTGTCTTTTGTAGTAAGAAACATCCTTCCAAGGACTGTTTTGAAGCTAGAAAAATGTCTTTGGATGAAAAGAGAAAATGTTTATTGAAAAATAGAGCCTGTTTTTCATGTTTCTCTGTCTCACACTTTTCTAAATTCTGTAAAGTTAAAAATTCTTGTTTATATTGTGCCAAGCCGCACCATTATTTAATGTGTGATCATCCTAAAGAAAGTAGTAAAACTGATGTCATCGAAACTAATTCATTGTCTAACAGTTGTGTTAAGCATAACATTTTTCTAATGACTTTAATTGTAAAAGTAAGTGTGAATGACAGAGAAGAAACATTTCGAGCTCTGATTGATAGCGGTTCTCAGTATTCTTATATTTCCCAGCATGCAATCGAGAAACTGGGTTTGGAGTCAAATAACAAAATTAAAATGCAGCATATGTTATTTGGGGGGAGAGAAACGCAGAGTCAGATACACGATGTTTATAAAATACTTGTCAGTTCTTTAGATGACTCATTCTCATTGACCGTTGAAGCTCTCTCGGAAAAGAGAATTTGTGGCAATGTGCCAAAAATCAGCAGTTCTACGGTTATAGATGAGTTGTATAAAAAAGGGATTACTTTGTCGGATTTAGCGACAGGCGATTGCGAAATAAATTTGCTCTTGGGAGCCGATGTTGTGGGGTTCTTGTTTATGGATAAATCTGTCAAATTGGATTCGGGTTTGTTTTTGTTAAAGACGCGTTTAGGATTTATTTTAACGGGGAAAGTGGAAGTGCCTAGTAAATGTAATGTAATCTCCGATACTGTTTTGAATGCTATTTCATTATATGTTAACAACTCGTCTATTAATGAGTTGTGGGATCTCGAAAGCCTTGGGATTCAGGACCCAATCCAAAGGTTAAATAAAAATACTGAACATTTAAAGGTGGTACATGAATTTGAAAACAGTATGAAAATTCTGCCGGACGGTAGATACGAACTTTGTTTGCCGTTCAAATCGAATACAAATGAGTTGCCTTCCAATAAAGAATTGACATGGAAACGGCATAGGCGAATGTGCGAACGCGCACAACGGGATGGGCTTTTAGACGATTATAAGGCTGTATTTAAAGAATGGGAGGAATTAGGGATAACTGAAAGAATCGAGAGTGAAAACGAAACCTCTCATTTTTTACCACATCGACCGGTTGTGAAAACCGATAGTAGTACCACCAAAATAAGGCCGGTTTTTGACGCTTCGGCTCGGGAAACTGGAAAGAGTTCATTAAATGATTTACTGCACAAAGGTCCAAATTTAATTGAACAAATTCCGGACATAATTGATAGGTTTAGAAGTTATCCTATTGGAATGTCTGCCGATATCGAAAAGGCTTTCCTCCAATTAGGAATTGCCCCTGAGCATAGAGATTTTTTGAGATTCTTTTATACCACAGAAAATGAGCAAGTTGTGTATCGACATCGACGAGTGGTCTTTGGTGTGTCATCGAGTCCCTTTATGTTAGCTGCGGCACTATCACACTTGCTCGAACATGTGCCAGCTGAAGATTCTGAAATAGCCGATAAGTTGAAACTTTCGTTTTATGTTGACAACTGTGTCACGGGAGTGAGTGATGTTAGACAGCAAGAAGAATTTATTTCGAAGGCTAGGACAATTTTGTCTCGGGGTTGTTTTAATTTACGAAATTGGGAAAGTAATGCCGAATGTAAGTACATAGCTAAGAGCACAGGAACAACGAAAATTTTGGGAATTTTATGGGATCTTGATAGAGATGTTTTAAAATGCAATGTTTGTGTGGGAGATTTAAAATCTGATTGTAATATTACAAAAAGATTTATTTTAGCAGCCGTACAGAAAATTTTTGACCCACTCGGCATTTTATGTTCTGCAACTCTACCACCTAAAATACTGTTGCAGAATACATGGAAATTAAAATTATCATGGGATTCACCTTTGCCAGAAGATGTTGTGAAACCCTTTCTAAAGTGGTGGGGTGAAGTAGATAGACTCGCAGATATAGAAATTCCGCGTTATTTTGAAATTAACGATACCACTCAGATGCACGTTTTTGTTGATGCCTGCAAAGAGGCGTATGCAACTTGCGTATTTCTTAGATCAGACACTTCTCAAGGTGTAAAGGTCGTACTTGTCAGAGCAAAATCAAGAGTGGCTCCTTTAAAACAGGTGACTATCCCCAGGTTGGAGCTTATGGCATGCTGTATAGGTGCCAGATTAGCACATTCGGTGCAGCAAGCACTTAACATTACAGAAATGGAAACCATTTTTTGGAGCGATTCCATGGTTGCTTTGTATTGGATGAAAGATAAGGGGGGGTGGTCAGTTTTTGTATCAAATAGAATTAAAGAAATAAAGACTCTTTTTCCTGAAAGCGAGTGGCGATATGTACCAGGAAAAATTAATCCGGCCGATCTAATTTCTCGAGGATGTTCACCTAGTCATTTGGTTGAGTCACACTGGTGGGAAGGTCCATCGTGGTTAGTAGAGTCTCCAGACACCTGGCCCGTCACTGAATTAAATGATTGTGAAATTTCCCAAATCTCTTCAGAAAGGAAAAGGATTAGATTATGCAATCTAAATTTGATAGAGGAAGAGATACCATGGTACGCTAAGAAATTTTCCAAATTTCATTCAATCTTAAGATTAGTAGCCTGGGTTCTAAGATTTGTTAACAATGCAAGAAGTAGTATTAATGAGAGAAAAATTGGAAAATTAACCCTAGGAGAGATAGAGAATGCTGAGATCCGACTAATTCGATCTGTACAAGCTCTAAGTTTTCCAGACGAAAAGTCAATACCTAATCTGTGTGTATTTAAAGATGACAACAATATCATCCGTGTAAAAACTCGCATTACTGAGCGTATAGATACTCCCCATTTTCTGTCGCCAATCCTGCTGCCTAACAAGTGCATATTTACGCAAAGACTTGTAGAGCACTTTCACACTGAAAATTATCATGCTGGAACACAGTTACTTCTCAGCATAATTCGTGAAAAATATTGGATACTAGGTGGGAGAAGAACTGTCAGGAAAATATGGAATACTTGTGTTAAGTGCCGGCGATTTAAAAGTAAATCTCCATTGACTGATCCAGTTGCACTACCTGCTGATCGTGTAGAAGACGCAGCCGTGTTTGAAGTGGTTGGAGTAGATTTGGCTGGCCCCTTGTACCTAAAACAGGGTAGTAAAGCATGGATTGTCCTTTACACTTGCGCACTCTACCTAGCTGTGCATCTTGAACTAGTTTCTTCACTCTCTACTGACGCCTTTTTATTATCTTATCGCCGTTTTGTGGCTAGAAGAGGAAGACCGCGAGTAATATATTCAGACAACGGTACGAATTTTAGAGGGGCACATAACGAATTGGCCGCTATTGATTGGAACGGGGTGTCTCGCTATGCAGAGATACAACGTACAACGTGGAAATTTATACCTCCCACAGCTGCATGGTGGGGTGGCTTTTGGGAGAGGCTCGTGAGAACGGTGAAGGAGCTTCTTAGGAGATCCTTGGGTAAAGCCATATTCACTTACGAAGAGCTGGTGACAATCTTATGCGAGTGCGAAAAGGTTGTTAACTCACGGCCTTTAACATACCTTTCCGAAGACATGCAAGATCTCACTCCAATCACACCCGCAATGTTTTTGTATGACAGACCAACTGCGGAGGTTACTGATTTAGATATGCGGGATACTAATCACTACCGCAAGAGATTACGATTTCGCGCCAAAGTAATCGAAGTTCTGAAAAGACGGTTTAGGATCGAATATTTGGGTCTGTTGGTTCAACGACGGAACCAAAATACTCGATCGTCTAACATTCGTCAAGGGGACATTGTCATGATAGGGGAAGACATGAAAAGACGTCTTCAATGGCCACTAGCCCGGGTGCTAGACCTGATTCCGGGTAAGGACGGACTAGTGAGAACTGTCAGAGTAAAGACTCAGTCTTGTACGCTAATTCGTCCAATCCAACGCGTGTTTCCGCTTGAGGTTAGTGGAAATGACTTAGAGAATTTGCCACGTCCGAAAGTTGAACCGACTGAATCTGCAGTGAAAGCTCCTGATCCAGATTCTTCAGACATTAATCAACCTCAAGTGACCAGATGTGGTCGGGTCGTAAAGAAACCTAAGAAACTAAACTTAGTGTCTTTAACTGATGTTTTTGAGTAGCTATCCAGCTCCTCAAAAAGGGGGGAGGATGTTGCGAATGGCAGCGCCTCACCAGCCAATCAGGAGCAGCGCGAGCTGACGTCAGATGTTGATGCTCTTACTTTTCAGCCTTTTGATCTTGTAACTTTCGTCTATGTAGTTGTGTTTTTTTGTGTGCTTCAGTAAATGTTCTTTATGTGTCACATCCCGTGTTTTATTCAGTAGATTTAATTAATCTGTCGAGATACGACATCGGGTAGATGTCAGCCCTGCATCAATATTTTTGAGTTGTTCCGTTACTGAGCGTGACGCTACAAACGGGTCGATGTGGTAGGTAATGCCCAATACCATCATCTTCCTTGACTAATTCTACGATGCCTAAATCTAGCCATTCTTTGAGGATGTCGTTGTACTCTTCTAAATGACCTGTGCGAACAAGTGTTTTTGTGGTCGATATGAGGCGTTTCTTAGCAAGTTCCTTATTATTAGTTAATTCAGGATGCCCTTCCTTCCATGGAAGACTAACTTCATATCTGTTATCTTCAATCCGCTTAATAGTTCTATGAAAGAAATTTAAAGTCTCAGCCTCTACGTCTTGTCTAGATTTAATTTCTGATGGATCTCTAATGCCAATCGCATCCAAATCCCATAATTCTGTTAAATCCAAGTTGCAAGAGCAACTAATATCATTTAAAGATTTAACAGAACATGCTTGTTTACCTTGGAGAGTCCATCCCAGTTTTGTATTAACTGCTACCAAACTATCGCCAATTGGAACTATTGTTCCGGTCAATAAAGAACCCAAGTAATCGGCCCCAATTAACAAGCCTATTTCCGGTGTGTTTTCTCCCACATCACTTAGTACTATATTTTTCTTCCTCAGAAGAGGGTACACATTAAGATTCGTAACACGGGGTATATTTCCACAAATTTTTGTTTCATCTAAAACGGAAATACGACATCGAAATTTTGAACATAAGCTTTGCAAAATAATATCATAGGCATTATGTAACTTTTGTTCAGTTTCGCCACCCCCAAATAAACCATGACTCAAAGTTTCTTGATTTGATATTTCTAGCCCTAATTTGTATGCTATATCCTTTCTAATAAAAGATCTTTGAGAACCTGTATCAAACAATATCCGGATAATACCAGATTTTTCCTTACTCGTAATTCTGGCAAGAACAGTCAAAAGAAGAGTTGGCGAATTTTTCCTAGATATCAACACCTCAGCATTTGGATTTTCATTCATTTCTTTCTTGGCATCTTTCGATTGGCGTGGTTTTGGACATACAACTGTATGATGTCGTTTATTACAAATGAAACACTTGACACAACTTTTGCATACCTTCGAATTATGCCCTATTTTTAACAAGAAAAACATGCCCCTTTTTTACGCAATATTTCTTTCTTTTCATCATATGGCATATCATTCGCTTTAAAACATTTTGTAGAGTTATGAGAAACTTTATTACACCACAAACATAATTTATCAGATTTAGTGTATTTCTTTTCACTCGCTACAATACACGCTGCGGTGGGAATGTGATGTCGAGATTTCGATGTATCGAATTCTTTGCTACATGCAAATCCGGAACGTGCCAGATTTAAACGCTCTTCGCTTTCCACTTCGAATCTCAAAAATTCTAAAAGACTAGTTAAAAGATTAACTTCTTTCCCGGTTTCAGTTTTCACTGTTCGCGATCGTTCCCATGTTTTCATTATTTCCTCTGGTAAAGCAGACTCGACTAAGGGGTACAACATTGCTGCATATTTCTCAGAAGTTACTCCCAAAGTTTCTAATGCACGTAACTGAGTTTCCAATCGGTCATGCAGGATACGCAAAGTAAAGTTTTCTCCATTTTTAACTTGAGTTAAGACTAAATTCAGAAGTTCACGAACATAGATTTCAATCAACAACTCATCACGTGCAAAACGCGACTTCATTTGTTCTATGGCCTTAAAATAATTTGGCCCAGATGGTGAAAAACTTTCTACGAGGTCTCGGGCTGAAGAGCCGATTTCAGTAGCCTGCAGTAAATATTGGAATTTATCATCAGAGTCTATGGTATCATCTTCATGAATTTTTTTAAATTGCCCCCAAAATCCAATCCAATTTTTTACATCTCCATCAAATCGTTTCAATTCTAATTTAGGAAGTGTAAAATTTCGCTTACTTTGAGACGTGACACTTACATTATCGTCTTCGTTTTCCAGAAGATTCGTGACTTTCGATTTCGCGGTAATCCATTGATCACGATAAGATTCAGTTACATCTATATCTTTTGAAAATTCTTCTTCGTCAAAATCTTCAGCGTTTAACCATAATTCTTTTATTTGTTCATCTAAATCAAAGAGGCGATTCGCTTTATCCTCCAATACACTACTTGCCGGTATCACGCCACTTCTAATTACCGGTTCAACAGTCAATTTCGATCAGGGCCTTTTTATCGCATGGGCAAATCGGGACTTTGCCCAGGGCCCCCTGATGCTAGGGGGCCCCCAAACCCCCTTGGTACATGCACCTAGTACTTCTAATAGTATGTATAGCCCATGGATAGTTCTTATTTTTATAAATGTTCGTAAGGGGGGGCCCCCAAATCGCATCTGCCCAGGGGCCCCCAGCATTCATAATCGGGCCCTGATTTCGATTCCAAAGTTTTTAAAGAGTTCGTAAATAATCGCCGGAGTTGTGCTCGTTCTCGCTTTAGGCTATCCATAGTCCTGTCGCGGACGCCAGAAATGTGAGAAAACTGTTCGATAATGACTATGAATACTTTAGAACAAGCACTTTATTTAAATACGAATTACTTACGATACACGATAAGTAAAGTGTGGACATCAGAAAAATCACAATTAAGTTTTGAGACTTTGAAAGCCATTTTATGTGTGAAATATAATTTAACAAATTCTTGTGAAAAATTTCATGACCTTTTAAACAACGACAGCAATTTACTACTTAAAAAAAAAAAAAATATGCCAAAGAGTAAAATAATACTATACATAAAATAAATTGTACTCATGTTGAAATGTAAAAATATATTATAATACTATTTTTGCGTTCTATGAAAATTTTTGTTGCTCCATATAGACCAAATTTTTAATCAAGACCCCCAATGGTGCCCCGCTTTACCAATGTTAAAATCTGGTCACCTTACTTTACGTGCCTATATAAATCGACTCTTAAGTGGAGCTTTTGACACTCCGTATCCAATGATGATCAAGTCAAACGCAGTTAACTTTCTGGTTATAGATCAGGGATTCTCAACCTGGGGGAGGTGCTCCTCGGTTAGGCCTGAGTGATATTAAAAGCGGGGGGCAAACGAAAATTAAATTTAGCGATTAGGAATATGGTAGTTACAGTATTTTTGTTACTTTGATTTATTATTTTATGATTGCTATGAGATAATGATGTAAGCAGCATGAAGCCGTTGTGTTGTTTGCCAGGGATGGCCGAATGGCTAGGGCGCTGGCATTCGGTTCTGATCCTGTGGGTTCGAGTCCCACTATTGGCATGGATGTTTGTAGCCGTTCAGAATCGGCTTTAAACTGTAGGTCCTCGTGTAGCAAAAAGTTGACCGTAGCGGTCCAAACCAAACCGTTGTGTTGTCTATTGTTAAATTTAATACTGCTGGTTCAGTTTATCTCAGTTGAGACCATATATAGGACTTGGGGAAGAAACAGTATCAACCATCTCATTAATTTTACTTGATCCCACGTAATCACTTTTTACAATCATTTTTACGCTTTGTTAAATTTTACGTGTCGTTTATTTTTGCTATACACATTTTGATCTTTCAAAATTTATGTAGGTATGTTTAAGAACTGGATTGGGTAAGAGTTAGGAGGTTAAAGATCAATCAAAGATGGGGGGGGGGGGGGGGGGGGGCTGGAAATAAAAAGGTTGAGAATCACTGTTATAGATGCTTGTTTCGCAATACAAACTGTTTATAATTACTGTTTGTTTGGTTCTACAAAATTTTTTCTTTATAAAATAATGAAAAAAAGAGAAATTTAAATTTGCGCAAGATTATTTTAAGCAGTATCAGATAAATTTTATCATTACAATGCATGATTATGGTTCCATCTCTAATAAAACTTTTGAACTTCAAAATTACGAACATAGTCCTTAAAATTGTTTTAACTCTCTGAGTACTAACTGTACCCGTGGTGATTACTGAAAATACCTCATACAGTTTGTGATAAATTTATAAAATGCCACAAAAGTCAGAAAAGAGTGAAAAATTATCCAATGAGGAACTGTGTTGACCATCAATTGATAATATTAGGTTAAAAATTTATCCTCGTAGGATAATTTTTACACCCTTCTAGAAAATATATAATCTATGAAAAGAATTTATCTAAATAAGTTGTTTTATAGATGGGCACTGTAAACATTTATTCGACTGGAAGTGGGCAATTTAAATTATTTTTGAAATAATATTTGCAGACACCTGATGAGTTTAATAGGAAATGTTTCTTGATACTTAATCCCTTCAGCATATAAATTGAACATAATTTAGTATTTTATTAGTGATGTATTTGAAACACTAGGTGTGTGTTTACCTAACCTGTTGAAGTCTGCTCCAATGGCCAGTTTATTTTAAAGATGAATAATTTAAACTTTCAGATGGTGAATAAAGATCTATCTTCTTATTTGAGTAGGAAGTGAGAAATTAAATATGGATGAATCATAAGTGTTGCTTATGCAATACACATCAACCGAGAACTGTTGAATAATTGTTTAGATGTTGAAGAAAGTGGGTGGAAGTATCCAAGGTATGAATAAGTACTCTGCAAACATTAAGAAAATTATTGATAACTACCATCCAACTTTATTATTCCAAAATATTACTAGGATTATTGGTCAGGCCTGCAGATTTCTTCACAGTTCAAAGAATTTATTATTGAACAGTGAAGATCTTAGAAGAGCTGGCCTATTTATTCAAACCATGTGGAGATGGTTTAACCAAAAATTAAAACAAATTGTTTTTCTGATGTAAGTAGTGGGAAAAAGAAAATCACCTGATAATGAATTCCACCCATGCATTTCTCTGATATTGGTTAGCTATTCTAATCCAGAGTCAGTACAAATAATGGGGTAAAGAAACAGTAAAATGTTAAAAAAATGGATCGTCAAGACGTGATATTTTTTTCCAAAAGGCATGCATGCATGCTATGATGGGTCAAAGTGGCCCCTGAAAACTATCGCCCCAGGGAATTTTTCCAGCTGTAGTCATGCCTAGTTAAGCACCATGTATGAGAGAAAAATCCATGAGTGTGATACCACTGTTAACATGAATTAGATTCCCCTGGATAAAAACACAAAAATTGCTATTCCTAGAGTCCCATCAGCAGTCGTCAAATTATTGGGAAAATTAGATATGGCAACAACATTAGAAAATTTCAATTTTTACAGAATTTCCACGTTTCCAGTTTGCTGAAATTCACAGTTCTATCACCACCCAGGAATAGCTTTAAAAACTATAACTGATCTCATATTTTGCTTTTAGCTGTAAATTTGATACCACATCCTTTTCCAATTAATAAATAAATTATGTAATCAAATAGTCCAGAAAATACAGGTATTCATGCAAGCTCATTTTGTGGCCGTCAATGTAGTATGGGATTACTAAACTTGTTTACTATCATAACCCACCATGCAAAGTGGCAATAAATAAATTGACTTGACTTTTTCAGTTTACTAGAGAAAATTCAGACTACAATTTAGATGAAACATAAATATTTGTGATGAATATGGTGCTACACAATAAAATTTTAAAACTGTTACTAAGCATATTTTTTTAGAGTTGCCTGTAAATTTGATTGAAAAGTCTCTGTATAACCCCCTGGAAAACTCTGGCCCAATGATGATGATGTAAATTCCATTGATAAGTTTCCCCTTTATGCAGGTAAATCATGTAATCAAACAGCCCAGAAAATACAGGTATTGTGCTTTCAACCCAGCTTGTTGTATGTGCCACAATGTAGTGATGGATAACTAAACTTGTGTTCTATCATAACCTATAGAAAGAATGTTACCAATGTCTTTTTTTCCCTTCAGAAAGTTAACAATTATTCAGATCAAAACCAATTATTTGTAATGAATATGGTGCCACGAAAATGTTCATTTTTGATCAATAAACTGCTAATTTTAGCAAAGCTAAAGTTAATACAGTATAACAAAAACTTTTCTCAATATATACAATTAGTATATGCTTAATTTCCCCCCCCCCCAAGTGTATACTAATAGATACTCCAAATACATGTAAATCATATTTTTCAAATTTGATGCCAGTCATGACATTTCAGTTTATGATGATTGTAAAAATTTTCTAATTATTTGAACATATAATTAAAAGTGATAGTTGAGTCATCTCATATTTTAAAGAACTATCTCACCATAAAACTCTATTAAAAATTTAGTGTCTATTTAGTGAATTGATGACAAGAGAGTGCTTAAAAAATAACCACACAACAGATTTATATAAACCATTTATATAAACAGCATAAGAAAATATTTATATACAATAATTTTTCATAAAAGTCTTATTTCACACACTATGTAGTGATTTTTATATCTACAAGAAAGGTGAAGGAGAAGGTCTGACAGTAGTGCGAATAGGTGGTCTAATAACTTTTCGAGATATTATCGAACCATCAGGTTTAGTATAGCAAATAGAATAACCAGGCTCTTGATTTGCTTTAGCTGGTGAAGTAACTGAATCAAGTAGCAGGCTTTTATTTAAGGCCTGGATAGCTAAGCGCTTTTCAGCCATTTCTGCCGGAGTCTCCATTCTACTAGGAACTGCACAAGCTTCAGGTACTTCTATAAAGTTCGGCAACTGTTTGTTCTGTTGGGTATTTGGTGCAGCTAATTTCACATATGTAGCAGTTGGGCTGGTTTCAAACTTTTTTGGTACATTTGTTGGATGTTGAGTGACGATCGTTTTAGAACCCAAAAGTAAGCTTTGTGAACTCAATTCACCAGATGTACCAGATTTAACCAACGCTGGAACTATTGTATTTTTTGCTTTTATTGAAACTGGTCCCTTAGACAGCAACTGTAAAAATTTTCCAGGTATTTTAAGAGTCTGACCAGAAACTAATAATGTAGCTGTAGTAGTGGGAACAGAAATAACAGATTTTGCAGTGCTGGAAGTTGCTTGATCAATTGAAGTGGCAGGTTTTGATACTGATATCTTGTCGTCCATTACCCCTGTCGTAGGAGCTGTAAAAACAGACACTTCTTTTTTGGAGTCTGATGCTAAATTCGTAGTGGGATTAACAATAGATTTAGATATTGCATTTGACTCCAAACTGGCGATAGATTGCGTTTCTGATGTAGACATAGAGGAAACAATGTTGGTAGCTATAATTTCTGGACCATGACTAGCAATATTAGTGTGAGATTCTAATTGTTCAGATACAACAAAAGAAGTTCCTTGTAATTCATTTTCTGCTTTCTGAACTTCTTCAGCTGGAACAAGATCCTCCAAATTTGGACTAAATGGTTTAGGCAAAGAACTGAAATCATTTCCAAAAGCCTTTTCAACATCTACAGTTTCATCCCTTTTTGGCAGGATATTTAATGCAAAATTAATTTCAGATTTTCTTGCCGATAGTAAGGCAGCTGGATCATCAGAATAATAGGTGTTATAAGCTAATTTACTTATTTCCGTTTTAGCTTTAGGAATTTTATTTTTATCTTCTCGATGATTCCGCTGGTCTGGCAGGATAGGTAGTTTTATTCGAAGCTTCTTAACTGGCGATCTTTTATCTTCAACTCTACCAGAGCTATTTTTAACTAGAAAGGAAAGTAATAATTAGATTTAAAATGCACAGAAATTTTTTTACATACAATAAAACGAGTTTCATTAAACTAAAGTTATATTTTTAAACAAAATCAAGAAGTACATAGTTCTGGTATAAAATAGTGATTTTGCACCTGTGATTAATTTTTTCATTTGAATCGAGTGACCTTTTTTAAGATGAAAAGCATTTTTCAAATGGCAGACATAGAAAATAAAGCCTTAGTTTCGCTGCTATTATATTGAAAAACAAATTAAATTTTGAATATAGGAAAATGTTTTGACCGTATGATCAGCCATGGGCTAGGTACTCTAAGGCATCTTTCATTACAGATGACTGTCCTCTTACTGTTGCTGGCAACGAAATAAACATTTAACTATGGCTGCAAGATTTCCAGTTTCTCCAAATAGAGTTCAATTTATTTCCTCAGATGCAAAAATTCACACATTACTATGAAAAGTGCTCTACATCTTTTCTTTTATTCCATATAAGTAACAACAAATATCTGTAGATTAAATAATGTAAACAATTGCACAAATTTATATTTACGAATTACTATAGGGAACTTCTCTAAATTAGGAATGCTAATTAATTTTAGTGTCATTTTAATGGAGATTGAATTTCAAAACATTAGGATGACAGATGATGCAGTTAAGAAAAAGTGCAAACTATTAATGAAATTTTGGAATAAGCATAAGAAAGAATAAAATAGATGATTTTTTTTTAAACATAGGAATGACATCGTGAAGTGATCTTTAAGATAAACTACAAAATATGCTGTTGGGAAAAGACAAGGAAAACAGTTTTTGCTCAGAAACTTCTGATCCTGAAACACCAGGTAGCACTACTGTGCAACGATAAATGAACCAAATAAAAAAACCTTTTTCTTCTCTTAGAGACTGTTAGCGAGTGCTTACCACTCTTTCTCTGTACGCGACTAATGTGTCATCTGCATTCAATGAATGCTTTTATCTGTTTACTTAATTGTCATTAATGTTGCATTTTTTTGTTTAATAAAGTTATTTTCTTACGTCCACAAGATGAGTAATTTTTCATCTGTGTGAATTCAGTGTTACAAAAGATCCCTCTACCAAGAACCTTTGACTACAAACCAAAGGTAGGATAACTTATTTTTATTATTCTTCATTTATGAATTTCAGACCTTCGGACAAAGTCGAGCATTTTGATTATGAGACTGAACTTTTATAATCGCCACAGTATGCTGAAGTGTATTATGTATTTTAATTACTGATCTATATTTATCAATAACCTTTTGACAGCAAATAAGAAAGATTATAGAGGTTCAACCTTTTGTTAGGGGTGAATTGTTTCCAATTTTGAACTGTTTTGAAAATGTTGAGCTCAAAAGACCATCATCTCATTGATAAGCTTACTGATAATAATTATTCTGTGTGGAAATTTAAAATCGAACAGATTCTAATAAAAGAGGGTCTCTACAACGTTGTATTTGAAGAAAAACTGGAAACCGAAACTCCTGCATAGGGAAAAAATGACAGAAATGCCAAGGCATTAATATGTTAAAATATTTCGGATTCAGAAATAATTCATGTATTGCATGCTCAATCTGCTCAAGAAACATGGCAAAAGTTAAAAGGACTACACGAACGAGTCAATTTAACAAATAAACCTTTTCTTCTGAGAAAATTATACTCCATAAAATATAAAGAAACAGCCAAAATGCAAGAACATATCCAGAAAGTTTCAATTTTACATAAGAAATTACACAGTATAGGGGAAGAAATAAAAGAAACCAATTCGATCACGATTCTGTTATGTTCGCTACCAAATTCTTATGACCTCTTAATTACAGCTATTGAAAGCAAATCTGAACAAGAGTTATCCCTAGAATACATGAAAAATAAATTGATAGATGAATATTCCAGACACATTGAAATGAGACAAGCTAACCAAAAATTCAATTCACTCGCATTATAGGGGTATGCCCCAAAGTGGTATAGTGACAAAACAAAATTAAGATTCTGCACATTTTACAACCAGAGAGGTAATGTTTTTATCTCAAACGCAATAAAGGAGCCAGAAATCGAGTGCATCCAAACCACAAAATTCTAAAAGGAAATGACTCAGAATATCATCATCTGCCGTCACTTGGCACATCAAAAAATAATCATTTCAAGTTGAATTGCAGCTATCTTCGGATGTCAGTGGGAAACAAAATATAAAGAACCAATCGGATAAGAAAAAAAGAAAAAGAGGCGATAAATTCCGAAGACCACTTTGTGCTAACAGCAAGTGAGCAAAATGAATGCAAATATCCCATGATTGCTTTTGACAGCAGAGCTACGTGCCACATGGTTTATGACAAGACCTTTTTCTCTCAGTTCAATGAAAAATGCAAACAATTTCTAACTATTGTAGATGGAACAAAACTTAATTCGCAAGGGATCAGTGAAATATTTTTTCAGTGTGAATCTTTAGAAGGAATTATAAAAAAAAATAATAAAACGTGTAAATGTTTTATATGTTCCGGAGTTGTATTCTAATTTGCTTACAGTGCAGGCAGTAGGCAATAAAGGGTATGTAGGAACTTTTGAGGATGATGTGTGCACCGTTAAAAAGGGTGATGAAATAATAATTGATGCGAGATTAGGTATGGGTTTATATAGAATAAATTTAAAAACAGTAAAAGAAAAGTTGTTTTCTGTCACCGAAACACCTGTGTTATGCACAAATAATAACTGTATCTTAAAATGGCACAAAAGATTAGGCTACAGAAATTTGGAAACTATTAAGAAAATTCTAAGAGAAAATTTAGCTTGGGGAATAAGCATTAATAATTGTTCTCACAGTGTAGAATGCCCAATGTGCATTAAAGCCAAACTGAGCGAAAAACCATACCCAAAATATCCGTTACATCGATCTGAACAAGTTTTGGATTTAATACACACAGATGTGTGTGGCCCTATGGAGGTTGATAGTTTAGGGGAGAATGAGATACTTTGTAACTTTTATTGATGATTTTTTAAGGTACACTCAAATATACTTTATGTCATCGAAAAATGAAATATTTCACAAACTCTAAGAGTATGTTATGTTAATGACAAATAAATTCAGATTGACCGTTAAATCCGATAATGGAAAAGGATATTGCAATGATGCTGTTGATCGTCACCTAAAGGAACTTGGAATTGCTGCACAAACAACAGTTCTCTATTCTCCGGCACAAAACGGAGTTGTGGAGCGAAAAAAAACTGCTCCATAGTCGAGATGACACGGGCCCTATTGATAGATGCAAACATGCTGAAAACCTTTTTGGCAGAGGCAGCAGCCACTGCGGTGTATTTACAAAACAGACTACCAACGAAATCTAAAGAAAAAATGCCTTATGAGATGTGGAACGGTCGAAAACCGAATTTAAGCCATTTAAAAAAATTTGGATGCAAAGCATATTTTTATATCCATAAACAAAAGAGAAGAAAGTTGGATAATAAAGCAGAAGGGGTATTCGTTGGATATGACCTGAGAAGTTCTGTGTATAGAATTTATACCGGAGGACGTTGTCAGCAGAACCATGAAGTTCTTAAAAAATTCTAACCCATCACATACGAACAATGAAAATTCCAATGTACACAACGATTTAATTCAATTTAATCTCCCACAACCTCAACTAGATGACAATGATATTCCTGAAGAAGGGAGAAAAGATGAACATAGAGATTCAGAAATACCTACACAATCAGCAAGAAGCTCCGAAAGGAAAAACAAAAGAATTCCACCTGACAGGTTGGGCTATAAAATAAAAAATGAATATCACACGTTTATAACTGAAAACAAAGATCCACAGTCCTATAATGAGTTATTATGTTTGCCACAGGAAGAAAAACAAGAATGGTTCAAAGCCAATACAATATGAATTAGACTCCTTAAAGAGAAATCCCATTTACGAGGTAACAGAATTACCTAAAGGAAAGCATGTAGTTGGAAATAAGTGGGTATTCAAGAGAAAAAGAGGTGATAATGGCAAAATTAAATACAAAGCTAGACTCATTGCTAAAGGTTTCACACAAAAATATGGAACAGACTATGACGAGACTTTTTCTCCATTGCTAAAACAAACCACTATAAGAAGTTTTCTTACACAGGCAGCTTATAATAAAGCAAAGGTACATCAAATAGATATAAAAACAGCATTTCTAAATGGAAATTTGAATGAGGAAATCTTTATGAAGCAACCGTATGGTTTTGAACAAGTCAACAGAGTATGCAAACTAAAAAGGTCAATCTATGGACTCAAACAAGCAGTGAGATGTTGGAATCAAAAAATAGGAAAATCACTCAAAAATCTAAAATTTGTACAAAGCGGAGCTGATCCTTGCCTGTTCTTTAGAGAAAGTAACAATGACAGAATAAACTTAATTGTGTATGTCGATGACATACTCATAAGTTTCAAAGAAGAAAATTTAATTCATCAAGTTGTTGGGGACATAAAGAAAAACTATGAGATAATAGATTTAGAGGAAGCAAAACATTTCTTAGGAAGAGACAATTCGAGAAGATGACAGAAGCTTTCTACTATCTCAAAAAAAAATAAATAAATAAATAAATAAATTTTAAAAAAATATCAATCAACTTGTGAACCAATTCCTGCTTCAGGATGCAAAACCAACTAATATACCAATGGAGACTAATTATTCTGGTCAACAGAAGGAAGAAAATCTTCTGGCTTCAAACGATCAATATAGACAAGCAGTTGAGAGACTGCTTTATATTACTTCCGTTACTCATCCAGACATAGCTGCCGCTACTCATATCTTGAGTAGAAGAAACAATAATCCCAGACAAAAGGACTGGAACAGAGTTAAAAAATAATAATCAGATATTTAAAAACGACAGAAGATCTTGGTTTACAGATAGCGTCAGGATCATTTCCTAACCTCTCCGTGTACTCGGATGCTGACTGGGGACAGAAAATCAACATTAGGATATATATATATATGTTGGGGGGAAAGTCATGCATCTCTTGGTCATCGAGGAAACAGGCTTGTGTTTCACTCTCAAGTGCAGAAACAGAATGTGTGGTGTTGTCACAGGCAATGCAAGAACTGTCATGGCTATTAAAATTGACTGGAAGATTTAAATCTTTCACAGAGACTACCCATAAAAGTTTTTGAAGACAACCAGTCAACGATTAAACTTATAGAGTCTGAGAAGCATCACTCCTGCACAAAACATATCGATACCAAGTATCATCACATATGGGACTTGTACAAAAGAAATGTCATTGATTTGTTTTACCTTCCTACTGAAAAAATGACTGCAAAAATATTAACGAAACCAAAGTTTCAACCTTTCAGAGATCATATGCAGTTGGTGCAAGTTTCTATCACAAAAGGGGGAAATATGTTGGGAAAGGACAAGGAAAACAGTTTTTGCTCAGAAACTTCCGATCCCGACAAACCAGGTAGCGCTATGAATGGTAATGATGAATGAACCAAATAAAAAAACCTTTTCTTCTCTTAAAGGCCGTTAGCAATTGCTTACCACTCTTTCTCTGTCTCTCCCTGCATTCAACAAATGCTTTTATCTGTTTACTTAATTGTCACTAATGTTACTTAATTTTGCTTAATAAAGTTTTTTTCTTAAGCCCACAAGATGAGTTATTTTTCATCCACGTGAATTCAGTGTTACATGAGATCCCTCTAGTGAGAAGCTTTGACTACAATCCAAAGGTAGGAGAACTTACTTTTATTATTCTTCATCTAGGAATTTTATGCCTTCGGACAAAGCCCAAGCAGAGTTCGTGGAACTTTGCTTGTTATCACTATAAATTTAAAGGAGTTTAAGAATAGACCATAATTCACTTTTAAAAAGGGGCAAATTCAAGATAATGGCCCTCAAATATTCAAGATTTTTTTTAAATAAAAAGATTAAACAAATCTTTGAAACAAAACAATATATCAAATAAAAATAATACAATACAAGCAACAGAAAACTACATGACTGCAAATGAAAGATCCAATTTCCAAACCTATGTGATTAACAAGCTATTATTTTACAAATTCTTTCATCGATGGAGATGAAAAAATCATGAATATAATGTAAAATTTTCAGAACTTATTTCCAAATTCAAAAGTATAGCATTAAACTTCAAAGAGTGTAAAAGCTTGCAAAGTAGAAATTTGAACTGAATTACGTTTTGAAACATACAAGTCACTCTCAACTTGTAAAACGCAACTGATAAAATTGAAATACTTTTCTGTTCATAAGATATAGAGAAAAAGTTATAAAAACATCATTAAATTTATTTTAAATATCTGCATACTGTCAACATTTATAAATAAAATATATTTCCACCTGGTAACTGCAAAATATGTTTGAAATTATTTGATAAAATGTAATTATCCGTATAATTTATGACATAGATTTTCAGGTGAACTAATGGTAAATAACATTAAACATTTTCTGAAAAAATTCATTATAAGAATTTTTTTTCTTAATAAAAGCTATAAACAATCAACATCTTTTCAATCAATAAATTACCTTTTTTTGAGATGTCTTGTGGGCTTTTCTTTGAAGGTCCACATGAATCAGACTTTGTAGAAACATCTCTAGCCTGGAAGCAATAACATAAATTACTACAAACATAAAGTTTAATTCTGATATACACACTGGACATTTAAAAAAAAAACAGGTAATCTCTTCTAACGAAACTACTGCGGGTTATTCCCATACGATTACTTACCTCTTTAAAAAATAATAATAATAAAAAAAATAAAAAAATAAATAAAAATAATAATAATGCATTTTGGCATTTTTCTGTTTAACTGTTTACTGCTACTGTGTTTGGCACGCTGCCAAAATTACAACTCATGATGCTGGACAATTTTTTTCTTTCTCGAAGACCATTATTGGGAAACGTAATCCTACGTTAAAACTATCAACAGAATGCTTATTGTGAAAATTTAGTGAGAAAAATGGCTCTCTATCTCTAAAACTAAGAATCAAATTTGAAATAAAATGCAAGCAAGCCACTTTAGAATATTTATGAATCTGTATCATAATTTGCAAAAAATTAGACATATTTTATCAATTGTTCTTAACATCCTAATTTTATATTATTTCATTTATTCAGGATAAAACTCATCTGTGCTACCCTCGTAAACAGTGACATATATCATGCAAAATACAATGTTGCATGTTCAGACATTTCTCTGCAGAGGTTTTTTATTTTAACTCCCCCCCCCCCCTTACAGTGGGAAGAAAGAATGATTTGTCTGTGACAGACTTTTTTTAACTTCTTTTGAAATAGTGAATGAGCAAATTGCAAAAATACACATCACCAATGAACCAGGTAGCTTTGGACCAAGGTTTTACCTTTGTTATGGGTTCCTGAGCAAGGCATAATGAATGAGTATTTTGGAGGGATAAGAATCCAAAGACAGAAACATTTCTGCATAGATTCAGATGCATTACACAAGCTTAATAGAGAAATAACCTATACAGTGTGTTTCAAAAAGAATCAATCGATTTAAAAAAATCATAATCTTTTAATACGTTTTGATCAAATAATGTATAGACAGAAAGAGGGAAATGTCAAGTTTTATGCAGTTGCCGACAAGAAGCATTAACGTTCTTCCTTCACCCACCACTTCAGTGTTTGTAAAAGTGGCAACTGCATAACAGAAATCAAAGAATCATCCGATTTTAAAAAATCATAACTATTCATCGTTTAATCCATTTTGACCAAATATTGTATAGGCAGAAAGAGGGAAATCTAGAGTTTCATGTAGTTGCTGACAAGTAGCACTAACGCTCTTCCTTTGCCCGCCACTTCAGTGTTTGTAAACAAGGCGACTGCACAACAGAAATCATTTTGCGTTCTACGCTTTGAGAAATGCGAGTCCGTAACAACTGTTCAGCATGATTTTCGTCGACAAAACCCTGGTAGATTAAAGTTCCTACCTCTCAGAGCATTCGGCGATGGTATAAACAATTCCAAGACACAGATTGTCTGTGTACACATAACAGCCATAGAAGCAGTGTATGCAGACATGCTCGCAAAAGTTTGGGATGAATTTGCCTACCATATAGACATATGTTGTGCATACAAAGGTGGGCATATTGAGCACCTTTAATTTGGTTTGTAAAAACACTTTATGATTAGCCATGCAATATAAAATTAATTGTAAGTTTCTATGTTCAATATTTTTCATAATATACTCATTTCAAATCGGGTAATTCTTTATGAAACACCCTGTATTTTAAATCTGTTGAATTACTGCTCAACCAAACTGCCCTCTGATATTCAGGAACTTTGCTGTTCTAACTTCAAGAAAGGATTGCTACATATCATCCATTCACTACACATCCTAACTAACCCTACGAATACCAATTTCAAAAGGCGACATTGAAGTTTGGAATAATAATGGGACAGTTTCCATAAACAACCAATTGGTTACCAAGTGAATATTTTTGCACCAAGCTTGGTACCAGGTTTGTTTACCCCAGCTCTTCATGCAGCAAGTGCTTCTGACCAGTACTTATCCCACCATTCTTGTGGTTCTCATCTAACAATATACGAGACAGTTTATTTTTTAATCTTGTTTAACATAATAATAAGCATATTCAGAACTTTGTTAATAAATACAACTTACTTATAAATTGCCCGGGAGTTTTTCCTTTTCTTTTTTAAATAAATAAAAATGCTGTTCATTATTAATTTGTTCTCAGAATAATAATTAACAAAAAGTTGGAAAAAGTATTATTCTTAGGGGCATTCCCTAAAAATCACTGAAAAAGAAGCCAATTTTTAGAAATCTCAACTAGAAAAAGCCCATTGGAAACACTGTCCAAGCCGAAACCATGCCATCATTAGAACACTTAAAATTATTTTTCTATTTGTCTATTAACCCTCACTTCTTTAATTGAAAAAATTTGAGCAATCTCTTAAATTATTTAAATACCTAAAAATTATATGCAAAACATTTAGTTAGTCAATTTCTATATTGTTAGCATATTTTTAAATATTGTTTTATATTTTGTAAATTTTTCATTTAGTAACATCATCAAAATTAAATGTTGATTAAGCCTCCTAAGAAAACCATGATATATATATATATATATATATATATATATATATATATATATATATACAGTGGCTCCCAAAAGTGTTCATACACTTAGGATTTTCAATGAAATAGGGGTCTATCCATTAATTAAAATGAATATTTCAGAATGGGTATTTAATAATAAAGTCTATTATCTATTCTTAACAAAACTACATGAAATACTTTAAAAACATAGTAAAACTTATTTTTAAGAAACCAATAATCAAGAAGTAACAAAAACTTTATCTCACAAAACTCATCGTACACTTGTAAAAAATCTGTACATATTAGTAAATATTCTAATTTTACGTTAAATTAATATTTAGTAGGATATCCTTTAGCATCCACAACAGTTCTTAAACGTCTAGGAATAGATTGCACTAGTTCTTTTGTAATTTCTGCATGTTCATCCATTCTTTCATCATAATTGTTTTTAGTTCGCTTTTCGTGTGAATGTCATGTTTTCGTACTCGAATCTCCAGTTCTCTCCAAATATGTTCTATTGAGTTTAAATCTGGCAATTGAGGCGGTGTTTTCAAAACTTGTGGACAATTATAGAGACACCAGAGGCGAACATTGAGAGCCGTATGCTTAGGATTGTTATCTTGATAAAAAACAAAGTTGTTTCCAATATCCAAATTTTGGACTAATAATTTTAAATTGTCTCTTAAAATATTTATATAAACAGCATGATTCATTATGCCATCAATAAGTACCAAATTACCAAGCCCTGATGCTGACATGCACCCCCACACAAGGACACCTCCACCGCCATGCTTAACTGTTCCTACTAAGTTCTTGGGATTAAGTTCCTCATTTTTTCTTCTCCATACAATTATACGCCCATCGGAACCAGAAATGTTAAACTTGCTTTCATCGGCAAATTAGACATTATTCCAATTCGTTTGGGGCTTATTTATCATTGATAGTGTGAAGGAAAGCCTAAGCCTTCTATTTTTCTCACTCACAAAAAATTTTTTATGGGCAGAACGCCCATGTAATCCAGCTGCTCTGAGAACTCGTCGAACAGTTTCAGGTGAAATTGAAGTAGAAAATGTTTCATTAAATTCTGCAGAAACTTTTACAGCACTCAACGTGGATTTTTCACAAATTTTCTAATTATAAATATCTGATCAAGTTTTGTTAACTTTGCCAGACGACCTTTTCTTACCTTATTTTCTTCTTTAAAGCGTTTTATCACATACTTCACAGTAGAATGGGATAAATTAAATAATTTAGCAATATTCTGAAGTGATTTACCACTACTATGATGAAAAATAATCAATTTTCGAATGCTGTTTGTTGTTTCCATTTTTAAATAATAAATAGAATATTATGGAGTAGGCAAGCAAAAATTAAAGCCAAACGATATTTTAAATGCCACCACAATTCAAAAATAAAAATAAAGTGCCAGACGATAATTTTAATTATGAATTTATCCGAAAATATTTCAGTGTATGATGACTTTTGTGAGATAAAGTTTTTGTTACTTTTTGATTACTGGTTTCTTAAAAATAAAGTTTTACTACGTTTTCAAAATATTTCATGTAGTTTTATTAAGAATAGATTATAGATCTTATTATTAAATACCCACTCTGAAATATTCATTTTAATTAATGGATAGACCCCAATTTTCTTTGAAAATCACAAGTGTAGGAATACTTTTGGGAGCCACTGTATATATATAACAAAATGTGGCTTGCAAGTATTATCTCAAATATTCTATTTGGATATTCTAAGTTCTAAAAAATGTCCCTAATTTTTAATTCCCATACATGTATATGTCACTATCTATGGTCCAAAAATTTTTAAGCACTAAAGTATTGTCTAAGTTCCTTAAAAGATATATTTTCTCATTCATATATTCAAAATTCTGAAATTTATGCTCAAATTTTTTTATTTTTAATTCTGATATATAAACATAAATATTTTCTAAGTTCTCAAAAAAAGTTATAAATTATGGTTAAAAATATTTTCTGACTTCTGATAAATCTGAATTTTTTTTATCTATGTTCAACAATTTTAAATAACATTCTTTAATGAGAAAGCAACAAAGTTTTCTAAGTCCAACTGCTGGAAACAAAACCACTTAACCAATTTCCATATGAAAGATATGATTGCCACACATGGTGAAAAAAAATTACTACAAGATGTTTGGACAGGGCTCCAAAAACTGAAGTGTTACCTTCATATAGGTTAATTGCATAATAAGTTTATATGTTTTCAAAATTTGCCCTTGAGAAATATTAGAATCAACCAAAATTAAATTAATCTTTATCTACAATATCAAATAAATAAAATCCACCTATACATTTTCAAATCATTTATAAAAATATCAAAGTTTTCATGAAAAATAAACTTTATAATGGTATTTTTAACTTTAACTGATTAAGCTATTCTCATACAAAAAACTCTTCTGTATTGACTAATCTGTTTGACTAAAACCTTCTGTACAAATTATTTTTCCCATTTCTAAATTGTTCAAGGAAAAGTTTATCAGTCTATCTCCCTGATAAAAGTATCTCCTTAAAAAGTTTAAATGAACATTAATATTAAGAAAGATATTAAGTCAGGCATTAAGAAAATAATAAATTTATTTTCTTTAAAATCATCATTCTGTTTGCAAACTAACAGCAGAAGATTTCTTGCAAAATAAATAAATTGTCAATGTGCAGTTTTTCTAAACTAAAAACCAGGAGTTTTAAATAGGATGAATCGGAAGGTTATAAAAGGAGGGAAAACTAAACCTATCCCCTTACATTGCCTAAGGGCAAGGCTATGACCTTTGACATCTAACAAAAGCCCTGGACACCTACATCAACAGTTTCTGATAACTAAAGGACTCAACTTCTGTAACTGTTTTTACTCTGATTGGATGTTGTTCTATCAATTATGTCAACCTTCCTCTTGAAGGGAAAACGTGATTTCTAGTGAATGTAGGAAAAAAATATTATACCAGCGAACCCTCAAGGTTTGGTTTGGAGTGCTACAGTAAATTTTTTGCTACACGAGGGCTAATTAGACTGGGACCTACTGCTTAAAGCCAATTCCAAATGGCTACAAATGTCCAAGCCAAAAGTGGGACTCAAACCCACAGACTTTGGTATTGAAAGCCAGCAACCCCATCGTTTGGCTAAATTTCATGTTATGCAGATTTCTCAATTTACATGCAACAAAAGCATAAGTTAACACAATCCTTTTCAAATAGAATGAACACACAATCATTTTCAAATAGAAATGAAGCCTTAATTATTAATTCATGATAACATAACAAAAAAAAGAAAATTTATAATTTTCTAAACATCACGAATTTGAGAAGAATATATAAATGAATATAAAAAGTTTCCATATGGTATCTATTTATAATCAGCAAATATATTTTGCTGTTTCATATAGACTTATTCATAAATTTTTAAGTAATTAAACTGAAAACTTATCATTTTAGCAATTAAAAATTCTCTTTAATTATACTCTTACTACTTATTACTCTTTAATTATAAACAAATTTTCAGGAAAAGCAAAATTTTTTTTTTGGTACATGCTCATAATATTGAATAATGTATCCACAAGTGATAAAAATGAAATATCAAATTTTAAACCAATTTATCATCAAATTTTTACCTAGCGAATTATCAAATTTTAGCCTAGCAAAGGCTTCATTATATTTATCCTTCAAAATATATTGGAAAAAAGTTGTACAGATTCATAGTATTTTTAATAACATGCTGGTGTTTCAACTTTTTATATGTTTGTAAAAATGCATAGAATGGAAATAAGTTTTGAAGGGACTACATGTTACTTACATCTTTTGTACTTGAAATTTTCATATGCTTCCGAGCAGGTGATTTCTCGGGAGAATACTGTCTGTGGCTCTTTCTTTTTTGTTTGTATCGATCCTTATAATCACCAACATCCACATGCTTATTTGAGCTCATTCCTCTCTCTGCTACAGGCATTTTGACCAAAGTTGACAACAAAAATTCACTTATTTCTTCCTAAGTGGGAAAAAAGAACATTCTATAAATAAAAATCTTTGAGGGTACCTAAAAGCTTAAAAGTTAGGAATGGTCTCATATAATAGAAATAACCATATTTCTTAAAAGAGAAAAAATTTTACATTGAGTTCTGTGATTAGAGACTTAAATAAAATTAACTTAAAAAAGAACAAGAGCACATATGCATTTTTTCAAGTGTAATCAGAAAAATTATGGTGATTACATCTGAAAAGGTTAAGAGATCATAGCTTTCTAAAAAAAAAATAAATAATAATAATAATTAATAAATTTTAAAAAATTGTAGTTAATTTTCTACAGGTCATTAAACTATATATATCTATTGCTATAGAAGTAAAACTTTTTTAAATCATCAAATTTAAAAAAAATTAATTTTGAAAAATAAGAACACTGCTCTTGAAGATCTACTTTGATATGCAATATAAATAAATAAATAAATAACATGCATTTGTTCATAATATGCACATGTTATGAGAGATACACAGAAATTGGAAAATTCTCCAAAGCTTAACATGAGGAGTAAGATCTGTTAAAGCTCTTGCAACTCTAATCCATTATAAATATATTTAAAAAAATCAAAATATTCGAAAAAGCACAAATCGAAATACAAAAATCAATACCAATGGTCCACCACGCTCAAATTAAATATCAAAAATTTCCAAACACCAAGGCACGGATACACAAATATCGACTACCAACGACTGAACGCACGTGTGTTCGAATGACACTTCGAACTCGCGCGGATTTCTATTTATGTACCGAAGGGGGTGGGTGGGTGGAGGTTAGAAGGGCAAACTGTATAGTACAACAGCGACATCTACACGATTCCAAAAGAGTTAAAAGAAAAAAGGGTGGGGCGCCACTTTACAAAAAAAATCAACTTACATAAGTTTCAAAACATCAAATATTTTAACTAACAATTTTTTTTCTTTGAAAAGAGAACAAAATTCAACAAACTAAAACAATCTATAGTTAAAAGGCGTATCATATAGAAATTGAAGGGTTGTCTAAAACATTAGGTGTGCCACGTGTGAGCGATCTCCCTTAATTTATCATGCAAGACTCAATTGTTACATTTACAGCACAGGAAAAAATATCCCCGTCGAATGATGTTCAGTCAATGGCGTAGCTAGGGTGGTGCGGTTCGCACATTTTTATTTAGTATTAGTTGTAAAAACCACTTGTTCAATTCATAAGTTTACTATTCGATTTCTACGAATTACAGTGGCGTAGCGTGGGGTGGGCAAGGGGGCCACTCGAACAGGGGCGCCAAATGGTCCTTTTCAGTCATTCTATATACTATATTACTATATGTTTTTCGGAAAGGGGGGCGCCAAAAAGGTATCGTGCCCCGGGCGCTACGTCACTGACGAATTATGACTTACTATATGATTTCGAATATTTTTCCTCATCGTCCAGTCAATATAGGGTTGAAATTATTATCTTTAAAAATTTTGCTCGGATACAGACATCAATGTCGAGTAGAAGTTCTCTCGATGTTTATTGAATGCTTAGTACCACCGTTACCATGGAGATGACGCGGCTAAGTGACACACACGAGGTTACACTTCGTCCCTCAGGAGCCAACCCTCGCTGCGTGCGCGAATAGTATTTTGTTCTTTGTTCTATGTTGGTGCTTGGAATGCACGCACGGTATATTTTCATAAGTTAAGCGGTCGACTGCAAATATTGTGTAACTTGCAAGTAGTAATTTATATTAATTATATTACTGTTTCAGTATTCAGAATGAATTCATAGAGCTATTGGGAAGCGCAGTGAGAAAAACAATTATGGATCAAATAAAACAAGCTAAGTACTTTTGTATGATATTTGATAGATCAAACCAGTTAAATTATTAGATATGTAGTTATTGATGGCAGCGAAGTTAAAGTTGTAGAATCGTTTATCGACTTTCTAGAAACTAAAGGAAAAACTGCTGAGGAAATCACAAATATGATTTTAACGAAATTAGAAAATGGCGGTTTATATATAAAAAAACTGCAGAGGACAGGCTTACAATAATGCTGCCGTCATGGCAGGAAAGCAAAGCATTAAATTAATAAATCCAAATGCAGAATTTGTAGCGTGTCCAAATCATTCTTTAAACCTAGCATGCTTAAACGCAGCTTCTACTGCTATCGATTCCGTAACATTTTTTGGAACTGTCGAGCAGTTGGTATTTCATTCTTTTCTTCTTCCACTCATCGATGGGATGTCACTGGACGCAGCGTAGAAACTCGCTGGAGCAGAAGCAGTAACTATAGCAAAAAAACATTTTAAGCGCCTTGGAAAAATTGACATCTGAAGAAGAAATTAGTAAAACGAGATCAGATGTTGGAATATTAATCAATTCCATGCAATCTTTATCTTTTCTATGTTATCTCAATTTCTGGGAACCCGTCCTTTTGGAAATTAATGACGCGCAAATAAAAGGGTTAAATGTTCATCATTGCCATATAAAACTAGATTCTTTGCAAACCCATTTCATGGAACAAAGAGATGCGCTGTTATAGCAGCCAAAACCATTTGTGAAGAGTTAGAAGGGGGAAAATTCACAAGACTTAGAACAAGAAGTACAAAGAGAAATGTTTCTATCAATGGATAGAATTCTAAAGGAAATAAAAGAACGCTTTGATCAGTTGCAAGAAAATAAATGAAGAATCTGAATGTCAAATAAATGACTTTATTGACATTGATAAAGAACAGTTCTATATTGAAAGAAAAAGGATCCATGTTTTTATGGCACTACAAGAAGACGCAAAACGTTGGAAAGACGGCACTCTTGATCTACTAAAATGTATTCAACAGTATAGATTGGAAAATTCTGTACCCAACATTGTAATTTTGCTAAGAATTTTTTTAACAATTGCTATCAGTGTCGCTAGTTGCGAAAGGAGCTTCTCCAAATTCAAGTCGATAAAAAATTATCCACAATGAGAGATTTAAGACTACGCAATATTGTCTATAGAACAGGAAATTACAAATAATAGAAATTTTGAGAACATTATACGCGATTTTTCTTCTATGAAAGTTAGAAGAGTAAATATATAAATATGTTTTGTTTACATACACATATGTGTGCAATTTGTTTGTCTATCCATAAGAAATGAAATTATTTATTTTTATTTATAAATATAAAAATATAAAATAAAACATATTTTATGGAATTTTTTTTATAAATTAGGTATACGTTTTGTCTCATAGGTGGGGAAACTGCGTCCTCCGTAAGTTTCTTGTGGTCTTTATAAAAGTTGCATTTATAGGTATATCAGTTTAAGCGGCCTTCTTTATTACTGCCTAATTTAAATATGGCATCCAATGGTCAAAAAGTTCCCCACCTATAGTTTGTCTCAATTACAATTATTTTTTTATGTTTATTAATTCATAAAAAACACCAATTGATTGACTTAGAAAGGGCGGCAAAAGTTCTAGCTACGCCACTGATATCAGTTGTTGTTAATTAGTGTCGGTTAAACACAGATGCAGCAGGTTTTATTTTGTACCGCATATGAGACTCCAATAGCATCTCTTATCCGTGATTACCATTTAAAAAAATAACTAAATATGTATCGAAAACGAATACGAACCAAAATTGGAAAATCAAAACCAATGGTCCTCACTTGAAACAAAAAACTCAAAATATACCAAGACACTATACAGATAAACGAAGGACAACGCCAGACAACACGTGCACGATCATACACGTACACTAGATCCACTACGATACCGCGAAACAATTTTGACATTAAATTTACATCCCCCAACTTTTCGCTTTTATTCAAACAACTCATTTATTTAATAAAAATCCTACATTGTCGAGACTTTTTGTATTTGTTGTTACTTACCAGTTTTTAACATAACTAAACAATAATTAGTAAAAATTTAATTATTCAATTGCTGCTATTAGTTCTCACTCTCCCTATATATGTTGTTCAAATTTTCAATCGTTAATAAAATACTTTTTATTCATCCACTCAAGTTCAAATACATTTTTTAAAACTTGTAGTGGATGACACTTGATGTTAATACAGTTTTTTCCAATATTAATTCATTCATTAAATTTGATTAATTAATTTTCGTTTTATATGGGAGCCCTTTCAATAGGAAGAGACCTCTCGCTCTTGAATGGTAATTTACCTCTTCTTACTGTTTAAACGGTAGCACTGCGGTAGCGCGGGCTTCTTCCGTCCTGTAGGTTGCGGGATCGAATCCCCAATCTGACAAACTCTCCCCCCCCCTCTTAATCTCGCACAGTACGCAAGGTCCTTTCTTTTTCAATTCCTACTATTAGTTCACACTCAAATTTTTCTTTGTTGACCTATTGATTTTTTTTATTCAACTGAAATAGGAAAAAATAAATTGCAATTTTTTGCATTGTTGTGAGTATTGCGGAAACACGCAGCTATAAACAGACTGGCGAGTGGATCGTGGACTAAAAACTGGATCTACACTGAAACAAAATAGAGATGAAAGCTACTCAGATGAGGGAGCATCAAGAAACGTAAAATTAAAAAATATTGTGCTTTTGGATTCACTTATATATGCCTTGTCGCGAAAGTATGATACCCGCCAAACTGCGACGTCATTTGCAAACAATCGACTTGTGGTCGAAACGCATTCACAACTGTGTGTATGAGTCTTTTCCAACACTCAACGATTTCATAGAAGCTTCTAAGAAAGAGCTCTCTTATGAAACACGGCAGATTTTTTAATGGCTCTATAAAGCAGCTTTAGGAATTATTTTCCCAGTCCTGATTCTGGCAACAACTGGATTCGAGATCCATTCAACATGGAAGTTACTAATGCTAAACATTTATCTGTACTTGAACAAGATATCACGTCTTTGAAACAACAATTCAGCAAATCCGAACTCACAAACTTTCGGTTACTTCTCAGATCCGATGACCCTGCACTTGCAAATAAAGCACTCCAATATTTGACTCCGTCCTGCACAACACATTTATATGAATAGGCTTTTTCGGTACTGCTATACATGAAATCAAAGTATAAAAACAAACTCAATGCAGAAGCGGACCTCGGAATAAAATTTTCCAACATTGCGGTTCTGGAATCAAGAAAACAACTGCATCCATCTCATTAAGTACAAATTATTTACAGAAAACATATTCTAATAAGATCTACTTTGACCAATATTTGCCCAAGAAATGTTTGTACGAGTTTAATGCATTATGATTTGTATCTTTTTTTATTCTTTTTACTACTATTTTTATTCATTTTATGTTTTTTATTCCATATTCTAATAAAAATGTTCATCTTTATAAATGCGCAAGACCATTTATTATCTTTATATATGCGCAAGACCATTTATTAAATGACCAGCGATACATTTTTACCAATATTTATTATAACGTAGTGCCAATGAGATTATTGAGCCAGAAATTAAGTCTCAAGAACGACGTAAAAAGCCAAGGGTTGGGATGGGGTCCGCCAAAAAAAAAAGTTGTTCAAGAGGGGGTCCTCGGCAGTGGCGTAGCAAAGGGGGGGGGGGGGGCAATGGGGTCTATCATGCCCCGGGCGCCACTCGCAGAGGGGCGCCAATGTAAGATCCATATATTATATTACTATATGTTTTCGAGGTGGATGCCAATATAAGGTCTAAATATTATATTACTATATATTTTTCGGGGAGGGCGCCAATATAAGGTATATATATTATATTACTATATGTTTTTAGGGGAGGGCACCAACATAAGGTCTATATATTATGTTACTATATGCTTTTCGGGGGGGGGGAGTGCCAATATAAGGTCTATATATTATGTTATTATATGTTTATCGAGGGCGCCAATATAGGGTCTATATATTATATTACTATATGTTTTTCAGGGGGGGGGGCGCCAGTTATGCTCGCTACGCCACTGGTCCTCGGACTACATAAGTTTAAGAACCCCTGTACTACACGATCCTCCGTCTCTGAGTTTATACATTAGAATAGCGATATTTATTGAGAGTCTTAAGTAATTATTTCATCAAGGAGTAACAACCAATAATTTAAACATACTCGTTCCTAGCGGGAAAATTAATTTTTAATTGAAAAAGCTGAAACCAGAATATTAAAATGCCCTCGGCGTAAATCCATACTCCGGTGTGAAGAGAAAAGTCCTAAAAAGTACTGCACACAGGGAAAAATCGAAAACATGATTTGTATATTATTTTAACTCCGGAATTTGTTTGTGATAGAAATCCCCAAAAGAAGAGAGAGTAAAAAATAAGGTTGAAGAGTTTTGGATTTTTTCGAAACCGAGTCGAGTTTTAACTTATAGATTCAGTGGTTTTATAATTTCACAAATTTAGGTACTTTTAATCAGTGACGTAGCAAGCATAACTGGCGCCCCCCCCCCCCCCCTTTCCGCAAAAACACATAGTAATATAATATATAGAATTAGTGAAAAGGACCATTTCATGACCGGCATAAAATAACTTTTTCTTAATAATAACCTCTATGACCTCATAAAGTTATCATTAGGAGCTAAAAATTTTAATATTAATAACCAACACTTAAAATTTTTTATAAATATCAACAAACACTTCTAAGTGTGCAAGTCAATATTTTTAATTACATTTTATTGACATACAATACAAATAACTTTTTCTTAATAATAACTTTTATGACCTCATAAAGTTTTTATTGGGAGCTAAAATTTTAATATTAATAACGAACTCTTAAAAAATTATTAATATCTACAAACACTTCTAAATGCGCAAGTTTTTATATTTTAATTAGATTTTATTGACATACAATAAAATAACTTTTTCTTAATAATAACCTCTATGACCTCATAAAGTTTTTATTAGGAGCTAAAAATTTTAATAACCAACCAATAATTTTTTTTATAAATAGATACAAACACTTCTAAGTGTGCAAGTTTATATATTTTAATTACATTTTATTGACATACAAGAAAAAAACTTTTATTTAATAACAACCTTTATGACCTCATAAAGGTTTCATTTGGAGCTAAAAATTGTAATATTAATAACAAACTCTTTTTTGGGGGCATGATAGACCCCCTTGCCCACCCCTCGCCAGGGCCGCCCAGAGACTTTACGGGGCCTGGGGAAAACTTCTGTTGGGGGTCCCAATAAATCTGATTAATCGAGTAATTTTTAAAAAATTTTTTTTTGGGGGGGGCCCTTTTTTCAGGAGATTATATCGAATTTTGAAGGTCGGTATAAGTTTCAGAATTTTCTTTCAGAGGAAATCTAATAAATAATTTTAAAAAAATTTTTTGGGGGCCCCTCCGGCAGTTGGGGGCCTGGGGCAAAGTGCTCCAGTTGCCCCCCCCCCCTCCCCTCGCTACGCCATTGCTTTTAATTATGTTTTTAATAACAGGAATTAGCAATGATTAGCGTATATTGGTTGTCGACTACAGAAAAAAAATAAAAATTGTGCTGCCCTATCCGCCTTATTCTCCGGACTCAACCCTAGCAGTTTTCACTTCAAAGAACTTGGACAGCTTTTTGAAAACACGGCAAAATGAATCAGAGAGATTCGGATCTTTCGGAACCGTTCAATTGATCGGTTCATAGTTCAATGAAAATAATAACGGCTTTTCTGAATTTAAGTACTAATGCACGTTGCTGAAAGAATTATAACTGTTTATGCCAGACGTGGGGAACCTTTTTACCATTAGTGGCCACATGTAAATTAGGTAGTAATAAAGGAGGACGCATGAGTTGATCAACCTATAAATGCGACTTTTATCAAATTATTATAGTTATAGTTTTAACAATTTGGTGCATTAGATAGAAAAATAACAACAAAAAATTAAATCCTTATTTATTTATTATTTGACATAAAAAGTTACAGTATAAAATATTTTTGTATTCACATGAGGATAAAAACTTGTTATAACATTAATCATTAATTATTATTTATTTTTTGCAGAAAAAATAATACGTTTTAACGTACACGGAGTCAGTCACGACAATAATAGTAAGAAAATAGTTTTTGTGTAGAGATCCTATAAGATGTCTGGTAGTATTGCTAAGAAATTCTGAGCATTAAATGACATATAAAGTGTCGTTAAAGTATCATACAACCAAGGTAAACGAAGCTCATTTGGATAAACATACAATTGTAGCGACTTTAGACAACAATTTCAAAATGTCGACTTTATTTTGGCCGACACTGTACAAACATTGATGCCGTTCTTTATTTAATTCTATTGATTTGGAAATTGTTGTAATCTATATATAATTAAATATTAATTAATGCAAGCGCTAGCTTTTATGGAGGCCGCGCGTTCGCCACCTCTGGTATATACGTATAATTGCTATACAATCAAACCACATATATGAGGCGGTGAAAGGCAAAGTGGTGTCAGTCAGTAGGTCAAGTGGTGCAAGTCCAAAGCGTTTTAGTGCAAAAACTACAAAAAATTCCACTAAAAATTGAACAAATTATAATAATATTGCAAATAATTACTATTTGCAATTCCACTATAAATCGAACATGGAAATTACATTTTTGCCCTCAAATGAAAAAAAGTTGAAAATGTGACTTACATCACTTTGCCTTTCAACGCCTCCTATAATAAAATACTATATAAGGACTATAAGATTAGAAAAAAAAATTAATTCTAAACTAATATTTATACTATCTTCCATTTTCACATATGTTATAAATGTACAAATTTTGTTTATTTTGGAATCAGAAGCTTATTAAACATGTAGGCTGAAAACAATGTATATTATCTGTGGAAATTAGGAATTTTAATTAAATAAAAACACTTAGGATAATTTAAAATATTTTGTTGTTATGTTATTTAACCAGGTTTTGTAGAAGGTTATGCTGAAAACTGTTCAATAATAAAAACCTGGGAAATTACGCAGTGTTACACGAGGAGAGTCGAATAGGGGGAAAGAGTGATAAATGGAACCTTCGCCGATAACCCCACTATTCTCCTCCACAATTGTGGCGCTCGCTTCGGGAGCGGTTTTTTTTGGGCCCGAGTCAAAGGGGGAAGGGTGACCGGATCGCAAAGGGATGAATAGCGACGGGGAGGGAGGTCAAAGCGTAACTAAGGTCAAATTAGTCACGCTCCTGGAGCGTGACTAATGTCTCGCGAGGAGTGGCTTATTCGCGGCTGTGTAAATGCGAGGTTACAAGTTACCGATGACCCCTACTGCAAACTCTGTGACCTTCAAGAAGTGATGGACAGGCGTCGCTCTGTCCGCGAAAACGCTATTGGAAAGCAAGAGACTTTATGGGTCTATAGACACTCTTTCTGTGTTTTATTTTGGCCTCAGAAGTCCTTTGTACCCGCCATTAGAAATATTTAAAGAAAGAAAGGATATTACGCATTGTTAGAAGGTCTCTTACTGAGAGACGTGAATCTATTGCCTGTTATACTTGTAATATTTCATTACTTGGTATTTGTAATATTTACTGCTTTGAATACCAAATCAACGTAAAAAGTTTAAGCTTATACTTTCTAGTGAGATTTTTTGTATATCAAAAACAGAAATACGAGTAAAATTCGTTCAACACCGCTTCAGTTTGGGAAGCGTTGAAATAGAAAATTATTTCTCAGTTTAGTCTCAAATGATGACCATTATTTCACAAGACAAATTATCTACGTTGAGAATAAAATTTAAAAGTATAATTATATTGTGACATTAAGTTATTTCAATCGGCCAAAAAAATATTTTTGATAAAATGTCGAAAACTTTTAAAATAAGCATGTTATTTTAGCTTTGTTTTTCACTAGGCAACAAAAATACAAAACAACTATGGTATGGCAATCTCGTATCTTTAACAAACCCGTGTTACATTTCAGAATTTTATTTGTTATATAAATCTATATAAGCAAAAAAAAAAAATTAATAAATATAGATTTATATTTGTTATTGCAAATTTATTCTCATATTATTCGTGCAACCATAATTAGTGGATCGTATTCCAGATACTATCTGCGCATTCATACTTCAAGTAGCCCTAGCCAAAGAAAATTGGGCACTTGCGTATTATAGCTGAAACTTTGCCGTTTGTCGGGAAAGCGCCAATTATGCACCTAGTATCGTTCCCGGCATTCATTGCTTTACGCTTCGTTTTGATCTTTTTATTTTGAATTATAATAAAAACTAGCCGAATACCCGTGCTTCAAGGCGGAATACATTACTACAATCAATTATGTTAATTTAGATTATTTTTAGTGTTGTCATTCCCCAGCGGAGTTTAACGACAGTAATCCGACATTAATTAAAGGTTTTATATTTTTCTTTTAATTTCGGGATATTTAAGCCCCTATTTTAGCACCCTTAAAGATTGAATTTATTTTTTAACCGGGCCGCAAACTGGAATGACCACAAAAACACCCCTGTTTTTCAGAAATGAGCAATTCCTCGTGTAGAAGTCCCATTCTTTCATATTCTGGAATTTCAAACATTTTTCGACCCCTCTTCCGATCGAAAACTGGCCTCTCGCGCGTGCAACACCACTGTCATGTCGTTTCGAGGAAGAGACAAAGCGCTTATATTGGCCGAAGTTTCAACGGTCTTTAGATGAAGAAATAGATGACAATGAACAACATCAATCGTCATCTAAAGAAGAATACTTCATTCGTAAAGATGGGCTCACAAAATGGAATAAACAAAAATTCCGACACTATGTTGCAATATTTTCACCAAGCTTCCAGGAATTGTAAAAATATAGCTGTCTCCTCTACTAGATTCTTGGCAGATTTTAGTTGAGGATACAATTTTGCACGAGTATCTACGATGATAGCATAGCCAGTAATTTTCAAAGAGATCGCGATGCTACTCTGGCGGAAATCAAAAACCATTTGTGACAAATGTCTGCAACGGACATGCTTTTACTGTATGTAAATTATGCCATTAAATGGGAAGTCAATATTTCTATTCATTTTCAATCATAATGTTTAAAACCTAATTAAAATCCATTTTTAATGATAAAATGATTGACTGGGCCTCTTCGAACCGAAACATTTTCTGTGCGAGCACCTGGGGCAAACTTTTTTCGACCGACTTTAAATAAAATATCACGTGACCCCCCAATAAACATTGTACTGCTGGTTACCTCTGGAGAGAAGATCCCCGAGAAACTGGTCACTTGGGGAGAGTTCTTTTTTGATGAGGGGTGGAACGTTAAAGCGAAGGTGAACGAGAGAGGAAGAGATTGTCACCAAACATCCCCCCACTTTTCGCCAAATATCGGCATTTGTCCCAAGGAAGAGTCGAACAGGTGTTTTTCTGCCGATTGACAAGGGTTTAGTCTAAAGAAAAGGCAGTGTTTACAAGAATCAGATGGGGAGAAATACACATCTGCAGTTACAATTGAAAGGAAATTTTAAACACTATTGGAACTATTATACCTTTTGGAATATTAACTGCCGTGCTGTATAATCTGAAATGTTTAAATGCTCATTTCTGAAGTCTATGTTCCAAGGTATAAATTTGCAACCAAGCAAAACATCTTTCCCGTTTTTATTAACTTTTAAACTGGCCAAAAATATGGCTAACAAAAACCAAGTTATGAGAAAATATTTCAAAGAGGGGGAAATTAAAGTTTGAAGAAAATTTTCCTTATTCAAATTGCGGAAAATGAGAAAATTTTAGTGTTGATAAAGTTAATTGTGAATTTTCATTAGAAGAGGTCATTAGGGTAGCACACTTTAAAGGGCTGGGCCGACCTTGCCAGTTGAACCTATTTGATCTGGAAAATTAAAAATATGTCTAAACAGAAATGGCTTTAACATATGAGCTGTTATTTTTGAAAGTGGTATAAGTCCATTTTTTCATGTATCGAGATATTTAAAGGTTTGTATTTGACTGAATTTAAAAATATTTGATAATAATGAATATTTGATAATAATGAATTTAAAAAAATAAACGATTCTTTTAAGCTCCAAATGGACTTTTATATACATTAGCTTTACTGAAATGGAATTTTTAATGTAAACTCTTACTTACCAACATCACTATCAGACCAAATTGACATATTATAGTCTTTTTTATAGGTATGTGAACTCATTGTAACAACTGCATGAAATATTATTTATCTAAAATTTTGATTTTCTGCTTTAATAACAATTATATTTAAATAATACTCACGCTGCAATCTATTAGTATAAGAAACACTTTAGGACTTGCGAAAAAAAACCCAAACAAAATCAGTGAAATTACTTCTGACCACTTAATCAGAACAATAATACCGTTATCTTGCTAACGATGTTGTTTTTAATACACCAGCTAAGTAATATATGCTAAAGCGTAGTGTACACTGAAGTCGTAATAATCAATAATAATTGCAATAAGCAAGTTGCTTCAATCATAATTATTAAGAATGGACTTATTCCACTTTTTTTTCCCCGATAACATTTTATAGCCAAAATTCTTGTCCTTACTTTATGAAAAAATCGTACTCCATTGAAAGTCTGATTATAAATATGAAGAGAAGGTGTCTATATCTTACTAAAATTACCGTTAACTAATTTTTTTAAAAGTGGACTTACACCACTTTCAAATATAACAGCTCATATGTAAAAATAACGACACACAAAGTGTGTTATTTTTTTTTAAAACCACCAATGCGGAGACACTGGTCGTGAAGACATTCGCCTATCGTGAAGACACCGCAGATATTGCTGGCCATTTTATTATGGGCATTACCCCCTATGAAGGGACGACATAAACGGAGGCATTTTCAGTGGCGCAACGCCGGGATTCGATCCGCGCACCCTCAGAACCGAAAGCCTGCGCGCTGTACCACAAGGCCGCCACATGCCAGTGTGTTATTATATTTTTATCAAAATACCTGTACATTATATTTTTATCCCAATTTCTGCAGTTGGGCCCCGCAATAACTAAGGCCGGAGCTTTTAAAGGGCAGTTCTATTCCTCCGATATTTAGAGTAAAATTATACTAGAGTTGTGTCTTTTTTGCAATCATTTTTTACGTAGGGAGATATACTAAAAATTATTGTCCTTATTTAACATAAATTATTTGGGATTTTGCTATTCGTTCTCAAGTAAAGCCGTTTTTATAACGATTTTGTTTTGACGTAAAAAAAAAAAAAAAACGTTATATTCTACATTCTCGTAACTGTCTCGCGAAAAGAGACCCTAAAAATATCTTTTTAAAGACAAAAGTTAGAAACACTCTATTAAGTTCTGAAAATCTACATTAAATTTAGAGCATGCAAGCCGAATTTCAGCTTTTCAGTCGTCGTAATTTTCGGGAAAATCAATTCACAAAATATGGGTCGTTAAGTATTAAAATGAACGCACTATGTTTGTCCAAAAAATCATTTCATTTTCAGAAAATTAATTTTTCTTTTAGCTATTATCCTCAATTTTTTTCCAGGAGTAAAATATAAACATCATTAAAAAACTTTTAAAATACTAAGTCTTGTCATTAAAAATGAATCAGCTCCTTTTCACATGTGTAGTTTGTTAACAATAAACTCCATATGTCGGGAGACTACGGTAAACAAAATACCTGTATCATGGGAAAGCAATTGGCATCTCCTATACGTAATCCCGTAAGTGACCATCATTCTTTGATTGGAGGAAAGAAGTTGGTGAAAAATGGAGTATACGTTAAATATACTACATTAGTTTTACATCATTATCAATATTTTTTGGGACTCTAGAACCAATAGTTTTGCTACAGTCTTGCGCGCAATGGATGCAAGCTAAAACACAATTTTTATCAAAATTAAAAATCAATTAAAATACCAGTTGTAGAACATTGAAATAATTATTCTACATAGAACATATATAAAGCTTTCAGTGGAAAACATTTCACGTATTTATGTTTTATAGGGAATGAGAAATAAAACTAAATGTGACATGATGCTAAATTGCACCTTCAGTAAAAAACTGAACCTAAGACCCCTTAAATAAAAACAAAATTACCGAAAAAGATCGCGTCTCCTTTGACGAAAGAAAAAATAACAGTTGCAAAACCCAAATACCCTGAAATCTGTATCTATAATAATGATTTTTTGTATGATCCAGTATTTATAAAAATAAACATGACTCTAAATTTTATTGAGGTTTTCTGAAACTCCCTTACATTACTTCGGGAAATAGTAAGCAATACGATACAGGGTAAAAAGTCCCAAAATACGTTGATTACATGAAAATGGAAATCGAAACATGCGTTGGTTTTCTTAAAGCCTACATAGTTAAAACCTTCATAATTTTCTTAATACCTAAAGAGCGATAAATACTTTCCGCGGGAAATAGTACTGGGGTGTTGATTATCCCCGACCCCTCATTTTGAGATTCGACCTCCCCGAGGCAGCAACCTTAAAACTGGTCTCAGGTCTCTTCTGAAGGGAGGTCTGCAGTAGTTCCGGGTGCCTTTAGTTAGAGGCTATGCCTGCTATCATTACTAAGAGTTGGTGAACAATAGAGTCCACATACGAGCGTTTTGTTCCCACAGGACAAAAGGGGAGAGAAGAAAAACGTTTGCCACGATGGGTGGCTAGGCGGAGACAGGGGTGACCCCCGAAGGTGGTTGAAGGTCAAGGACAAGAGATACAGTCATTGAGATTTGGAAGAGCCAGAGATAGCACGCTTAGCGAGATGTTGCAACGGCTCTCTGTGAAGATTCTCAGCAGTAGGCTAGACCAGTGCTCCGCAACCGCATTTTGATAATAAAAACATTAACCACCGCATTAAATAGAAAGTTTTCCAAGTAAAATATTCCTCTTATGTCATTTTTCTGGGTCAAAATTATACACAAAACAAAAACATGTTGTTCGCCATACATTGTATGTATGCTCGAGCGTCATAGTTCTGGAATATCCACAAATTTCTGACAAGGCCATTGCAATTTTGCTCCCAACTTCGACGACATACTTATGCGAACAAAGTTTCTAATTGAAAATGACAAACGATCCTATTTAAAAGACCTCGACCATGAACTGTAGCTCTTTCTATTATATAAAACGCACATTTATCGAAACAATCTCAAATATCTCATTAATAAATTAGTTATGTTTAAATTAACTTTGATTTATTAGGTTTAATTAAAGACCAAAAAACAAATTTTAATACAAAAATTTAAAGAGAAATTTTTTTTACTTGTAAACTATAATTTTATATTTTTGTTCTTGTGTACACCCTGTGAACGAACTGTACACCCTGTGTACAGTTCAAAATGATTTATATAAAACTTAAAGGATTGTAATTATCTTGATACATAGAGCTATTTTGTTGTGTGTTTTTTATCTTATAAAAACATATACGTATTTATTGTAATTTATATATTTGCAAGCTTTTTCTTGTGGTGTGCCGCGGAAGATAAAAGGTTGCGGAGCTCTGGCTAGACTGTCATGACGCTTCACCTGTGTATTAATTTCATTTTTTGTTTTGTTTTGTTTTGTGTCATGTGCCCAGTTAAATAAACACCTTTTGAGTGACATCTGCGTCTTCATTTGAGTGATAGAACGGCAAAGACAACACGATTGCACTACACCCTTTTACACTCTTTTAACACCCTTAAAGGTTGAATTTCTTTTAAAAAAATCTCAGTGAACACAGTTTAGCATTAGATCAGTGGCGCGCAAACTTTTTTCGACCATGATCCACTTTCTTTAAATAAAATACCATGCGACCCCAAAACGAACATTTTTTGTAGTACCATTTTTTTTTTTTTTTTTAAAATAAGAAAATATTAGCAAAAAAAGTCCAAATAAGAAATAAGCAAATTTTGAGAAACTATTTTAAAAATCAATGAACTGTAGATTGTGGGTAGATATTTACTTTGCACATTAACAAAAAATAAAAGTCTCGCTTAACTTCTACAGTAGTTTTTGTTAAATCTCATGTAACTAAAACTTCATATAGAAATATTAATATGTATTTGTATTTCATTTAGGTAAAATAGCATCATTTCAAAATTATAAGCTTCATATTAAAACATTAAAAATTAAAAACTGCATTGATTTATGTAAAACTAAAATAGAAAAAAAATAATTGGAAGGTTGAACATGGACCTCGAATAATACACTGCTGGCCACTGTAAATGCAACACCCTGAAGGAAACATGCAAATAACATGAAATTTACAACATGCATTAGCAGAGGTGAGATATACAAATGATTAGAATTTCAGCGCAGACACACATCACGCGCGCCTGTGGCGCCACTTCAAAGCGCTATTTAAGGCTTGGAGATTTCGACGATTTCAAGTTCGGCATTTGTGTTTTTCTTGTGGTTTTTTTTTTTAAAAAAACGATCAATTATGCCTCGTCGAAAACAGCGATCATCTTTTGATCAAGTATCCGAGTTCGACAGAGGAAGGATAGTGGCCTACCGAGATTGCGGATTATCTTTCAGGGAAATCGGTAGTCGTGTTGGACGAAACCAAACAACTGTAATGCGGATATGTGATCGTTGGATGCAGGAGGGTACGACGGACCGGCGTGTTCGATCGCATCCACCTCAGCGCACCACTTCACGTGATGACAGGCAAGTTGTGCGCATGGCAGTGACGGATCGCTCAGTCACATCACGAACCATAGCACAGCACATACAGTCTGTAACGCATCATCCAGTGTCTGCGCGTACCATTCGACGCCGTTTACAGCAGAGTGGTCTGTCCGCAAGACGTCCATTGCTTTGTCTACCCTTGACGCAGAACCACAGACGTCTCCGCCGCCAATGGTGCGATGACAGAAGGATGTGGACGGTAGAATGGAATGAAATTGTCTTTACTGACGAGTCACGCTTCTGTCTGCAACACCACGATGGTCGCATTCGAGTCTGGAGACACCGTGAAGAGAGGATGCTGAACAGCTGCGTTATGCACCGCCACACTGGTCCTGCACCGGGTATTATGGTATGGGGCGGTATTGGATATCACTCTCGCACACCTCTAGTACGCATTGCCGGTACTTTAAACAGCCAGCGCTACATCTCCGAGGTGTTGGAGCCAGTTGTCCTTCCTTACCTTCAGGGCTTGCCCACAGCCATATTTCAACAGGATAATGCGCGACCACACGTGGCACGCATTGTCCAACGGTTCTTCGTCAATCGCCAGATTGAATTGCTTCCCTGGCCGCCTCGCTCTCCGGATCTTTCGCCGATAGAAAACATGTGGTCCATGGTTGCTCTACGATTGACCCAGATTCCATCCCCAGCTGCCACAGCAGATCAAATTTGGCAACGTGTGGAAGCTGCTTGGTCTGCTGTACCCCAAGAACTCATCCAAAGTCTCTTTGAATCAATGCCGAGGCGTGTGGCAGCGGTGATCTCCAACAATGGCGGCTACTCTGGCTACTGATTTTGGCAGGAACCACACTTCACAGAAGTCTATAAATTTAATCATTTGATACTTGGTCAACATGTTATCTACAAAATAAATTTTGTTGTGATATCTCTTGTCTTTCTTGGTGTTGCAATTTGGGTGGCCAGCAGTGTATTTGTTGAAATATTTTCGAGTGCAATTCTCACATCATCATCCGGATAAAGCCTTGATCGCGGTAAGTTTTATAAAATTTTGAAAAGCCATTTTCACACTGCTAGGTAGAAGCGAATAAGGCTTATTTCACACTTACCCGGCTGTCGGGTAAACTCACTTAACTCATATTAGACCACCATCTTATAAATAGGACTTGATTTTAAAAAATAATAATAAATATTTTCTGGGTGAATTTTATCATGACACCTTTAAAACAGACAGAAAAAAAGTAGACAACCAAATTAAATTTAATTAAAAACATGTATTTTTTTTAAAAAACCTTTAAAAATTGTCATTTTTTAATATGTAATTTGGGCATTATTAATTTATTTGATGGGAAACATCGTAGCGGTTTTTTCTACTAAAAAGACAGTGCTATTAGTGTAACTCAAAATATTTTACGCATGTATTTTGTGTGTATTCACTAGGTGTCCTAAAAACAGGACGACGGTCCAATCCCCGCCTATTTTTCTCCGAATTCGCATTGCATTCATATTGTTAGAAATTTTGAAACAAAACAATATACCAAATAAAAATTGCTTTCTATGAAACACCTGCTCAAACAGCTGGACATAGCCAGACATAGGCGTAGCGTCGGGAACTTGAAATAAATTAAAACGTTAATAGAAGTTCAGTTAAAATCAGAAAATCGTAGAAAACTTTTGCGAAAGTTGGCTTTTTCAAACTGAAGATTCCGATCAATGATAGGATCCATAACAAAAATTCGATGCTAAATTTTTTCCATATTTTATTTATATTATTTTTATTTTCCTCGTTGTATAACTACTCAAACATCCATTCTATTGTTATTTAATTTTAAGGACCGTCCGGCAGTCACCCTAACTGAATTCAATTCCTGCCAGGGATGGGATATCAGGTATTATAATATCGATTACACATTTTCAAAAGAATTTATTTGAAATAATTATAATTTAATAAAAATCTCAAAACCAAAGGGTGAAAAAAATTGTAAAATTAATCAATGAGGGTCTCTATTCAACTGTTGAAAGAAATGGATGAAAAAAACTGTTTCGGAAAATGATAGACACCTGTTTATTTGAATCCCAGGCTTAGCGCCGTATCACGTAGTTGGCGGAATAATTCGAGATTGTCAGTTTTGTTTTAAAGTCTAAACTCCGTATTTCTGGATTAGTCTATGCTCAACTATCTGGGAGAAATATCGTCACAAGGCCAATTCCACCATGAAGTTTAATCTTACATGTGTAAATGTTTACTCCCTAAGACAACATCTTTTGGTTTATGTTGTTTTCAGTTGCACATACAACTTTTTTCATTTTAAATAAAGTTCTCGGAGGACTTCCTGAAAACAAATTAATCCAGTAAGAATAAAAATTGATGGCGGAATTGGCCTAGAACTTTTATTCAGTAACAATTATATACCACATCATTCCATCTCAGTAAGGTGTTTGAAAGTCAATCCCACTATAAAACCCGTACGAAAGTTTCATATCAATCAAGTAAATAAGGCTAAATATTTTGAAATATCTTGAGTTTGGTATTTATTAGAAGTATAGAGTTGAAGATAGGTGAATTATTGTATCCAAATATAAAATGAAAAATTAATTAATTAAAATATTATCATTAATTATTTTAATTTATGAAAGCCCAGAAGTGATTTAAATTGTGAATAGCCTATCTAAAATATTTAATTAAAAAAAGATACATAAGTAAATCAGGCAAAAGAATTAAACTGTATTATTTATTTCTTTAAATACAAATAATTTCTAATATATACAAAGTAATTTGTAATGTAAGCAATGTGTGAAAAAATCAAAAATTGTTCAACATATAAAAATGAATCAAAACAATTATTGTCCATTAATTAAAAAAAAAGGAATTCTTCTCCCACTGAGTGGAGGAAAGAATGTGATTAATTTCCTCTCTCAATTCAACACTGTGTTTGAACCAGGTCACCACTTCCATTCAGTGGCACGGCTTCAATTGGTATGCCAGAAATACATTTTTTTTGGGGGGGGGGGGGGCGGGCGGGCGGGGAGGGATAATTAAGCTCCTTTTAACCCACTTAAAATTTGTATTTTTAAAAAGGATTTCTTAGCACAGACCTAGGGAACAATCCTTTCCTAATTTCAGCTTCCTAGGCTGCATGGTTTCAAAGATACGGTATGCCAATGCTTTTTTTTTTTTTGTGGGGGGATTAGGCCCCCTACTAACCCCCTTAATATTTGAATTTCTTAAAAAGATTTCTTAGCGAGCACCTTGGGCTTGTAAAAGCAAGTACCATGCACAATTTCAGCATCCTAAAAAATCATGGTTCCAAAAATTTGTGTCTCATTTTGAATATTTTTTGCGCATTTCTGTTTTGTCATTACAACGCAATTTTTAATTAGATCTAAAATTATTTATAATAGGAACCTTGTTCTTCGTCCGCCGATTTTATTTTTATTATCACGTGTGTTTTCCGTATTTTTTTTAACATGTTGCTGCTCAAAATGTTGTCGGTTAGAAAAGAGGTTGCCAACGTGAAACTAGTGCTATTGCGCCAAGTGAAAAATGCCGCAAAGTTTCAGTTATAATACGTAAGTACCTCATATCATTTATTACACTGCTGGCCATTGAAATTGCAAGACCGGGAAGGAAAGCAAATTACAAAACTTTACTTATTGTACGGCATAGTAGGAAGGAAAGGCGATTAAATTTGTAAGCAATTTGGGGGTATCGAAACTGAAACGGCTCTAACCCGGTCAGGCATCGGATAGCAGATACGGGCAAGTCATTCCAAACTGCTTCAAGCCACACTTGATCGATCGCAGTTGAGAGATCTGAAGAACGTGCTGTGTCGAAAGATGACGTCTTGGAGGGATCAGCGACGACGCGAGCAAGAGGTACCCAACGACGATATCGAATGCAAGCGTGCCTCCAGACACGTCTGAAAAGACGACGTGGTGCAGTTTTGTCGAGGGAAGCCAGAGTTTGAGATGCATACCTCGACATCCTCTTCCTTTTCATGCGAATTGGACTCCTTCACGGTGTGGCAATGCATTTCGACCGCAACACTGAAAATAAAATTCACTCAGCAGGTGGCTAGCAGATCAATCATCCGCTGTCCGAACGTTCCTCCACAGGTCGTTCGTGAAAGAGATGGGGATTTGAGCGGTTTTTGATTTTACCCTTTATAATTCTTGGAATGAAATTTAAATGGTGTCTGGAAGAAACTTTGTCCCGATAACATCCATGGACAAACGATCTCGGTCCTTGGTAATCCTTGATGATCGGGGTAAAAGGAAATTACTGGGAATCTTGGCAAGCTACCTAGAGATTGGGAAAAGGCCTGGAAGCCAAATAAGAATGCTAGTTCACCTGAGAGCTACAGACCCATTTCTCTTACAAATCTAACTTATGGAGAAATTGATATTGGACAGGCTTACTTTTTACCTTGATTCCAATGACTTGCTCCTTTCTGAGCAATACGGTTTTAGAAGAGGACATTCAGTAACTGATCAGATTTTATACTTTGGACAACATGTTAGGGAATCTCAAACCTTAAAACCACACAATTGTTGTTTTCTTGGACTTGTCCAAAGCATTTGACAGGGTTTGGAGAAACGAATTGATCATAAAGCTTTATAAAAAGTTTCGGTATGCAGGCCACGGCCTTATCTTGGATGTACCATTTCATGAGGGATCGCCAAATTAGAGTGAAGTTTATAGATTCTTTCTCTAAAGTTGCATGTACACACAAGCGAATCAGCTCCCCCCTCCCCTCGCGACACATTAGTCACGCTCCAGGAGCGTGACTAATCGACCCGACCGACCGTTCTCACTTTTCCGCCGATCGCAACTTCCCGACGTCATTACCCCTTTGACCCCCTCCCTTTCATCCGTTTACGAAAAGCGCGATTCAGGGACCCCCTTTGCCCCCCCCCCCATCGTGGAGAGAAGGTCCCTCGTCCCTTTGATTATTCGTCAGAAAACCGTCGTCCGAAGGGAGCGCCCGAGCGGCGCCATAAATCACTGTTTCACCTCTACAATTCGCTCCCCTTTCGCGGTGTAGATTGGGATAGGATGTTCCTCAGGGTTCAGTATGGAGCCCTCTTCTCTTCACAATGTTTCTTTCTGGCATAGAGAAGTGAGGTTGTTTTGTTTGCAGATGACATAATCTTTTGGAATTCTAGAAGCGATGTTGGTCAACTCGAATCTCAAGTGAATCTTACTTTATTTGACGTTTTCAACTTTGCTGAAAGTCACAAACTTTGTTTCAATGCCTCAAAGTCAACTTGTAGCTTCTTCACTACAAATCGACATTTATAAAATTACCAACCAAATATTTAGTAAAATGGACAGAATCTTCCATATCATAAACATTCTAGGTACCTGGGTTACACACTAGATCCAAAGATTTTGAGTAACAAACATAATGAATACCTGATAGGAAAACGCAGAAAAAAGACTAAATATATTGAAATACATTACGAGACCGGGATGCTGATGTAATTACTCTTAGGCCCATCTATACCTCTCTGATGAGACCAATTTTGGTGTATGACTTTCGAATTCATTTTTGTGCTTCTACCACTAATTTGACAAAATTAGAGAGAGTACAGTCAAGTGCTGCCCGAATTATTGCCGGTATGAGAAATTCTTGTCCTATGGATCTGGTTCTTTATGAATGTGACCTTGAGTTTGAGAAGCACGGGCCTCGCTCAGTATTTAAACAAACTTTATAGCTTTGGTAATTACAATAGAGCATCTATTTTTCTTACTAGGACTGGGTGGATAGCCAAACATTGCGGAGAGAGAGTCAATTTTCCAGACTACATTCGATGGACTTGTTATATACAGATGTCGAGGAACAGTACTTAATGACATTCATTAACCCACTGGAGGACTTTCCTGGTATACATTTCCAGACTGTTCTTGGAGCCCAGACTAGTAAACATTACGATTTGCCTACTTACCTTTACCAACTTGCTCTTAAGATCATTAACCAAATGCCACCTAATGTTTATACTGATGGCAGTAGAGATGATCATTGTGCCTGCGGCAGTGGCGTTTTCATTAAGTCACCATCTCTGATAATCTCAAACTAAGAAATACAGACTTCTGCTCAGTTTTTAAGAGCTGAACTCATTGCTATAAAAGTGGCGCTTAGGACTTTGAAGTCTGAAATTTCATCTGCAGACATTTGGATGGATCCTGACTGATAGACGCAGTGCTATACAACATATGAGCAACTGGACCAAAGTTAGTGACAGAACATCTGCGTCGATAATTAAAGACCTTAAGGTGCTTTTACGCAGCACAGGATTTACTTCCAGTGGGTTCCTTCGCATATAGGTCTCCATGGAAACGAGACCGCTGACAATCTTGCAAAGGATGTCCATCAGCCTCAGGTGCCGGCCTGACCTTTTCCGAAATATGCTCAAAAATAAAGATATCAAACCAGAAATTATGGTTGATTCCTCCATCCCACTCCTGGTATTCTGGGAAATCTCCTGGTGTGCCTTCACAATTAAAGAGGACAGGGCAGTCCAGGTTACCATCGGCAGACTCAAGAGTGGACATATCGAGAGCCTTACAATCAATGGACAGAAAACTTTTCGAAGCTGCACTAAATGTGCTTCAGCACCGGCCTCCCCTGCCCACCTTTTGAACTGTGGGGGCTACTGCATGACGACCTATTTACTACACCTCTTCTCGTGTATGACTTTTTGAGAATCCCCGACCTCTTGGTCTAGGTCTCATTGCCAGACCTTGAGGAATAAGCCACAACAACAACAGAAACTTTGTCCATTATTTTTTTAAAAACGAGACGGAAGCAACGCCTGAAACTGATGATATTATTCGTGTGATAGAAGTTGTTAATTTTGCCAGGAAATTAGACATGGAAGTCGATGAAGATGATGTCAACGAGCTGTTGGATTCTCATCATGAGAGCTGACAGTCGATGATCTCACAGAGATGCGCGACCAAAGCATCGCTGAAGAATCCGACACTTCAGACCCAATTCCACAATAAAACCTAATGACAATCATAAACTTAACAGACTTTCTCAACGCAATTGAGAAAGGGTTACAGATTTTAGAGAATATAGCCGAATATAATACAAGTTGCATGATCACGGCAAAGGGAATAAAAAGAATGTTAGTCTGCTACGAAGAAATTGTTCGAAGGGAAAAAAAAAAAGCGGCAAACTACTTTAATGGATTTTTTAAAAACCATCAACATATTTCTTTTAATATCTTGTATATATGTATAATATTTCCTTTAAACAGGCGTTTATGTAATTTCTTGGTCCCAATTAGTTAAAATTTATATATATTTATATGTCCCATCTATCGCGTAACTTTGGGGTATTACTGCATAACAATGAGGAGATCCAAAGTTGGTCTTTCAGAGAACCAGGTTCTTCAAAAGAGTAGAATCTTTTTGAAAATTTTGGATCTCCAAAAGAGTCGAATCTTTTTTAAAGAAATGTACCTTCAAAAATGTTTGAATCTGTTTACAATTAGCGAAGATCTACCTCGGTTTCTCCGGCTTGCGGTGGACGAAGTGGGAGTCTTTCATTTCAAAGAGCCGTTCAGAGCGAATAGCTCTACAATTTACCCAAGTCTACACGAAAGAGATTCTGAAAAATACGAGTAAGATAAGATGGCTACGCACCATCACAAAAAAAAAGTGTATTCCAGAAAACATTCCAACATCAGGAAGTTTAAATTTTACCACCCTATAAATAAGTTTATAAACGTTAAAAATGCGCCAAATGAGCTGTAATAAACTTAACTGGACTGAAGGATGTAAAATTCACAAAAAAATTATTTTGCTAGTACACGTTTTTGATTTATTATTAATGTTAATCAGTAAGATTGTCAAGAAAGATTTATAACTAACGTATTAAATTAAATTTCTGGCTTTTTCATTGCGAAATGGATGAAATTAATGATCACATCTTCCACTGAGCTGACATCCCATTTCTCTTATTATACCGTGTTTCCCCGAAAATAAGACTGGGTCTTATATTAGTTTTTGCTCCCAAAGACAAATCAGGGCTTATTTTCGGGGGATATCTTATTTTTTCATGCACAATTTACAGTCACTCATTTATTCATGTACAAAAATTTTCATTTATTCAAGTACAGTCATCTTCTGGATCATCGCCATTGCAAGGGCAAATGCTTGAATATTAGCCCTACGAACAATGAGCCTACTCTTCTGTCAGCAATCCATTCGCAGATGATGTCTTCCAACTCAATGGCTGGCGACCCGATCCACACTTGCGCTTCTTAGTATTTCCCGAGTCCGCCTGTTGACCGAAGTTATCGTACTCCGATCGCCAAATTCTTTTCTTTGCAGAAAGATCATTATTCCGGGAGTCCTTGTACTCGACGAAATTGCGCATTCTTTTTGCACTCATCTTGTTAGGGAATTAAAATATTAAATCAATTGAAGTCTTACAAAACAGTAGTGGCAACAAAAATTGAGTGATCAGGCACAAAATTCAGAAGACGTTTCTTTATTTCACGAGAGATCACAACACTTGACACATTGAATTATGAAGATTCTAATAAGTCACAACCACGTCCGTTCGTTATCAAGCGCGTACGCATGTTGTGACTGGACTCCGATTGGTCATTTGGCAATAAATCTGGCTGACGATTTTAACTGGGGCTTATATTACGAGTATCCTGACAAATCATGCTAGGGCTTCAATTTCACGATGTCTGGATTTTAACTGACAGCCGTGCTTCAATTCAGCACCTCTCTAATTGGACTATTATTGGGGACCAGACTAGCCTGGACTTCTTAGATCTTCTTGACCGGCTTTCATCTGGACACACTATTCATTTCCAGTGGATCCCTTCCCATGTTGGGATCGACGGTAATGAAAGGGCCGACTTTTTGGCCAGGACTGCGGCTGAGGAGTACGTGAGTCCTTGTGAGGCATTTACTCCCTCATGAAGATCAAACAAAACCATCTTTGGAGAACTCCTCCTTGTCACCCATGGTACTTTGGAAGAAGTCCGGGTGGGTCTTTTCAGAAAGTACCAAACGGCCTTCTCGCGCTTCATGAGTGGTCATATAAAAGCACTCACTTTTCGGCAGGGACAGTAGATCTTCCCGGGGTGCCACTGGTGCTCTGCCGACATGGCCTCCCCTGCCCATATTTTAAATTGTTTGGGTTTTACTAAGGACGAGGTCCTTCTGGACCCTCTACTGTTTTTAGACTTTTTGGAAATTTTTGGTTTTATGGAGATTGTCTAACCTTGCTAGACTTTCCGATTATTTTGGGGGAAACACTATCACCATAATAAGAGTAATACCCGGTGGACAAGTGTTGTAACGATTTTTCTTTGTTTCATATACTTTGTAAATGTCTTTGCGGTCCCCCTTCCAGCCCATAAGATGAGCTCCCGATTCCTCGAACGTTGTTTAGGAGTCTTTGTTGCATTGTGTGGTTACCTGCTGCTGTCTTTGATACCTGGACAGACTCCACTTGTGCGTGGGGCTTTGGGGGACTTGTTGCTATCTTGGCGAGGCCAGCACTTACGTCTAAAATACTTGGTGTTGGCCTTCTATTTTTGGCAAGTTTTATTTTTTGTTGCCGTTTTTCCGGAGAGACACTTTTTCTGGCAACCCTTACCCACTTTTCAAAGACTAAGGAAGTCGGTGCTAACCATTTCGTTATTTGTCCGTATGCCTTCAGTCGTAAGCGAACCCGTTTTGTGAATCTTGTAGGAGAGGGTGTTCTGATGTCTTTATTGACCAATCAAATTTTCTTGAAAACAATATCAACACGGTGTTTTGTTATGCCAGTGATGTTAATGGGAATCGAGGATTTTCCCCACAAGAGAAATGTCGTCGTAACACAAGCTACAAAGATGTCAGTCATTTTATTTAAACGTTTAATATGTCAGTTATAAACCTTTTGTAATAACTTAATGACGTTAAAATAAATCAAAATCGTAGTCTAGCAGAAAAAAGGGACATTTCTTTCTTTTAGCCCTGTTTGGTGAAACATTTATAACAGCTCATTTAACCCATTTTTGCCGTTTATAATACGTCATTGGAGCTCCACTGTTTTAGTCAATCATAGGTCTTGTATGTACGTAACACACTTAAAAGACGCTAAATTCACACATATACGCACGGCGCTAAATATATAACGACGTTCTACTCTAAAGGGTTTAAACTTGTATGTCTTAATATTCAGTAACAAAGCAGTTTAATTCCATGAAAAACAGCGTACTCATGAAATCCTTAAAGTTTCGGGAAGGACCTAATGAGAAATCCGTTCTGGGCACGTGCATAAAGGTCAACGTCTTGTAGTCCGTAATTATGTGACTTTCCGTAACTAGCTCTACGCTAGTTACGTAACTAAGAGTGTTCGTAACTAGCTCTTTTGCATAAAACTAGAAACTTCTCTTGATTAGGCTACAATTACTGCTGCAGTTACTCCTTTCGTACGAATGAATTTCGCTTTACGCGATTCCCAGTCTTAATTAAACAGGGTTAGTAAAAAAGTTTACAACACCTGGAAATACCACCAAAATTTTCAGCTGTCTCCTGCTACTCTACAATAGAGATTTTCTGTCTGACTGAATGTGCATGGAAAAGAAATAAATAATAAAAACATGCAACAACTAGCCAGAGAGTACAAAAGCAGTGAAAATACCATGTTACTGGTGATGACTTTCTTTACTCATATACTTAAACCGACCTTGTTCACAGCCTCAAGTTTAGGCTCATCTCTGTAGGCTCCCCATTTTCAGTCTTTCAATTTTTCCTATCACAGCCTTTCCAAGGTTAGCACTTTAAGCATTGCACTTGTATGCCACTTAAGGATAAGTAGCATATCTATGCACTTTTATTTGTTATAAATGCTAGAGATTTTTAATATTCCTATGCAGGCTTTAAAAATTGTCATTGCTAAATATCCTTTGACCAAAAGTGTATAACAGACACAACTTGAATTTAAAATGTTCTGGTATTGAGCAATTACTCTGCCCTTATATTATAATACAGGTTACAAAATGAACATATAATTACATATTTAATTTCCTTTTACTGTCAATTTTCAGTTTAATGAAAATCAATATTATGTTGAGAATTATATCAAGTATTGTGATTTTATCATATATTGTGATTGTTAAGAGGTCTATACTAGAGAAAATGAATCTTTGAGACCACCATATATAACAGTCAAAGAGATGGACAGATTGGAAGTAAATTTTGCATTTGAACACTCATCAACATGTAGATGGTTGATGAAAACAAAAATAATTCTTTTTTCCCCCCAACAAGATCACTGTTCACTCCACTTTAATCGCAAACATAGTATTAATCAAGGGAAAGAAGAAGAATGGTCATAAAGTAAAACACTTGTAAAGTGATTTTGTTTATTAGGAAATATTACATGATATTTAAAATTTAAAAAAAAACATTACAGACTAAAAATAAATAATTAAAAATCACTTAACAAAACAATGTCATGTATGTTGTTCTGCTCCAAACAATCAGATTTTCTTACTTTATTCTGATTAGCTGATTTTTCTGGAATGCTCTGATAGAAGGAGTGGAAACAACGAGGCACCCATTTCAGCAATTTTTAATAAATCCCCGTACCTCTCAGGGTTGATAACCATCATCTGCTTTGAAACTCATGGGATTTCTTCCGGCTATTTTGCTTGCCTTGTTGTTTGGTTTAAATCAATTTCTTGGAAGTTCTCATTGATTTTAGTTTTGTAAAACAAAACACCCATTTTCTCCACTCTTACTTGAAAGTGAACTACCTCAGTTATCAAAAACTTGGTCTTGGTTTGGAGATCTGATGCCTCAACTTCTTTGTGTGAAGATTCAGGTTTGATCCTCAGCACTTTGCCAACCTCTTTTTTTTGTTGTTTTTGTGAGTTACTGCTGCAGATTGCTTTCTGTGTACTAGTGGAGAAGTGTTATCTGTAATCAAGATTTTGAAATTTTTGAAGTCAATTAGCTGCATATTAAAAAGTTTGATGACGTCCTTGAACCAACACTGTCGAATAAACTGTTGCCAATACCAAGGTACAACAATGATTTGTGTCTTCAAGCTCGCTCAACAACAGAATGAACTCCATCAACTTCCATGTGGATGTGCCCCTTAAGAAGGAATTTATGGTTTATCAATTTTAAATTTGGGATACACTTTAAAAACCAAAAGTATGTCACAATTATCAGACCGTACAGTTAGTTGTTCGATATCCGTTACATACTTCATGAAACAAGAAGACAAGCTGCCACTGATTCCTCCCACTTACAGCAGAAGGCTTTATTGTTAGTGTTGTCAAGAATAGTAAAATTGTATCTTCATAGTTTATGCAGGTAAACTGCCCTCGCATTTTTAAAATGTGGTGGTTTGTAAATTAAACATTAGTACTTTTGTTTTAGAATCTGGACATCTGGATTGCACCTTATCTTCCTTCTTGCATTGATACCTTTTCTCTGCCTCCATTAAGTGATCATCATAATCTGCCTCTCTTCTTCACTCAAGCCTTTGTTTTGCAGCTTTGTCACAAACTTATTGCAGTCATCACATGTAACGTTGGCAGGTTCTTTGAATGCTAAATTGAACTCAGTGTTAAAAATTTGTCGATAAACCCATTCTTTTGCAACCATTATGTTATCTACACCCATTTCTTTATATTGTTCTACATACAGTTTGTATATTTTTGAAACATTAAAAAAACTGCCCAAGTAATTCCTAGCATATCTCTCTCTACTATAGTGACTTTCGTACTTTGGAAACTGGTTTATATGTTAGTGAATGCTATCTCTTATCTCCTCATTAAGTTTGTTAGCTGGCTGTTTCTTTCCTATCTGGTCTGGCACAACTATACCTCCTGCAGTTTTCATTTGCAAAGCTGTTTTTACATAAATTTCCGAAATACAGATTGTATTCAAGAAAAAGGTTTGACAAACCGCATGTTTTTGACCTCCTGATTCCAAAAAGTACTCATGGGTTGTATTTCGACGGTAATCACTTAAGCCTGAAACAACTTGTCTTCTTACTTCATGGGCAACTACAGATGAGACTATGAACAATCTCTTGAAATCGTTGGTGTTGCCTTCCCTCCAAAAGTTGTATAAAATTCGCTGCCTTTCTTCAGAAATTTTATTTCTGCAATTCTTCTTACAGAATAGTGAACATGGGGTTTTCAGTCTTTTTTCAGCTATCGTTTTTGATTTTTTAGTTGTGCATTCTTTGCCTGCTTCTTTAAGTATCTTCCTCTGGTTACTTTTCCATGTTTTGGGCCACACTACCGTTTACCTACTGCGTCACTGTGGTGGTGGTCCAGTGCTGGCTCTTTCAAAACCATTGTTGCCTTCCAGAATCTCAGGAGAGGGCACGATCTCACCTGAATTACTGGGAACATCAATAAACATCACTGCTGGCATGCTGGGGATTATGAAGATCACAGTCCTCTTTTGATCCCGAAGATGTGGAATCCAAGTCTTCACCATACGGTTGAAAATCCTGATCCTTGTGAGAATCATGTCTTCATTGTAAGTGATTTCATTGTAAGATGATTCATGTAAGTGAATACAATTTTCATTTCATTCAAATTCCAATGCAACTAGAAAACATTCCTCTTCTTCTACCTCTTCACGAATGTTGTCTAAGTCAGAAAGGAAAGAGGAAGCTGCATCAGCCACTGCTACTTCTTGTTGAAAATGAAGGTTGCTAACTCAACAATGTGCCTTGTTCTTTGATTGGAAGACTTCATTGTAATGACACTTGACGAAAACTCCTTCTTAAATCTATTTATGATTAGTGACTTAATTTAATAATACTACATTGCACACTGGGGAATTAATATCAAAACTGAGATAAAAAAGAACAGTTCATCATTACTGCCCCGGTTGATAACCTTGTAATAAACCACACAATACTCTTAAGAGGTGAACTATCTTATCAGTCAATACAATGTAGATCATGCTAGTGTCAGTAATGGCAGTTTAGAGGTAAGCTATCACAAAGAGCTTTGTGATGGTTTACCTCTCATCAGGCCTTACATATGTGACAGTTTCTAAGCCTATTTTTCTCCAACCATTTAGTTTTACATATAGGACAATTTTCCTGAACGAGGCTCCATCCAAAAGGAGTCATTTACAATAAAAGTATTGAAAATGAAAAAAATGTCACTTATGATGGTTTACCTCTGATGTACAGATATTTAAACAAACATATAAAATAAATATTTTGTACTTACCAATATACACCGATCTACAATTTCTTGAGTGACACCTTCCAAGAGCATCTTCTGTGGTGAAATACGTAAGAAATCATCAGCACCACCAACAATAATAAGTCCTGACTCAACTCTCATATGAGATCGCAAGTCTTCAATATCATCAGTTGAGCACATATTTGAATTTTGGCCAATTATGAACAGTATAGGCACATTACTATCCAATAATGGATCATTCAAATCCTAAAATATTTTTATATCTTAACTCATCATAATAAAATTGTTTAAAAAGAAAAAAAGTTAATAAATTTCAATTTTTAAATTAAGTATAGTCTTTTAACAATCATGTGATTAAATTCTTAATCTCAGTTCAAAAGAGATTAAAAGAATAAACTTGACTGATTTTTAATATTGCAGTTCTTGCATGTTTTGATGGCATATAGTTTTGACTGATAAACATTCATACAATCATCTAAGATATTTTAATCTATTTTATTATTAAAGAGTAAGTTCATTTACATGGGTTTTTTATTTCAGATGCATTAAAATGGCTTATCATAGTTAAAACATTAATGATGTGATAATTATATAAACAATTATATTAGCAAAATTTAAAATGTATTTCATAAAGGCAACACCAGCATTACTTAACTTCTACTTTTCTCCTCCTTGAAACACCCTGAGTTGTTACATCCACTATGATGCATTATTTTTCCAAGTTAATTTTCACATCATAAAAAATATAGTATGTAAAATTTTTTCCTAATAAATGCAATTAACATAATGAAATTTCATTACAATGTTCAAGGCTCACACATGCATCTCTACTTATTAAATGTATTAACACAAGAAGTTCCATGTTGGAGAGGAGGAAAAACAACAACAAAAACATTAATATTGTTAAGAAAGAGTTTAGGGAAACAACCCAAAAAATTAATTACATCTTAAGGCTGTTGTGTATTAACTCTATTGGATTCACTCACCTCAATGTTAACCTATCGAGAAAATGTGTCCAAGAATTACCAACTTGGATTTAAAGATTTTTTAAAAATTGTACTTCGTAATAGAGAAAGAAAATTTTCTCCTTTGGGGCATTTTTCATTTTTTTTTAAAATGCAAATAATATTTTAGAATTTAAATTATTCGGAAAAAAATCTGCTATAGTGTGACTTAAACGTCATAAATTCCATTGGTGGACGAAATTTATTAAATGAATCCTGTTGTAAGGTACAGAACAGTTCATGCTATCTGAAAAAAAAAAAATCTTTTTGATTGGATTATCAGCATTTACATAGCTGTAAATAGTAGACACATTTTCTCCATAGGTTAACAATGAGGTGAGCGAATCCAATAGGATTAGTATACAGCAGCCTTAATTTTCATCTCTTCCATCCAGAAATAAATCCCACTTTCAGATCTTCTAACTGTGATCCAAACCGATATTTTATTAAAACATTTCACATTCATAAATCTTAAAAGCAATGCCAACAATCAAATATGGGCTACATAGAAAAAACTGCTAATTTTATATTAAGATCAGATGTCTTTTCTCGTGAGATTTTAATCCTGTCAATTTTTTAAGGGGCTGCTCCATAACACAAAATTAGACATATTTACATGAAAATGAACCGGATAACTTACACTTCTTGATCCATTCACTCCAGTAAAAGGAAACCCAAAACAAACAACAGCGTCAACTGCAGTCTCTAGAGCAACCTTTCAGAAAACAATTAAGAAAAATAGTAAAAGAAATGCAATGAGATAATCAGATGATAAATATCATCAAAGAACATTTCAATATAAATTGTTTCTCATCTAATAATTAAACAGTACAGTAGAGTCCCGATAATCCCAAACCAAAAATCAAAAAGAACAAAGGTTACAATAAAACCACAGTGATACTAAGTTATATAAAGTATGTTTCTGAAAATCACAAGAAAAATGAAAGTTCGACAGTGTACTGAACTAATTATTACTGAACTACATTGGTTAGAAAAAATCTGTTAAATTTTTCTGTCGAAGAGAAGAATACCTCTCCCTTGAAGCCAAATTACGGTTAGTACATAGCAGCTTTTACAAGTTACACAGAATGTTACTACGTAAAATATTTATGTTACTACTCTGTATATAAAGTAATGAGTAAGCTAGGAAATTGTGATAATTAATATTTTCATGCATACCGGCACTTTAGTTTCAAATAATTGAAGACTTATCCCACTTATAATTTCATAATCACAACTGGGCTGCAGTGACGAAAACTGTTACTCGTTTAGAAATGCCCAGGAAGCACGTGTAGCACAGAAATGTGATGCTATTCCTGGGATTCTCAGGGCCCATTCCTTGGAGATCATCGCTGTAAAATATCCAAGTGTCGAATGGCTCCATATTTATACTGATGATTCTGCAACAGAGAGTGCAACTAGGGCTGGTCTTTACTGTAAGGGATTCTTCGAGGAATTTTATTCTGTGGGCTCTAATATCACAAACTTCAATGCTGAAATCAGGCCATAAAACAAGCCATTCTAAATTTACTATATCAATGTACTCCACTTAGGAAAGTTGCTTTCTTTATAGACTCTCAGTCTGCAATTTTGGCTATTACCTCACTTACAATAAGTGATTCTTACCACGTGGAAGAAACTATGAAGCTTCTTAATCAAGCAATTTCTATAGGCTGGAAAATTGTCCTTCAATGGATTCCAGGAAATGAAAAAGCCGACATCCTTGCAAAAAAAGGATGTAACTTGTGGCAGCCACACTTTACTCTGTCCTACCAGCAAATTTGTGGAGTAATAAAATACAAATTACAAAGGTCCCTTCGAAATCACTATGCTGAAGCTGAGGTGGGTCCACTTCCCATGAACCTTCCTCAATCAGTCTTCACTGCTAATTTTAGACTTTTAACTGGCCATGACCTGTGCCGTATTGGCGTGGTAGATAGCCCTGACTGTATCTTGTGTTCTTCAGGCGCTCTTATGGATTTTACTCATTTGACAAGCTGTCCGGCATTTTCTATTTTGAACTGCCCTCCTGACAAGGCTAGTTTTTACTGGGCTTAAGGCCGACGTAGGAGAAACAAAAACCAAACTAATAATTTCATCGAAAGTCTACAGGCTTTTCATGGCTGGAATGCATTTAATCATATTATCTTAGTGAAATGTGGAAAAAGATTTTTAATGTTACTTTGAATTATTATTAATATTATTTTTTTTTCTAATGCTTGTTGTGAGATTTGTTATTAACTGTGAAATCCTACTATCTACTTTAGGAGGTTAATGACCATACATTATTCGGGATTTGAACCCAAGCCTACTGTGTGGAAGCCACTATACCACGTGGGCAGCTACTTTCAATTATAAAAAACACAAATTTTTTTTCTGCGATTCTCAATGAGTTGTTTAAAATACTATCATTCATATTTAGGTGTCTTTTAACTATTACATTATTCCATCTATCCTCTATATTTTCCCTTTACTTCATAAATTTGATAAATTTTCATCCATTCAATTTCCTCATTTTCTGTCTTAGGCATTGGGGATATTCAATAAATATATAATCTCAATGCAGCAAGAATTATAATCTAATGCAAAAGATGTCTGTATCTACAAAGACACCAGTAACTCTGATGCATATCTGGATTAATTATTCAATCAGATTGGAAAGTCTTGTCTAGTGTTTAACATGTAGTACAAACTACACACTTGATAGGAACATTTTCACACACTTGGAATAAATATTTTAAAAGAGAAATGAAATTACATAAGGCAAACAAAATAAAAGCAATACAATTTCTACTTGTTTATAAAATACATTAAAACTATTTGGAGAGAATTTAAAACAGGGTTTAGAAACAAAAATGAATTTAAACCATATTGGTATAGGAAATGACATTAAGTAATAAAAAAAGAGGAAACTTACATGGCAAGCAATCAAGGCTCCAATGTTCCAACCAGCCAGTACAACTGGTCTTTTGGGAAAATGGTTTTTGGACTTGAAATCGAAAATGAATAAAAGATTAAGAGAATGATGCTTAAAAAATATTTTCATACTTATCTCCCAATAAGCAAACTACTCATAAAAGCCTACATATGATTTTCCTGATAACTCAAGGGTAAAGTTATTTTTGAGACAGAAAAAGTTTTATAGTGAGCAACAACTTGAAGAAATGTAGTTTTACATTTAGTTTATTTAATGTATTTAATGTAAATTTTTATTCATGTTTTTGGAACTTCTGTTGAAATCCGGAAAATTTATTTAGTTTAATAGAAATAAATAAATTTAGTTATTAATTGGAATATTTTACAAATATATAAATGCTAAAATAAGATAAAACAAATACGTTGTGTGTTTTCCCATAACCTACAATATATCAGATACAAACATAATTCACAAATTTTTTTTTTTATGATATCCATCATTTATATTATTTGGCATCTGATACTACATGGGGTGAAAAGTCCCAGGACTTGCCACTAGATGGCCTCCGCAAAGAAATATCCATATAATGTTCTGTTAGTACTAACCTTCAAAAGACTGCTATCAAAGTTTCACGACATGTCGGCCATTTATTTACAAGTTATGGTCGTGTAAGTGACACTACTTTTGATTTTGTGTAAACAATGGATCAAAAAGAATTTTGTGTCTTAATTAAACATTGCTTTTTAATGAAAAAATACCATCCAAACCCCGAATGGCTCTAAAATAATTACAGCACATCTGCTCCATTAAAAAACCATTTGTCGATGGTTTAGCGAGTTTAAAAGTGGTTGTATGAACATTGATGATGCCGCATGTTCTGGACATTCAATTGAGGCAACAACCCCAGAGAACATCAAAAAAGTCCACCATATTGTTTTGGATGACCGCAAAGTGAAAGTAAGTAAGATAGCTGACATTGTAAAGCTATCAACAGAATGGGCGAGACATATTTTGCATGAGCATTTAAATATGAAAAAGCTGTGTGAGATGGGTGCCGCATTTTCTAACAATCGACGAAAAACAGCAACATGTCGATAACACAGAGTGCACTTTGGAGCTATTAAAGCATAATCCAAATGAGTTTTTCCGCAGATTCATAACAATGAATGAAATGTGAATCTATTACTACACACTTGAGTCAAAAAGGCAGCCCGCAGAGTGGTTGGAAGGTGGCTAAAGTCGTCCAAAGCTACCAAAGATGCAACAATCAGCTGGAAAGGCCTTGGCCAGTATTTTTGGGGATGCACATGGCATAATATCCATCGATTATCTTTAGAAAGGAAAAACAATCACAGGAGAGTATTATGCAGCATTATTGGACCACTTGAAGGGCGAAATCAAGGAGAAAAAAAGGTGCACATGGCAAAAAAAAAAGGTGTTCTTTCACCGGCTCACACATCAATGAAAGCGATGGTAAAATTGAATGAATTAAAATACGAATTGCTCCACCATCCCCCGTATTCTCCAGATCTCGCCCCCCAGTGACTATTATTTGTTTCCTAACTTGAATAGATGGCTCAAGGAGAAGAGATTTTCATCAAATGAGGATGTCAAATGTGAAACTGATGCACATTTTGAAGCCCTTGACAAATCGTACTATATGAAAGCTATTCAAATGTTAGAGGATCGTTGGAATAAGAGAAGCTCTTGAAGGAAACTATGCTGAAGAATAAAATCGATTTTTGACAAAAAAATAGTTTTTCATTATTAATCCTGGGACTTTTCACATCCCATGTAGTAAAATAGCCAAAAATCAGTTACCATACTCCATTTGCAAAATTGCTTCTCATAGAAGTATCAGGGAAACTTAGCATCAAAATGAGCCAACTAATATTTATCATTTCAAAATAAATATAAATAAACAAATAGATACTATCAGAGAGAAAAGTCATCAAACAATGAAAAAGACATATGAGAAACAGTAAAAGGATAGGCAAAAGTTTTCAATATATAATATAAAACAAATATATATATAGAGAGAGATAGATAGACAGGTAAATGTTTAACAGCTTTTATTGCCTATATGAACAATTACAACTATTGCTACCCAGCCTTATAAAGAATTTTATTAACTCATTCAAAACTATTAGCTATCCAAACTGACATCACTTCTAATAGAATGGTGGACGGAATACCATCTTGAATCACTTATAATAGATTATAAATAAATGCTACCATTTAAAATATTCAAAATAAATTAAATTGAATACCATTTGATTATAGCTTAAAAATAGTTGCAAATACAAATGAAAAAAAAAAAAAAAAAAAAAAAAAAAAAAGTTGCTTGTGTGCCGAAAAAATATGAGATGAGTGTTTAAGCTCCTTTTTGTGTGCTTACTTTAGGAAGAAATAAAATTTTCACTGCATTAAATCATTTTAATGATTGATAATTTTCCAGAATTATTATTTTCTGCTAATTATTATACTTATATATGCATTTATGTGTATAAATTTATACAAATCAAAAAAGAAATTAATATGGATTAGAAGAAATGATATTAAATGATATGAAAACATAAAAGAAGGAGGAGATAAATGTGAAAAGCCCCTTTATGGTTTAGACTGGGAAAAGAAAATTGCAAAATGTCCAGAAATAGGAAATATGCATAGATGTTATAATTTGCTAATATACATTCAAGATGAGTTATATTTCAATAAAAAGAGTTGATAGCAGTAAAAGTTATGACAGCATTAATGATATACTTCAAACTAACTTTAAATAACTGAAGAAAATCTCTCTCAGATTTTCAAGAGCAAAAAGAAATTTCAATTATATTTTATATAAAGTTAATTTAACTAACTAACACATGCACACGCACACACATGATGATACTCAGACATACACTTTTCCATTCATACACCCATTTAGTTTAGGTAAAGGGTGCCAATTAGAATTAGCTTAGTTAACTGTATATTTAGCTACATATTTTTAGATATAGTCTCTTGAAAGATATATTAACTATGCTCCATTGTATGCATGTATGCAAAAAAAAAACAAAAAAAAAACACTCAGGTGTTAAATCCTAGCTTAAGTTTTACAGAAACACTTCTTAGTGCTAAAAGACTTGTCACAATTTTTTTTTTTTAATCTAACTGAACATATAACATTTTAACTAAAACAAGATGTATTATTCCAGTTTTCTCATATTAAGAAATATAAATATTAACTTTAATTGAAATAAAAAAAATTGAAAAGAATTGAAAAAGAATTGAAATGAGAAAATTTTACCTTTCAAGCTTAGAAAGAAATTAATTTACAGTATTAGAAATAAGATTATTAAGAACTCACTTCAGTAATCTTGTTTGTTAATGCCAAAATTGCATCATCTAGAACTTCTTCATTTGTACTTTTATTATCACAATCCATAGGAATGTACATTGTTTTACACAATGCATTTAAATGAGTCATCCAAAAATTAAATCTGGATGACTTATCCGTGGCTTTTGATACATTAAATCCAGCACCACTCATTATTAGAAATGGATTACCAGGCAGTTTTCTCTGAAACACCATTAAAAAAATGTTACAACACATAAATTTCAACATTTTTTAACAATGAAAAACATTTTAATCTCTCAAATTACAGCTATGCTACTCTACTTAAAGAAACAAAAGTATAGATTAAATAGCATACATATTAAAACTAAATGTACTTCAGTATATCTTATTTGAGGAAGGTCGTATTATCTCGATTTCACCAGGATATATTATTATGATGCTGGTTTAGTTGATCTCACAGACCTGAAATCTCTATACGAAGCTAAAAGGGAAGAATATTTCTTATTCTAATAGCAAATGCACATTTTTGAAATTTCTGCTATCCCTGAATGTTAAATGTTTAACAGTTTTTTATTGCCCTTATGAACAATTACAACTACTGCTACCCAGCATTATAAACAACTTTATTAATTCATTCAAAACTAGTAGCTATCTCAACTGACATCACTTCAGATACATTATAAATTAAAACTAACATTTAAAATATTCATAATAAATTAGAGCCTTGAAAAAAGTTGGAGGCATGGTGAAAAAACATCCTTTTCTTTCTCTTCAAAATAAAAAATTTGGTGATGCTTATAGCAGTATATCAGTTGACATCTCAGATCTTCAATTCCAATGTTACGTTATGGGGAATTTTTCTAATTGCAAATTAGCAAATATATGTGATTGAATTGTTTTTTGAATATGAAAATAGCTGTTTTTGTAAATTTTTCATTTGATTTTTTACAGGTCAATAAATTATACATTCCTACAAAATAAAAATTGGCTCCTGAAAAAACAAAATTAAAATACAGACTTTTGGAAGAACTTACGCACTGCACTTAAAGATCTATTTTCAAATACAGTAAGATAATTCAAAAATATACATTTGGTAATAAGTGATTAGAAAAATTATAAAAGGAAAATTTTCCACAGCTTAACACTGGGATAGTGGACTTGTGATGTCAGCTGATGTACTGCCCTAAGTGTCCTGTCTTCAATAAGATGACCATTACATGGGTGCATACAGAACTCATGTGCACATACTGCTTAAATAACAATAAATGTCTTACGGGTTTATGCTGGTTTAACACTGGAAGAAGAGGGTCCCACTGCTTTTTCAGAATCTGGCACAAATATTCATAACCCAGTGACCCAGAATACGATTTTAAAATCTTGTCAACAATACTAGGTATCTGAAACATAACAGAAAAGAAAAAGAAAAAAATGTGTATTAAAACATAGTAAATAAGTATTTATTCAATACAGAGTATACATTTTTATACAGAAATAAAACTACTTTCCCATCAGGATACTAAAATTACCAACAATTTAGAAGTATTAAACTATCCAAAGTAATTGCCATATTAAAAAATTACAAATAATACTAAGCCAAAGTATAGATACTGACAACTTGCAAACAAATTGTTGTGGTCAGGAATGATAACTGTGTTCCTCAATAATACTATAAAATAAAAATATAATTGAAATATTGTACAGAGTATACAAAATCAAAACCCAAATTAAAAAAAACTACAGATCAGACAAATAAGTAAAGAACATAGAAAAAACATAAAACTTAGCGGATGTTTTCCATTTATTCAATATCCTCTTTTTTTATTATCAATATATGCAGATTCTAATATTCTATATTTATCTTTAAGTAAGGTATTAAAACAGCTATTTGTCTTTATAAATTATATGACGACCCCCCCCCCCCAAAAAAAAAAAAATAAATAAATAAATAAAAAAATGATGAAATACCCTCTGTGCCAAATTTAGATTTGGCACAGAGGGTATTTCATTTCCCTTAAAGCATTTAGTTTTTAGAAATATTTGAATATCTAACATTCCAAACAGTTTTATATTTGCTCTCAGTCAGATGAATCAAAAATGGAGATTTAAAGTGTTAACAGCAATTACACTGAATTTGAAATAATTAATAATTTAAAATTGGTAAAACATTGTCATGCCCTAAAAAACTGGAGCCCAGACAGCATTGGTGCAGATATCGTTTTGTTGATTTTGCTTTTTGGCATATAAGTGAAAGAAATTTATATTCATCCAAAACGAGTTTTAACATTCCCATTTTATGTTAGGAAAATCTTTCACATGCTGGTGCAGAATGTAGTTCATAATTTAAAATCCCCCCTTTTTTTTGGGGGGGGGGGTGTTGTTTATTTTTTTAAATTTATTCACTAAAGTATAAATTCTATCCATGTGGCATAATAAGTTTTAGGTACCCTACATTCATTTTCCTAGAGTTTCTCATTCATATCTACACTGCAATTTTGCAATTTGTTATTGTACTTCACTTTGTGTGCATTATTTCTTCAGTATTTTCATATTATTCATTTTTTAAAAGTTGAACCATAATCCCTTTGTTTATTCTATTCAAGTATAAAAACAGCTATAATGATGTTAATCCTAGTATGTTTATTACTTCACGTTGTGGTATAGGTGATTAAGTTTATGTGTTTTGAGTTATCTTCAATAAAATGTTCTTCGATATGTGTAAGGTAAATCCATTCATATAATTGAAACGACAGACTTACAGTCAAGGTTGTAACTTTTTCCTGTCAATCAAAATAAAACCTATGAAGTTACTGCCCATGGTTTGCCATGTACATGAACTAAGTGGATCATGTGGATTACTTTGGTTGAATTTTCCACAATACATTAGCATAATTCCTATAAATGGTAGCAAGGAAGATTTTCAACTGAATTCTTAAACTGGAGCATTTTCAACGTAAGGAATGTTTTATAAAAGTAATAAGTTTTAAAGACATCAAAAATGACATACAAATTTCAGGAAGTTTTTGACCTATATAAGAACCCTTTATCTGCAGTTAGTGAACATTTTTATTTTAAACAACTTATATATGAGCTGATTTAAGTAACTTAATGTATAATGAGTATTGTTCAGTAAAGTTACTGATTTGCACCATAGCAGACATAGACCAAATGTCAAGAAAATGGCTACAATTTATAGAGACAAAAGGACTATCAATGTATAGATGGGGATTTTCATGATTTTCTGAATTTTTTTAATATAGGTGTAAAATAAGTTTAATAACCAATATAGATTCATAGAAATAACAAAAGAATACTAATTTAGAAGTAACTGAATTTTTCTAATTAGCGAAATAGAAACTACCCCTCAAAACTATAAAATGATTTGTTTACCCCTGAAAAATCACAATAAATAAATAAATAAAGTATAAACTTTTGGTGGGTGCATTAACACTACAGATGGACTATCAATGGTTGGAAGATATATATATTTTTTTAACACAAATTATGCTTCTATTTCCAATTTAATCTATTTTGGGGAGAGATGATGAATGGTGAAAAAGAAATTGTTGACAACTTAAAAATAAGGTTCAAATAGAAACTATGTGCGTGTGATTGACAGGGAACAGAATACTTGCGATGATAATAGATTTTTCAGGATTATCTCTCATGGTCAACATAGCAAAAGCTCCCTGTAACGTGTTCATTTAGGTTGAACCAAATGCATTATTTTCAGATGTTTGGCAACAACAATAGCATCAATTGGTTTTAGTAAAATATATACACTGCTCAAAACAATTAGGGGAGCACATGGTTTTAACGAAACTATGCAAATACTTACACCGATAAGTAACATAAAATAAATCATCCATAATTTAAAGCCTAGCAGGAAACAGAAGAAGAAAACTTCATATGCAAATCAAAGTTCATGACGTCAAAAACCAGAAAAGGAACATAAGGGCGGAAATCGGGATGTTGCAGAAACGTCTGTTTCACTGCCTTAACTGTGAAATTCGATTGCTCAGTTATTCTTTTTGAGAAAAGGTGACTTGAAAATGTCTCAACAACGTGATTTACCAGAATCCATGGCATGGCGTATTATAGGCAGACTTGAATCCGGGCAAACACAACGTAGTGTCGCGGACACTGTTGGAGTTGCCAGAAGTGTCATTGCAAGGCTGTGGAATCGATTCCAAGAAACAGGGAATGTTAGACGTCGACCAGGGCAAGGTCGGCCATGCACCACTACAGCAACTGATGACCGGTATATACTGTTAACAGCTCGTCGAAACAGAACAGACAATGCTACTCAGATGCAATGACAGTTGTTCTTGGCAACAGGACGAAGGGTGTCCAGCCAAACAGTACGTAATAGGCTTCATCAGGGAGGTCTCTATGCACGTAGGCCAATGGTCTGCATTCCGTTAACTTCATGCCTCCATGCGGCCCGAAGAAGATGGGCTGCTGAACATCGAGATTGGGAGCAACATAATTGGAGCCAAGTGCTGTTTACAAACGAGTCCCGATTCAGTCTGGAGTGTGACACCTGGCGTGTTTTGGTATGGAGGGAAAGGGGCACTCGAAATAACCCCACAATCATTCATAAAAGGTCACAATACAGACGAGCTGGTTTTATAGTATGGGGTGGAATCAGCATAGGTGGACGTACGGACCTGCATATCATTCGGAATGGTACTTTGACGGCCCGAAGGTATGCAGACGAGATACTGAGACCTCATGTCATACCTTACGCTGCAGCCATTGGAGATTCCTTTGTTTTCCAGCATGATAATGCCAGACCGCATACAGCTCGTCTTGTGGAGAACATACTTGAAGCTGAAACAATACAGCGTATGGAATGGCCAGCATGCTCTCCTGACCTGAATCCAATCGAGCATGTTTGGGACATGCTCGGACGACGCATTGCTGCGGGACCAAGGCCTCCTTTCACTCTCCGAGACTTGGAGATTGCACTTCTTGAGGAATGGAACAGTATTCCCCAAAGTTTTATCAATAACATCATCGCATCCATGGAAAACAGGTGTGCAGCAGTCTTAGCTGCTTGAGGAGACCACACGCCATATTAAAAATCTTGCATCATTTCTAAACAATACATTTTTTTTATCGTTTACATGTAACCAAATTGTTGCCCTAAATCATCTTTTCATGTTTTTTCCATATTTTCAAAGAATTAAAGCTTAATTACAAATTTATTTATGTCTTTTTTCCTGTATTGTGCATTGATATGCGTGTACTATCCATTTTATGCCAATACGTGGCTGTCTCGCACAGTTTTCTTAACTTCTTTGCTTGCTCCCCTAATTTTTTTGAGCAGTGTATATACAATCCAATCTTAAAAAAAATATATAATAATACTAATAAATCCCTGGTTTAAGTACACAAATGAGATAACTGATTGTACTAACAAAAATAAGAATTTGACTATCTAAGAATGACATTATGTATCTAATTTTCAGCATCAAAGTTCAAGTTTTGTACAGTTCAAAAGAGTTTAATCTACTTTGGCATGAAACTTCTTGAGTTTTACATGGCTTGTTCTGAAGGAGGTGAATTTTCTTCAAGAAAAAAGCAACACAAACAGGTTTCTGAAGACATGCTTAAACAAGCCAATTCGGACCCTACATTCATGAAACTTATGATAATAGGTGACGAAATATGGGTTTGTGAGTTTAACATACAAACCAGTCGCCAAACAAGCTTCAGAATGGCAATTTGACAACAAGCCAAAACCGAAAAAAACCCGCCAAGTCAATCAAAAATCAAAGTCATGTTGACTGTTTTCTTTGAATACGTCTACTCAGAATTCCTTCTGGTTGGGCAATCAGTCAACAAACATTATATGGGTGTTATGAGGCATTTGAGGGAGAATATTTGATGGAACAGCTCAGAGTTGTGGAAGAACAATTCTCGGCTTCTGCACCAAGATAATGAATGCGCTGGCCCACAGATCAATCCTTGTATGCGATTTTTTTTACCAAAAGCTCAACGAATGTCCTCTCAACCATGCACTTTATTCACCAGATGAGGCCCCAGTTGACTCTTTCCTATTCCCCAAACTCAAATTACCACTTTGTAGAAGACATTTTGAGTCCATTGAAGGCACAAAACAAAATTTGCTGAAGGTGCTCAACGCCATACCAATAAGTGTCTATAAGAAGTGTTTTGACAACTGGATTATTTATTAGCAACATAGTGTATTTCATCAAATGGGGCCTATTTTGAAGGCTGCAAAATTAATTTGACAATTAAACCAATATTTTGTGTTTTATTGAATAATTCCTGGTATTTATTTGACAGAATGTATGCATGTATTACATTGATGTTTAAATATTATTTCAATTAATGTATAAAATTTTAAGAGGACAAAACAGCTACATTGTTTATATTTCTGGTTTTACCAAAAAAATTCAGGTTTTATTAAAATTTAAACTGAGACAGATGGATACTTCATAGATTTAAGAACATACTAAATTTATTGTCACTAATTCAAGAATAAACTCATATGCTAACTCCCCCCCCCCCCAAAAAAAAAAAAAAAAATAAATAAATAAATAAATAAATAAAATAAAATAAAAAAAATCCATAACTGATAATAGTTCAGCATTAGGCTGTAATAGAGAAACATCCTCTTGTACTAAGAATCAAAAAAGGATATCAAATAGCATTTTGAGTGTAACTAAAATGTATTTATTAAATTTAATTAAGATATTATTTTTATTATTCCTGTCTCTCTGAAAATACTGTAATTTTTATGATTAACTAAACTTTAATTAACATAAGAAGTGTCTGCAAGTATTTAACAGAAAATGCACGAACTTACAAACTAATAGGTTTATGTTCACACTCATGCACTGGGCAAAATAGAAATCTAAAAAGGGCCCTTGCTTTGCAGAAACTATCTGCTTATATTTCTAATAGTAACACACACCTAAAGGATAAAGTTTCAGAGGGAAAGTGAGACATTACAGAAAAATACATTTCTCAGATTATGTTTTTCATATTTATATAAAAATTTCCAAACGCTTCAGGCCGTTTACGCGAAAAAAAATGTTAAATAACTTTAACTATACATTATCAGAATCACCATAAAATCCATTAATAAGTGCATCTTCTAACAGAGAAAATGAAAATTTTCACTTCTGGATAAATTGTTTTGCCTAAGGTTTATTCCATTTCCTGTTTAAATTCTTGTAAAGGGAGTAAATATGACACTCAGTAAGGCATGATTCTAGTTCAACACTTCATTATTCACATGGACATTAATTGAATGCTTTTACTTTGGCATCACTTCTCCCTTTGAAACAACTATATCCACACTTTTCTTGGTGCTTTTCCAACAAAGGTCTCATAACTGTGGGTAAACAGTGAAGACCTGAGACAAGTTCTCTGTATGAGAGAAGATCTCAGTAATTATTATATGCATCACTGTTCAAAATTCAAAATGGCATGGCAGCCTAGAAAGATAAAATGGATGGTTTTCAGTGCCCTCTATGGTGATCTCCAACTACACAAAGGCTAAATAGACTAGAACCCATGGCTTAAAAGAATGCCAAATGGCTACAAACATCAATGCACACAAGTTCCAATCCCTCAAACTATGGCAATCTGTGTCAGTCCCTGGTTTTTCAGAAAAAGAATGTAAGCTTAAAACAAGAGGATAAAAAAAACATATAAGTAGACCTAACAAAAATATGGATATATTGCTATCCACTATAAACTACAAATATATACAAGTATGAAAATTATAAAGACAGTTTTAAATCAAGTGAATCTTTATAGAAAATACTTATATCTGCCTTATAGAAAATACAGAATTCAAACTGGATAACTCTGGTAATACTGGTAATGACTAAAGAGATAATTTACAATAATTTAATTTGTGAGGCTCCAAATTTACATTACTAGCAGACTGTCATTTATGAAAAAAGAAAAAAAAATCACAGATAAAACATATTAGCTATATTTTTTAAATTAAAAATAATCATCTATTGGGGATTTGGACAGACATAAATTTATGTAATATGGTCCAGAATATCAATAAGGAAAATGAGTGAAGGGAAATAAGGGAATTCAAATAGAATATGCTTCATCAGTGCTAAACAATGCACAGCATTTTAATTATTTTCCTAATGGCATAAAACAAATAGCTTTTAATATGACTTTTCGTTGGTCCAACTTATAACTAGTTCCTAGTTACAGCTTTTTTCTTCTCCGTCCCTGACAACTCGACTCTATACATAAGAAAGAAATCTTTAACACACATTTTACACAATTTTAGAAGAATCTCCATTAAGGGGGGGGGGGGGGGAAACACATAAATAAGCCAGGATTTTTTTTCTTGTGATCTTTAAATGACTTTCATCTTATTGTTTGATTGCACATACATTGAGAAAGTACAAAAATACTCTGAAAAGTTTAAATTACTGTTAAAGTCTCTATAAAATTAAAAAGTAAATAATAATAAATATACAAATATACATAGAAAATGCATAATTTAAATCTATCTTTTAACACCTTATTTTAATTACTCAATAACTGAAGAAGTATCAAATTAAATTACTTTATGTATTCATAGTGTGTTAAATTCTTTTAATATCATAAATCTCTATACAAGCACCTTAAGGGTGTTATAAGAGTAACCTACTCCTGTGTAATGAATATCTGACAATTTATATAGGTCTCCTCTGGAGAGAAAATCTCTAAGAAAGTAGTCACAAGGGATGACTTTTATCATGAGGGGTGGAAAGTGACAAAAGCGAAGGTCAATAGGATTTCATACCCTTCAGGAGATTGTCACCAAAAATCCTCATTTTTCACCAAATATCGGCATTTGCTTTGATGGATAATGATTTACCCCCAGAAAAGGCAGTGTTTACAAGAGATAGATGTGAAGGAAAATACATCTGCAGTTAACAATTGAAAGGAAATTTTAAACACTATATCTACTGTCATGATTTGTTGTATAATCTGAAACATTTAAATGCTGATTTCTTATTTCTATTTTCCAAGTTCTAAATTTGCAACTAAGCAAAACATCTTTCACATTTTTATTAAACTTTTAAACTCATCAAAAATATAGCTGACAAAAACCAAGTTATGAGTAGATATTTCACAGAGGATGAAATTAGAATTTGATGAAATTTTTCTCTATTCAAATTGTGGAAAATGGGAAAATTTTAAAAAATCAGTTGCGTGAGATTTTTTATCAGAAGAGGTCATTAGTGTAATCACCATAACACTTTAAAAGGCAGGGCCAGCCTTAAGCCAATTGGAGCTATTAGATCAGGAAAATTAAAAATACGTTTAAAGGGAAATTGCCTTAACAGATGTAAAAATTATTCAGAATATGAAGTGTGCAAAACATGCATAAATCCAAAAACTGAATTTGCATAAACTCTGATAACTGACTCTATACAAAACATGCAATAAAAAAAAATCTATAACTGAAAACCATACTGCAATAGTGTAATTTTTATTATTTATTTGTGTTGTCATTGGTTTCCGAAAGCCCATTAGTTTTATGTTAGCATTATTTATAAATATAACTGGCCACACTTATTATTTTATATGAAAAAAAAATTACCAAAAAAGATAGTGTCTCCTTTGGCGAAAGAAAAAACTAAGAATTGCTAAATTCCAAATACCCAGATATCTGCATCTATTATAATAAATTTTTGTACGATCCAGAATTTATAAAAGTAAACATGACTCTAAATTTTATTGAGGATTTCTGAAACTCCCTCACATTATTTTCAGAAATAGTAAATAGTATGATGCAGGGTAAAAAGTCTTAAAATAAGTTGATTACATGAAAATAGAAATCAAAACATGCGATGGTTATCTTAAAGCCTAAATAGTTAAAACATTTATAATTTTCTTAATTCCTAAAGAGCAATAAATATTTCTCTAAGGTAATGTTCATGAGGTCTTGATTATCCCAAAGCCCTGAGGTAGCAACCTTAAAACCAGTCTCACTGGAGGTAGACTATACAAGGAATTACAGAGATTGAATTTGGAATATTATCCTTCATCTGGTAACTAAGCATCACTTTAAATTTATTTAAAATGTTAATCAACTAGCACATGCTTATCCTTACTGAGGATCATTGAAATGATACATAAAAAGATACACACAGAGCTTTCAAAAGAAACAAGAATAAATTATTTATGTATATATAAATATATTTATTTATAAAGAATGAAGAATTTACTTTTGTGCCAAGAGCCTGAAGTATATTCAGATATGATGAAATAGAAAGCACGTTTCCTTTATCCAAGATAAGTCCATGAATCCATAAAATGGTATCAAAATCATAAAAGGTATTAGCAAAAATATTTCTTAGTTCTTTTGCACATCTTTCGGTAGTAATTTTTCTTTTGATAAATTCATGTGGTTGTCCACTATAAACCACTTTTGCTAAGATTTCAGCATTTATTAACTCCATAAGTTCTCTGTACATTTTCCTTTTCTGAAAACTGCAATTTTCTCTACAAAAAGCAAAAATTTATGTTAGAAATTATTCGAAAACTTATAATTTTATCATTTGAATTTTAGCAATATACAGTTCAAACTAACTGATATAAATAGGAGAAGATCCATAATTACAGCTTTAAATTCTATTGCTTTTGAAAAAAATATAGGTTTGGGTCTAAGAAACTTTTAAATTTAAAGACTTAAAAGTGACTGAAAAGCTTTAAACATAGTTATAAATCTTAAACACAATTCTTGTGGCTATTACACATTATTTTTCATGAGTTCTTCAGAATTGCGACAGGAAGTTTAAAACCAGTTTATAAGAAAACATATGTAAATAAATTTCTTTTTAGTTATGGATACACAAGCTATAAGTTCCAAAACTAACCATTTTACTTTAATATAAAAAAGTGCATAGATGAATCAGTTTTGATTCATCTATGTTTTGCTAATACTAGAATATATATATACACTATATTAGTCTTTAATGGTAATATAAACATTTAACAATATCTGGTATTCAAGAAGTGTCAGAAACTGAATACTAAAATTTGATCAAATTACACAGAAAAAAAAGTTTGAAATTTTTTGCATAACATAAAAAAAATTATTTAAGTATTATTCTTATGTTACAAAAAATAAATAAATAAATAAAATAATGAAGATTTGTGAAAAAAAATCATTATCCGGGCAATATGGGGAACAATAGAGCACCTCCCAGCCCCAAAGAACAAACAGATCAGCCTCATTATGCGCACACGCATTTTCCTTCTATCAGTATGATGCAACAAATTATTCCGTACAATAGACTGGTAACTAAAACATGGCTGTCTTCATCCTGTTACTGTGCAGGAGTGTGATGTTTGTGAGGAGAGCAAGTAAAGTAGGTACGTGTGGTATAAACTGCTTTCATAGGTTACCAACTATTAAAGTTCCCTCCCTTGTAGATATGAAATCGATACAACATGCTTGATTACTAATTTTCATACTTTGATTGGAATCCAATAAAGGATTAAAATAATTCAAGGAGTAATGACTTCTACATTAACCTTTTCCATTCTGATGTTGATACTCGTCCAATATGTAGGATATTTCATTCTTTTTTTTTAACATCATAAAAATATAAAGTAGACTGATATACATACAGACTACATAAAATAAACATTATATGTTTATATAAATAAATTAAAATATCATGTACTACATCTCATCAGAAATCTCAGTTTAAACTAGAATACCATGAGGTATTCAAGTTCAAATCCTTAAACTATTTTTCTATTTTATAGTGTTAAATGCATTAACAGGTAAATAGGTTTGATGAAAATCAATTATAACTTCCTTTAGAAAAATATAAAAAAGCACCATAAAATAAATTAAGAATTTGTAAGTAAAATAACCAATGTAGCGGGAAAAGTATTTTTCAAAATATTATAAAGAAAACTAAAAATTTAGATCATAAATTTATAGTATTACTTGATATAAACAAATGATATATGCAAAATTAAGTAACAATGACATAATGCAAGATTGAAATTATTTTACTAACACAGGAAAGTTTTCCAACTCTGAGCTATCATCATCAGTGTTTAAATTACATCTTAAACTGCGTTCCAGTTCATTAGCCAAAACTCTTGTCTTCTGGCTGTCAAATACAGGTGGAGGAGCAGGATTTTCTGAAGCAGATACATTAACAACATCTATTTCATCATCAGGGTAACTAGAAAGAGAATTTTTCAATTAAAACTGTCAGTCTTACTTAATAAGCATTCAAGATATCACAGTAGTCAAAGTTCCAGAACAAATAAACGGAATATACATCCTATGTTTTTCAAAGCTGGTTTAACTAAAGAATGCAAATTATTTTAAAATACGGAAAAATTTATGCATGCATATATGTGTGTGTGTATGTGGATATGTATGTATATATATATATATATATATATATATATATATATATATATATATATACAGTGCTTTTTTTCCTAAAAAATAGGTGGGTATACAGTGTTTTCTCAAATAAAGGTAGGTATTTTAAGTACTATGTTTTCACACGTCACATCACAGAGAACAAAAAACTAGCAATTTTAAAAAAATACTTTTTATTTTATATTAACAATTGATTTGTAAGTTTCTTAAAATTTCGGTTAAGTTAAGCCAAATACTTTTTTAAAAAAAAGATGGGGATAGGCCATATCCCTGCGTTCCCCCCCCCCCAGAAAAAAGCCCTATATATATATATATACATACACACATAAACACATTTATAGTTAGTTTAAATATGTAACACTGTTATATAACATTTAATTTTCTCCCTATGCTTTCATTACTCCATAAGTGCAAAAAATGAATAGATAGAAAGGCGAGTGATATGATAATAAGGGATGGTCTGCAGTAGGTAGCCAGGGAGGGGGGGAGTTACCACTGGTAGAAAATAAATAAATATATATATATAATACTCCGTACATCACGCCATGGAGGAGATGCTACACCCAAAATTCGCAGGTGCGATTCAACCCTTTTGTAGTCGAGGCAGAGGGATGAGAAGATACTTGAGGAAGACTAAGTCAGACATAGTGTAATCCGCACATAGGGGAGGAAAAACCCACAGAGATGCGAGGCATTGAAGGGACACACAGAACAGAGATGTGATGCATATTAATTTATTCCGTATTCTAATGTAGACAAATATTATTCGGCAAAACACAGGTATCTTGATCATAATAGCAATGCCACCGTTCCCTGCCGGGGCACATTCAGATCACACATTTTACATCGTTATATTGGACAGCAGCGGAGCAGCGCATAAACAGAACAAGATATAGACATACAGTAAAAAGCATGCTGTAAACTTTTGCAGAAGGTTATAAAGTGTAGGGGTACTGAATATATATATATATAGAAATACAAATTTTTGTATATTCATTGATTTCAACCAAATGCTTCTGATACATCAATACATCCTAATATCAAATGACTATAATATATATATACTAGCATTATTGCCCGGGTAGATATATAGATATAAAAATTTTGATGCATTCCATCAAAAAAATACTGGACTGCACCCCTCGCTCTTCATGTTCATCTGGCTAGACAAATTGTGCTTAGCACGTTTCTACTGAAATGATATACAAACAATAAGAAAGAAAGAAACTTTGAGCCTGCGGACCTTCGTCTGATTATACATCTGATTTTACTGAGAATTAATAACACAGTGTTGCGTGATTTGCACGTTTGGATTGAATAAGTTTACTGTTTAATTATATTTGTTAGAAACTGTTTAATTAGATTTGTTTGATCCACTGTTTAATTAGAAATAAGTTTTATAATTTATATTTGCCTTTATTATTTATTTTTCCCTTAAAAGCTCAGTTTGTTCCACATCACCCAAGAGGTAAAGTGCAAGATGCATTATCCCTTTTATTTATTCAAAGGCGCGATTTCACATGAAGCCTATTTTCCTTACTTTGGTGATTCGGTTTTTTATTGTCGACAGGCCAAAAACCGTATCGGTTTTTAATTTTCCGAAGGCCAAAAACCGTTGAAAAAGCGAATTGTAATTCGGTTCAAGCGATGAGAAAAACTGCAAATAACAAAGGACAAAAAGCAGAGCCGGGAAAGTTGTGTTAAAACATACTAATTTGAACTGCATTCTTAAAAAACTCCCATCTCAGTTAGTCTAGTGGTTAAATTTTATCTTTTAGCGTATTTTAATATTTATTTTGTCAATTTATTTCGTTGTTATGCAAGTAACACAAAATTAATTTAAAGTATCACAAAAAGAAAAGAAACCACGTGACCAGCATTTCATAAATTAAATTCTAAAAATTAATCTTTAAAAATTCACCAAAAATCTGAAAAGGGAGGTAAAGATTCGAAAAAGATTTTGTTTTAAAAGAATTTTTATGATCTTTCTCATGATATAAATTTTATAACCCTCGGATTATCGTTTTAAATGCAAACTTAAAAAAATTAGAAAAACAGCTTAAAAATTTAATTTTAAAAAATCGAAGAATTTTTCAAAAATCTTTCTCAGTTCACCCCTCCACTATAAACTCCACTGTAGAAGAATCACCATGCAAAATTTTAGCTCTTTATGTCCAAAGGTTTGGACTGTGCGTTATCTGTCAGTTAGTTAGGCAAGGCCAAAGTTTATTACCATGAAGCTCTCCCCCTCCCGCGAGGGGGAATAGGGGTAGGTTCGGATTTCACTGAACGGTCTGTATCCAGAGGGGGTACTCGCACCTCTTACGAGCACTAAAAATCATTAAAAAATTTATTTTAAAAAAACTAATTGAGCCCCGAACTTCGTTTTTGCTAATTTAAGTTTCTCGGGTTCTAAACATTAACTGTGCCAATTTGGTCCCGGTGGGTGAAACAGCCTATGATTCTATAGCGGAAAAACAAACAGACAAGCTCTTTTATATATAAAGATAATATAATTTGTATTTTGCTTAATGTACCTTCATAGAAAAAATTACATCCACAACATACTTAAATAAAAAGAAAAGAAAATTATAGATTATTGAGGTTTATAGAATTTTACATACTTAAGATATAAAAAATAGGAAGTTTTCTAAAAGCTATTTCTTTAGTTTTTGGTCGCTGCTTAGTCAAAGATATAATTCTTGATATAATTTCAAAATTTACGACTGCTATAAATTTTTTTTGTCTCCGTAATTTTCAGAAATAAATTACTATAATACTTGTTAATTTTACATTCAATTACCTTTTACTACCAATAAAATTATGATCAAACCTAATACAAAAACAAGTTTATCCTACATATTGTACAAAATGTAATGATTTATCATTTAAAATTATAAACATGTAGAAAATCTTTTAATATTTGACATTAGATGCCAAATCAAAATATTTAATCCCCTGTAAAGAGAATAAAATGATTTAGATCAAGGATTAACCATTCATACTTCAAAGGAAGAAAAATAACTATAAAAAAAATAAATAAATAAGATTTACAATAACATCAGAACATTATTTAAAAAAGGATAGCATGGAAAATCAATTTTCCACGACAAAAAAATAAATAAATAAATAATAAATAAAATAATAATAATAATTAATAAATAAATCTGAAATGCTATGGTATCTCTGAATGTAAAAGAACTAAGAATTTCAAACTTTTAGAACAGGGGTTTCCAACTTACAAGTGGCCAAGGGCCGCAATCGAAAACACCTGTCTAGTAGCGGGCCGCAATTTAATCAGGACCATACCCAGGACATTTTTCCTTGAGGGAGGGGGATTTGGAGGATTTGTGTATAGTATGTACTATGAAATTTTTAAAAATTCGAAGATGAACCTCCAACAATGACCTTGATTATAACTGGCCAACTTTCGTTAAATTACACAGACACACACAAAAAAAAGTCAAATAAGAAGTGGGGGGGGTATGAAATAGAACATGAGTGGATACCCTACTTTTCATGGAATTCGAGGAAAATCAATGTTTTTTGTAAATGAACAGCATTTGAAAACAATAAAGATTTTTACGAAAACATTTTTCGTTAAGTAAGAATATCTAAATTGATGCTGCAAATTATTTTCCTAGAAGTCTTTACGGGCCGCAATAAAAGGCACCGCGGGCCGCATGTGGCCCCCAGGCCGCCAGTTGGAAACCCCTGTTTTAGAACTAAACTTCAAGGCCAAACAGAAACCAAAAGTAATGACTGTCGTGAAAGCTAAAGTTACGAGTTCTAAGAAATTGATGACTGATAATAGGCAAATATTTATTAAATCTGATCTTCAAAAAATTATCTCTAGAGAGTTAAATTTTATTCTTAAATTCAAAGATAAAAGTTTTTAAATTTCCTTTAAAATTTGTTTCAGATGAAAAAATGGGCTACATTGACCTAATTTAATACCTAATGCAAACTAGAATCTTGTGTATTTTATTTTTTTTATATATAATAACAGAAACCTGTAAACTTATATATAATAACAGAAACCTGTAACCCACTAAACTTCCTGGAAACAGTTTCAGAATCTTGAATTTTTTTAGTATCCATTAGAGAAGTTCTCAGCCTAAGGCAGTTATATCCATTAAGTTAATCTTAAAAAATATATGTATTAAATATTAAAGCAGTATCTAAAATGACGATTTGTAAAGAGAAAAAAAAAACCTTTCATGATCTGAAATGAACAAGAAAAGAAAATTATAGCACGAGAGACGGATAGATTTATCACAAAATTTGCATTCTAGTACAATAATAACATGGCATAAAACAATCCTTCAACATACCAAAAAAAGAGAAATGAAAGCTAATATAATAAAATGGATTTCCAGACAGAAACAGTGATTATAACAACATACTGTAGTGTGTATTTTATCAACTTTCTTAAAAATAGCAGATCCTCAAGGACCCACTTTTCAATCCTCAAACCAATTTTGTTTTTTCTGTATGTGTACTGGCTTATGCAGGAATGTGACTGGTTACACATTCACCCAAAATATACATGGAAATATTATTTTGTCAGATTATTTTCCCTAAAAAATAAACAATTAACATTTTACAGAGATTCTAACAAATTTTGAAAATGCTCCAGATATTTTAGTCGAAATAAATGGGAACAAAATAAGGATAACAGTAAAAATAATAATATACACAGTCAGGGCTTTTTATACTAACATAAAATGTTTACTGTTGCAGCTCTTCAAACTTATGTCTCAAAGCAGTAAATAATAATGCGCCGCTAGACTTGGATTCAGAAAAGGGTACTACTTGGCATCATTTTAAATATGTTGCCAAGCTAACTTGGTGAGAAATGCTGACAGTGGTGTGCATCCACTATTACTTTTATTCCATTCTAGTAACCTTACTACTTAATTAAAAATTAGTTTTGCATCATTTGCATTTTGGAATTTGAAGCTGTTCGATTTTACAGAGTTCTTTTCATGTTAGTTTTCTGTGTATAAAGCATAACTGGTAAGCTAAGTTTTAAATTTTTTCATAATTTGTAAAGTTAAGGTAAGAGAGAAGTCCTTGAGTAGTATATGAATGAAGAATTGATAGCATCAAGATATGAATATCTGGGTGCAGTGACCCAGTTGGTAAGGGCAGCGGGCCAGTAACCTGAACATCTCTGGTTCGATGCCTGTCGCTGACAAATCCACTGCTGTGTACACTAATAGCGGCTGGTACATGAAAAATCTGTCATGGCTGCAATGTCCTCGAAGTTCTCAAATTTAGGGTCTGGTGGGGTAAAATGGGTATAAAAAATGAGGTTTTTGAAGTTTGCATTTGAATTGCAAAAAATCTTATTTCAAAATATGTATTTTTAAAAAATATTATTTACATTACATTTCCTGTGAGTAAAATAAACCAATTTTTAAGAATATTTATTACAGTTTTAATATCATTAAGGTATATTTTATTAAAGCTGTCATTATACCCATTTTATCAAATACCGTGGGGTAAAATAGGTAATGTTTAATATTAGCATAAAAAAATAAATAAAAGAGATTTAACTGCTAAAAACTTTATTTATAGAATACTCAGTAATTACTCGACATAATATTTGAATTTTGATACATTTGGATACATTTTACTCATTAAATTTATAATGTCCACGATTATCGAAGACTGGCTCAGGCAAAATTTTAATTATTTGTGAAAATTCCACTTCATCAACATCATCTCTTTCTGGAAATGAATAAAAATTGCCCATTTCTGACTTTTTCAAATACTTGACCATTAGGAATTCATTGTCAGTTTTTTCAATTACTTGGCCAATGTATTCAGAAATAGACTTTTTGCCGAAATATTTTACTAACACCCAGTTTCCTACTGCAACACTTTTTATGGGCTCAATGGTTTTTGATGATGTAGGCATAAATAAATTGGATCTTATCACAATATTTTTCTTATTTGTTGACTTGGTTTCAGATTTTTTACTCTTCTTAGACAATCTCTCTTTTTCCTCTTCTAATAATTGTTTTAAGACATCTGATTCAGTCAAAACTTCTCCAGTTTTTACCTGCACTCTTTTTCTTCTTCTATTCGAATTATCTATGGTGTTTTTAGTTAGGTGTGATTGTAGTGGCGAAAGAGTGCACAGTATTGCTTTTTTTAAATCTTTCAGTGGTGAATCAATGTAATTGAAATATTGGTTTCCAGTTGGTACATGTTGGTCAATTTTTTCAATTTTATTATTTTGTGATGTGCAATCATCAATCCAATTTTCTTCTGAAAATATAAAAGTAGATCCAGTGTTTTCTGGAAGTAAATTTTGATGAGATGAACAAGGCAAACTAAAATCTGGAGCAAATGGTAAACTTTCTAAATTTTCACATGGTACAATTCTTTTTTTTTTACTACCTCTCTATCAATTGGAAACAGTGCAGAACCTTGAAATCCTTTTACCACATGCTTACCACGCATACTTTTAAATAATTGTTTAAGCAAAAAAGGGAAAACATTTTTTGATACATTTTGCAACCTACTTTCACACTTTTAAAAGGTATTTTTCCATACTAATTTACAAGGAGCAAAAACTGACATCTAATGGCTGCAGTGCATGACTAGTATGTGGCAGTAAGCATAAAATTATGTTGTTATCTAAATCTTAATATTAATATATCTTAATATTATGTTGTTATCTAAAGCCATTTTAATTGTTCCATGTCATATGGCTTCCATGGCCATCATAAATGAGTAAAACTTGCTTTTTTAAGCTTGAAACATGGGAAATAAAGTGATTCATCCATGACTCAAACATGTTGTCATGCATCCAACCAGATTCAATACAGCTCCGTAAAAAGCTCCTGCTGGACCACCCTTAGTCCAGGATTCATATAAGTACAGTCCTTTATAGATTGTGAATGGTGGCATGTATTCACCATTCGCAGATGCACAAAAGATTACACTAAACATTGTTTTGCCCCCAGTTGGCAATTTCATATAATTTGTGTGAGTTGATTTTGGCACAAATACAGATGTATGTCTGGGATCTGTTCCTAGTCCAACTTTGTCCAAGTTAAAGATTCTCTCTGGGGAATTTTCAAGGCCATTCCCTTTAATTGCATTTTCATAGGTGTCAAAAAAAGAATTTACAACTGGCAGTGATAAATTTTGAGAATGAGCTTTTTTTAGAATTTCTGCTTTCCTTTTTTCTAATTCTTTAGCCCACCTTTTTTCAAAATTTCTGACCCAATCAGGGCCTGGATTCTTATTTCCAAAAAGATTTTTTTGCTAGAGCTTTGACAATGCATTTTTCTTCTGCATCTGTGAGCCATTAGGGTGGTCCATGACATAATGTTAAAAAATAAAAGTGTAAGGATCTTCCTTCCACAAGCCATATTTAGTTCCTCTGTGTCCAAAATGTATGTAAATAAAATTCCAGGCCAATCCGATAATATTAAGAGGTCGCTCAACATTTGTATTTTCAAAGAACATATAACATGCAACAAAGACAGAGAATTCTTCCAAAAGCAGAAAGATATTTTTTGTTGTTCTATGAGTGGAGTTATCATGAAAACTACACAAAAAGAAATAAGAAACAGAAAACGGGAAGATAATAAAGTGTTAACGTAAGAACGATATGAAGAAAGAGAAGCAAAATTACAAATTAGGGTAGAAAAAATCATGTCAGAATTATCAGACTCAGAAACTTCACATTCCATAGAATTTGAAAGTGAAGAAGAGTACTTGCTGCTGTCATCTATATCCCAATCCTATCTCAATACTACAACTACAGTTCCCGAAGCTGCTGAAAAGAAATATGTAAAAAATATATTTAAGTCTCCTAAAGTTGTAGGTGCACTAGATCAAGTTAATATTTCTGATCGGAAAGCTGTATTCGTGGCTGGAGCTGTTGCACGTGCACCTGGGAACAATATTTCTCCAAAAACCCTTTCTTGAAGCTAAATAAAGAGACGTAAAAGAAAAGGGAGGCAACAAGCTGCAGAAACAGAAAATTTTTTTCTAGATGAACCTCTATTATTACACTGGGATGGTAAGATGTTACCAGATATTGATGGATCAAAAACAAAAGTTGATCGAGGCGCCGTTATTGTTTCAGGAAATGGTCAAGAAAAGCTCCTTGAAATTCCGAAGATTGAATTAGGAACTGGAGAATTACAAGCAAAAGCATGTATTGAGACAGTTAAGAAATGGAATATTATATCCCAAATTAAAGGACTGGTGTTCAATACCATAGCCACTAATACTAGTTTACACAAAGGTGCATGCATCAGAATTCAAAAATATTTAGGAGCAGATTTTATTTGGGTTGCATGTCGTCAACATATAATGGAGATTGTACTATCCAGTGTGCTTTCTGCTATATTCGGCCCATCTGAAGGTTCAGAAACTGTAATATTTAAGCATTTTAAGAATTTATGTCCGGAAATAGATAAATCTGCTTATAATCCACCAAATAAGGCACTATTTGACAATGTAAACTTAACTAAACTGAGCGAATATATGTTAACATTTCTACCAAAAGCACTTAAATCTCCAACTATAAGGGATGACTATAAAGAGTTTATGCAATTATCATTAATTTTTATTGGAGGAGATAATAATATGTCATTTTGCGCTCCTGGACCCATACATCACGCTTAATGGATGTCTAAAGGTATTTATGCACTAAAAATATTCCTTTTTCGAGAACAATTTAAGCTGTCATCTGAAGAATCTGGTAAAATTACAGAATTGTGGCTTTTTTGTGAACCTAATATATATTAAATAGTGGAATGAAGCACCGCATGCTATTAAGGCCCATTAAAATGATAGAGTTTTTAAATGATCTGAAGAAATATCCAAATCAGTCTATAGCAAATATAACATTATCGTCATTTTCCAGACACCTATGGTATTTTTCTGAGCACTTCGTTCCATTAGCTTTTTTTGATAACAGAGTCAGCATTGAAACAAAAATGAAAATGATACAAAATCTTGATCGTCCACCAAAACCTACCCATGATGATCGACTGGAACTAAAAAATGAAGAGCAAAATGTAAAGATCGAAGAACTTGTGACTGAAAAGACAAAACAATTCTTTGATGCCACGGTTAAAGGAGATAGAATTAAATCACACGCTTTCATGGAAAAATTACCATCTCAATGGGAAAGTGATCCTGTGACTTTTGAGAAAGATGCTTAAAAATGAAAGTTGTAAATGACAATGCTGAAAGAGCTATAAGCCTAATACAAAAATACAATGAAACCCTTACAAAAGACGAAGAACAAAAACAATTCCTGCTTCGTCTAGTAGCAAACCACCAAAAGAGCTTTCCCACAACTTCCAAGAAATCTTTATTAATCTGAACTTTTAAAGTCTGAGCTTGGGCGACCTGCAAATATTATTATTTTGGAGGGAAAAAAAATGTGTGCATTATTTGCATGTAAAATAATAAAATAAATCTTGTGGAGCAAAATATTTCGAAAGTTAATTTTTTTGGACCACCCTAGTAGGCCATGATTTTCGACCTGATATTCTATGAGTTGGCTTTTGTACCACCAATCTTCTTAGGGTTTCATAACATATGCCAAATTCTTTATCTGCACGGTAAATGGATTTTCCCTTCTTCACTTCCAACACAGCAAGTTCCAAAGTGGCATCAGAAAAAGTTTTGGTTTTTTTCTTATGTAATTTCTTGGCATTTTAGTTGGATATCTACAACAAAAGAACAACATATTTATTAAATATCATAATACAAATAGATTTTAAATTTTATAATTTCAAAATAAGTTGAAAATTATTCTTTTTAATTTTGAGAATGCATGAGTTTCATATTGTAACCATACCCATTTACCCCACATTACTAAAAATCTTATAAAAAATAAAATAATGCAAATTTTACTTACCTTTAAACATAAATCTTTTTCTGGAGGCTTATAAAATCTTTTTAAATAGAAAAAAAAACATTAATTCAAGAAAATTTATGTGAAAAACAGAAGTTTAATAGAAGACCAGAAACATGTTCTAACAGATTAACAACAAATATGCCTGATTTTAGGGATTGTAGTGATGCCACTCAAAAGTTTTTTAAAGAAAAATAAGCAATGCCGTCAAAACAACAAAACAGCAATAATAAAAAAAAATCACTTTGAGTAAATTACTTTTCAAGTTATGAACATTTAAAAAATTATACCCATTTTCCCCCACCACACCCGACCTCTGGAGATGTGGGGTCCCGTATACCGGTCTTGTCACTTGACTCGGTTCTAAATTACGGGACTGGCTTGTAGGGGGTAGTGCTTGCCGCCTACACAGTGCCCTCTTAAATGAATGGCCAGAAGTCTCGTGGTGTGAGTTAGAGTGTCTGTCTATATTTGATGTTGATCACTAGGTGATCTGGTGTCTGCGAGGCATTGTCAGCCCGGTAATTTACATTCAGGCAAATGTCTAACAAGTGCCTCCGCATTTGAAAGAAAGATATAAATATCCTGGTGTGCAAAAATGACTTGAAACTTATGGAACATGAGGAAAGAATAGATGGCTATTCATGAGTATGTCACAATGGCAGCTCCAAGGGGGGGGGGGGGGGGGGGGAGTAGGGGCAATTGCCCCCCCCCCCCCAAAAAAAAAAAGCCTGCTATTTTTTTCATAGCCTAAACTTATATAATCATAGACCTAATACTAAATGAGTTTAAATTTAAAATGGGATGATGTTTATTTCTTTTATATATATATATATATATATATATATATATATATATATATATATATATATATATATATACACACAGTGGCTCCCAAAAGTGTTCGTACATTTACGATTTTCAATGAAATAGGGGTCTATCCATTAATTAAAATGAATATTTCAAAATGGGTAGTTAATAATAAGATCTATAATCTATTCTTAACAAAACTACATGAAATATTTTGAAAACATAGTAAAACTTTATTTTTAAGAAACCAGTAATCAAAAAGAAACAAAAACTTTATCTCACAAAAGTCATCGTACACTGAAATATTTTCGGAAAAATTCATAATTAAAATTATTGTCTGGCGCTTTATTTTTACTTTTGAATTGTGGTGCCATTTAAAATATTGTTTGGCTTTAATTTTTGCTTGCCTACTCCGTAATATTCTATTTATTATTTAAAAATGGCTCGTAGTCGTAAAGAGACAACAAACAATATTTGAAAATTGATTATTTTTCATCATAGTAGTGGTAATTCAGTTCGGAATATTGCTAAATTACTTAATTTATCCCATTCTACTGTGCAGTATGTGATAAAACGCTTTAAAGAAGAAAATCGGATCAAAAACAGGGTAATAAAAGGTCATCCGGCAAAGTTAACGAAACGTGATCAGATATTTATAATTAGAAAATTTGTGAAAAATCTACGTTTGAGAGCTGTATAAGTTTCTGCAGAATTTAATGAAACATTTTCTACTTTAATTTCACCTGAAACTGTTTGACGAGTTCTCAGAGCAGCTGGATTACATGGGCGTTCTGCCCGAAGAAAATTTTTTGTGTGTGAGAAAAACAGAAAGCTTAGGCTTTACTTTGCACTATCAATGATAAATTAGCCCCAAACGAATTAGAATAATGTCTTATTTGGCGATGAAAGCAAGTTTATCATTTTTGGTTCCAATGGGCACATGCCCCGATTATGAATGCTGGGGGCCTCTGGGCAGATGCTATTTGGAGGCTACCCCTTACAAATTTTTATAAAAATCTATCCATGGGCTATACAAACTATTAGAAGTACTAGGTACATACACCAAGGGTGTTTTGGGGCCCCCTAGCATCAGGGGGCCCGTGGGCAAAGTCCCAATTTGCCCATGCGATAAAAAGGCCCTGGATGGGCGTATAATTGTATGGAGAAGAAAAAATGAGGAACTTAATCACAACAGCTTAGTAGGAACAGTTAAGAAAGCTTAGTAAGAACAGTGGCGGTGGAGATGTCCTTATGTGGGGGTGCATATCAGCATCAGGACTAGGTTATTTGGTAATTATTGATGGCATAATGAATCATAATGTTTATATAAATATTTTAAGAGACAATTTAAAATTATCAGCCCAAAATTTGGGTATTGGAAACAACTTTGTTTTTTATCAAGATAACGATCCTAAGCACACGGTTCTCAACATTCGCCTCTGGTGTCTCTAAGTTCATGTCCATAAGTTTTGAAAACACCACCTCAATCACCAGATTTAAATCCAATAGAACATAATTGGAGAGAACTGGAGGTTCGAGTACGAAAACACGACATTCACACAAAAAGCGAACTAAAAACAATTATGATGGAAGAATGGATGAACATTGATGCAGAAATTACAAAAAAGAACTAGTACAATCTATTCCAAGGCATTTAAAAGCTGTCGTGGAAGCTAAAGGATATCCTACTAAATATTAATTTAAAGAAAAATTAGAATATTTACTAATATGTAGAGATTTTTTACAAGTGTACGATGATTTTTGAGGGATAAAAGTTCTTGTTACTTTTTGATTATTGGTTTCTTTAAAATAAAGTTTTACTATGTTTTTAAAATATTTCATGTAGTTTTGTTAATAGGTTATAGATCTTATTATTAAATACCCATTCTGAAATATTCATTTTAATTAATGGATAGACCCCCTATTTCATTGAAAATCGTAAGTGTACAAACACTTTTGGGAGCCACTGTATATATATATATATATATATATATATAACCCTAAGAGCCGATGTTGACATCCCTGGTGTGTCAGACAAAAGGAATAAGTGAATATTATATTAAGTGGTGTGAAAAGAATAGTTCATGGTTTATTGAAAGAAAACATACCCAATTTAAGTTAGATTTCATGTATTACATATTTATGTGTACATGTAGTGAGCACATAATTGATAAAGAACATTGATTAGTAAAGCTACTCTGTATGACTGAAGGAATTTCAGCCATGAAGTTTATCTGGTTATGTATGAAACAGAAAAGGAAATGCTTGGTGGTTCGGGTGTAATTGTTAAGACTGATGAGAGTATACTTGGAAAAATAAAATAAAATAGGAGAAAGTGACTGAAAGAGCAAGGGTTTTTTGTTATTGTTGTGAGAAGTACAAATTGATGTATTTTTCTGTGGTTAAAGAATAGAGCATGTAAATTTTTCTGAATGTGATAGATGAAAACATATTACAAGGAAGTGTAGTAATTTTGGATTGCTAGAAAGCATATAACTCTCCATAGAATAATAGATTCAGACATCTGACTGTTAATCACAGTTTAACAACTAAGAATCCAGCAACAAAAGACCACACTAACACAACAGAAGTATTCCGGAGTCTGGTCAAACAGGAATTCTGACATCAGAATCATTGGCAGGTAACAGATCTTTTCAATTCATACTTTGCTGAATTGATAAGGTGTCAGAAATACAAGCAAGATCCAGATGGTCCTACTCCCACCTTTTTAAAGGGAATAAAGCTGGTTTACAAGACACAAATTGCAGATGAAGTTAGAAAAAGTTAAATGTAAGTTTTATTTTCCCTTTCATGTGTTTATATTAGTCTAATAATAGTGCATGCTCACCATTATTGTTAATATGGTTTGGCATTTCTTATCACTTTAGCTTGGCAACTTCATTAAAATGTTGTAAAGGGGTACCCTATTCTGTATTTGCATCATTGTGGTACTACAATTTTAGGTAAATATGAAGAACATGATAGGGTTTTCTACCAAATCATTTTTTGTGCCACAAGTTTGGCATGTTAAGAGTTTAATTTCTGGGTTTGCTAGAAAGAGCACTATTAATTTTCACCACATGGTTCTTCAATTTGTAATACCACATTGGCACCATATCGTCTCAGTGTAGCACCTATGTTATATTCTTCAGACTCTATCCCACTACAAAGAGTGGCACCCGCTTTACTATTTTGGCGATATTTTTTATATTTTTACCAAAATGGCAATAAAGTACCAAATGTGGGTTGTGTTTGTTAAATGCATTTTATTTAACCATAAATTACTCCAAATTTTAATAATAATAGCCAATCAGGGCTTGTGATTTACTGGTGGGTAAGTTTAATCCAGATTTTTATATCGGAGCTGTTTAAAAAAATTAATTTGTTGAATGTTCTTTTGGGTATTTGGGGGATCTGCAGTTCCATCACTCAGATGTGCTTTTCATTGCTAAATATGGCTTCTGAAGTATCAAATGGAGAATTAATTTGGATTTTTTTCAAGATTTTCAGAATGCTGATAAGAAACATGTGATTGATTATTGAATGTATGTTGGGTTGATTACTAACGTACATTGTTGTCCAAAATGTAATTCGTCAATCAATTTAACTCAGAGAAAGGATATAAATGAGGGGTTTTCTGGGTATAGGTCTGCTTGTTAAAATTTATATTCTCTCAATATTTGAAAATACAGTTTTGTTTCTTTAAATTTCTAGTTTTTCTACATTGAAATTTATATTCTCTCATTATCTTAAAAGTTGAAAATATAGTTTTGTTTCTTTAAATTTCATGTTTCCTGCTGTTGAAATTTATATTTTAAAAAACTCACTTTTGCTTAACCCTTCAGTAGTAACCTGAAAATAATCAGATGCCAAAAAAAATTTCAAAAATACATAAATGCTAATTAACCATTGAAAATAGTTTTAAGACATTAAATAAAGCTTACTAAGTCTGAAATTAAAGAAGTCAATTTTATTTTATTTTTTTACATACTAAAGACTGATTACATAATAAAATTCGATCAAGTCACTAACTACGTGAAAATTAGGATCTGTCTCTTCATCATCGTTCTCTGACATAATCTCATCTTCTAAACATTCTTGTTGGAAAAGTTTATGAACTAAATTAACATCCTCTTGGCACTGTAAATTGAAAACCTTTTTTGAAGTAGATCGGTCCATGATGAAAAAAACTATGAGGCCCAGACTGCTTTTTGAGATTTGTTTGTCACTTCAATTTTGGAACTAAAGTAGGAATGCCATCTAGAGGATTTGATAGGAAGGTACTCTAGTGGTGAACTAGTTTCTATTTATCAGATAATACAAAAACAGTTAATTTCGAATACACGGTACCCCATATATTGCTCTGCGATGGAACCGCCATCTTGGTGACGTCTCCCATTGCCAAGTTGGCAATGGGAGATGTCACCAAGATGGCAGTTCCATCGCAGCTGGAAACATGAAATTTACTATAAAATATTGAGAGAATATAAACTTCAACAGCAGGAAAAATGAAATTTAGAGAAAAACTTTTATTTTTCAAATTTTAAAATAATGAGAGAATATAAATTTCAACATACCAAACTTTATGTTCATTAAAAAATTATCAAGAAATTATAAAAATGAAGATAAAATAGGGCCATTGAGAGTGAAAAGTTGCACTTTACTAAAGAAAAATTTGAACTTTTGGCACCAAAATCCTGTTTTCTCAGACCAGTTAGGCTTAAACTGCAAAATGTAAACAAATGTGGCAACCAAGAAAGAACAAATATCTTGGAACACAAACTTACAGCTGGCTTTAAGAAACTCGTAGGTACACACGGGATCTGCGCTTTGCTCAGATACCTTTGTTCCACTTGCTACGCTCCGTTATGCAACCATCCAAAAAATTACAGAAAATCCTCAGCCACTGGCTTCGCTACGTACCGCTGGCTGTAGTACAGTAAAGTAAAGCTCCCGCTGTCTGTAGCGGTCAGTAAAACAAAGCTAATGCTAACTAAACAAGTTTTTAAAAATTATGAATCATCTAACACCATCTCAAATCTTCCCTTGATATTTAGAAACAACATCTTTAACCAACATTGCGCCATAATAACTCACGTAAGAAACTCGCAATCAAAACTCTCAATCCAAAATATTTCACTGTCCTATGCAATACTACAGACGCCATACTTGGCAACGAAAACTACATCCAAAGGATGGAACTGCAAATCCCCGAAAGCACATTCAATGGACTAATTTTTTTAAACAAGCGCGGTATAAAAATCCGGATTGAACTCGTCTACCAGTAAATCACATGCTCCGATTGGCTGCTAATTATAAAATCGGGAGTAATAAATGGCTAACTAAAAAAATTTAACAAACACAACCCAAGTTTGGCGTTTTATCGCCACTTTGGCGAAAATTAAAAAAATACTGCCAAAATATTAAAGCGGCTGCGTCACTGAGTATTGGGAATGAGCCTCTCCTGCGCCTCACAAACCCACAGATATCACTGAAGGGTTAAAATTTAAAACTGACAAAACTGTAATGGACCTCATTTTAAGAATATTCAGAACGAAAAATTAATGTTTTATATAAGAATCACAATGGAAAACTTGGTGTTATCATCAAAATTATAGAGAGTAAATAATTCAGAAAAATCCTTTTATGATATGATACAGAACATAACTTACATGTAGGTAGATTTCGGTTTATGAACTGCATTCATAAATAACAATTTAGCCGGTTTTATTCTCTGAAAGTCAGAATGAGCATGCCACGGCTTCACATAATTATGATCGCATATAACTCCAAGTGGTTCTTTCTCTTGTCCTGCAAGTTTCCGCAAGTATTCCTCCACAGTAGCAACTCTGTGATCCGAAAACATTTTGTTGGAAATAACACAAGCAAAATATAATCATATTATTCCATATAAACTGAAGATTTAATTAATCATGTAATTTTAACCACGCCAATACATTTAAACAAAATATAGAAGAATAAACAGTTGATAACGTTGCCAGTCTCTGAAACTGAAGGAAGTTTGAAATACTCTTGGACATGGACATAATGTTTTCGTGAGGTTCCTAATACGGCTAAGAAAACCCTTTACCCTCGGTATGGAAATGGGAAGCACTGAAGCTTTTTACGCATGGTCCAAGAAGAAAGGAATTAAGTTTAAAAAAAAGGTAAAGTTAGGTTACAAAATTAATTAAAGAAGTTACAAAAATAAAAACAAAAACGTTAGAATTAAATAAGTTAACACATAAAAATTAAATTAGCAAGACTTGTAAAAATAAAATGTTCCAATATAAGATAAAATAAGAAGCAAAATATAAAGATTAAACTGTCAAAAGTCGAAGACGAGCCACAGAGGACCATGAGCAGCAAAGACGTTAAACGCTGGGATCAAACCCAGGATGGGGAAAGAACTATCAAGCGACCCGTGTTTGAAAACACGCCGAAAAAGGAAGCATGATGAGGATTTTGTTGGTTGTTCGTGTTCGATAAATTTATTTATCTCATTTTTGCAAACAAACTAACTGTATAAAGATTCCGTCGAATGCTGGTATCAATCTTTTTACCAGATTGATTGCTATTTATAGCTTGTAGATTTTTATCTGCTGCAATACGTCTCTTAATATTTTCAATATCGTTTCTCATAGCTTGAGCTCAGTTGCATATTTGAAGCCATTTTCTGACGCCATTTTGGCGCCAGGAAGGAAGCCAACTTGGAGCCTTTTTCTGACAGCAGTGGATTGAATATTTTTAATATAATGAAATCCACATATTTTCCAACTATCCTACGGATTACGAATGTTGGAGAAAACACTTCTCCTGACCCTTCCGTCTCTGATGTTCCTACTGCCGCTCCTGCGAAAGATTCTCCCTTCTGTCTCGGTAGAGAGAAGACTTATTTGGCGAATGCTGTTATGGAATGCGAAAACTTGACCCTCATCATCTTCAAATTGAAGAAATGCCAAACGTTCTGAACTTTCTCAAGATCTGCGGTGATAAGACACCTGAATTTAAGGACTTCAAGAGTTCGATCGACTTCATTATACAAACTTTGGATGAGACTTTGTCGAACATCTGCAGCTCAACTGGACTCGACCATGACTTTGAGATCAGCAAATTATCGGGTATGTGGAAGTTGCTTTCACCCTTGGTCCTAACTTTGATAATTTAAAAAACCTAATTGCTATTGTGAGTAAATTTAATACTACTCCGGTAGTTAAAAAATCTAGTAAAAAAATAGAAGTAATGAAGGTAATGAGCCACAAGGTAAGCGAGTTGCTCGCCAAAACTTATTAGACCAGGTAAAATCGGATGTCATCGAAACAAGAAATAAATTTGCCCCCCTTGAGGAAAATTATGATGATGAAATTGTAACAGATGATACCATCCAAGTAGAAGGAGAGCCTAAACCAGAACCATTCTTTATTAAAATGGTTCCAGGTTACCAAAAGATTATCGAAAATATAAACAACCTAATCCAATTTAATTTGCCCAAAACTGTCTCAGGACAGTTTCTTAAGATTTCTTCCACCACCATCGATCAATTTAGAAATATCCAAAGGTACCTTATCGCCACTAAAACTGAATTTTTTGGAAAAAACCCCAAGACTGAAAGGCCTCTTAAAGTCCTAATCAAAGGTATCCCCATTGACATTCCAGTAGAGGAAGTCAAACAACAACTCGTAGAATTTGGTTTTGAGGTGAACAGAGTTTCACAACTCAAACGATTTAACACCAAGGAACCTCTCCCGATTTTCCTATGCCACCTCCGACAAAATAAGACTCTTGAGCATATACAGTAACCACCGCTTATAGTGATCAGTGGATATAAGAATCAATATTGCAAAAACAAAAACAAATGTATTATTTCCATGTTAAAAATTTCGCTTTAAAGAATCAATCCACCGGTTTTAAGAATCAGTTTACACTCTTCGCTCTCCTTTCATTTTTCCAAAAAAGCCACTTAAACCCCCAAAAGGCACGAAGTTCTTTTTTTTTTTTTAAAGAGAGAGTGATAAGATGGGATGGAATACAGTCGTAAAATGCATCCCTTTCTTTGTTAGACATAACATAATAGTTTCCCATTAAGCGCTTTAGCTAAACACTGTCCTATTAGCTTGACCCAGGGGCATCCTACCAGTCCGGATCCGATTTCACTTTTCTCCTTTAACAAACTCTTTTTTAACTCTCTTTTTTTAACTCTTTTTTAACCTGAGTCTTTTAACCGGACTCTTTTTTTCCCACTCCCACAATCTGGTTGTGGCTTCTTGGACCATGAAACACACAAAACTTCGGCGAAGTGTCCACTATCACTTAGGCAAACGTGGCATTATTAGATTCAGCATGTTATCAAACCGTGAAACGTAAGCTAGAATGTGAATTTTGGTCCGAGATTATTGTTATTGAAAGAGGTATAAACAGCCTCCAGAAAACTTCATTACGTCAAACTACCATAGAAAAATTTTTCTTGCACCCTTCGTGTAATTGAAATGTTAAACTGTTAAACAGGTATGTTGTAACAAATATTGGATTTTTTTCTTCTCTTACTATAATCATGTGTATCTGCTTATAGGTATAGAAATTAAGTTGTATTTTTAAAATTATAAATAATAATTTTAATAAAAGATAAATAACGTAAATTAAAGAGTATTTTGTGGTAAATTATCTAATATATGTATACAGGTGTGTGTGTGTGTGCCTGTCCAAAAACCCAAATTTCAGGTATAAGAATCAAAAACAGTATTAACAAACGTGATTCTTATAACCGGAAATCACTGAAATCCGACACTTTTTAGGTTTTGTAGTTAGGGTTGTAGCCTACAAATTCAAAGGTACCAAGCAATGCTTCAACTGCCAAAAATTCCACCATAGTAGTGAAGTTTGCCTTCTACAGCCTGTCTGTATGAAGTGTGCTGGTGCACACTCATCAGCTGGAATCTGCTAAGGTCCACTCTCCCCAATATTTCTATCATAAACTACCCCATTATATTGTTGACCTAATTAAATATAGGAACCATTTCAGGAAAATTTGGCAGCAAACTCGGGACCCCAAAATGCTTAATAATTACAAAAATCTTGACAATCAGGTTAAAATTAAAATCAAAAATAATAAATGGAAAGAATTTATTGAGTCACTAGCTCCCACTGATAACTCAGTTTGGCAATATCTTAAGAGAATTAGGAAACCCCATAAGCCCCTTCCAACCTTTAACTCCAGTTCTAGTATCTTAACTAGTGACTCTGACAAAATTGAGGACTTAGCAGCTAATTATGAAACCCAATTCAATCTCCACTCTAGTGTTTTTTGCACAACTACAATTGATAAAGTCTATGATATACTCCAGAACTTTCAGTCCAGTAATCACAATAGTGAGATCGAAAAAACCACTGTTAGCGAAGTCTTAAATGCAATTAACTCCCTCCCTAATAGAAAAGCCCCTGGTCAAGATGGTATCACCAATAATGCCATTAAAAATCTCCCCCTTCATTATGCCAACTATTTAACTGATTTAATTAATAACATCTTTAAATTTAAATAGGTTCGTACCCGGGTTCTACCCGCATCCCTGGAAATCGGCCATTATTTTCCCAATTCAAAAGCCTGGTGAGGATCTTTCCCTTCCGAAAAACTACAGGTCCATTAGTCTCTAATCTTCTCTTTCTAAAGTGGTTGAACACATTTTTTGTAGCCGTATTCATAATTTTATCGATAGCAATAATATACTCTCTAATGCCCAATTTGGTTTCAGACCTAAACATTCTACCACACATCAGCTGCTTCGTGTTACTGAGTACATCCATGATGGACTACAGAACAGAATGCAGACTGGTGCTGTCTTCTTTGATATTCTTAAAGCTTTTGATACTGTCTGGCACAGTGGCCTTATCTATAAATTCATTAAATTTAAAATGCCAGCTGCCCTAATTAAACTTATACAATCCTATCTTTCGGACAGAACTTTTGATGTAAGCTATTCTGGTACCACTTCAGACCTACGCCCTATTCATGCGGGACTTCCTGAAGGTTCTAAACTCGGACCGGTCTTATTTAACTTATTTATAAATGATATGACCCCGAACACTTCGCTTGCACTCTATGCTGATGACACAGCCATTCTCGCTAAAAACCATGTCAGATTTACCTCCAACGTCACATTAACATTCTTGAGCGCTGGTTTGATAAATGACGTATTAAATTAAATCCCAAAAGCTATCTTTTTTTCATACAATAGGATTCCCCCACCCCCAGTTAACGTTTATGGTCAGCTCATCCACTTTGAAAGGGAAGTGAAATATTTGGGTATCTTCATGGATAGTAAGCTTACTTGGAAGAAAAATATTAATAATAATATCTGCAAATTTTTTAAAGCTAGAAAAGATATCGCCCACCTCCTGTTCCAGAAGGAGGTGAGTATAGAAAATAAACTTCTGCTTTACAAAACAGTACTTCGACCTATACTTCTTTATGCAGTACCTGTATGGGGGTCAGCGGCTAACAGTCATGTCCAGAAATTGCAATGCACACAAAATAAAACCTTACGTCTAATCACTAAAGCCAATAGATATAAAACTAACTACTCCCTCCACAAAGATCTAAGTATTGAACCCATTCGCCTGACTATAATTAATCTCGCCACTAAATTTTATAATAGTCTTTACTCTACCCCTAATGAAGAAATTGCCAATCTTCCGGATTATGACAATAGAGAATTTAATCGTAGACCTAGAGCGACTCTAGAGCTTGACACTGGGATTACTCCCAACTCTTCTTTCCCCTAATTTAAAATTTCTTTTTTCTTTCTTTTTGTCATTCCGTTTTCCTTTAATTCTTTCTAGACCGTTTCCCCCCCCCCCCTCCCCATTTTTCCTAATTATATGCTGTCATATCCTCTTACGCTTTTTTAAAAAAGGTAGAGTGTCGTCTCGTTGGTGTAATATGCCTCTACGAATCCTCATGGTCAAATTGTGAGCCGTCCTCCCTGATAATATCTTCTTCTAAGCTCCTGGATCCCGTTTCGTCAACCAATCAGGTTGCGGGACTCATTTTGCCCTCGACCTGTAGTTAAGCTTGATCTTTTTTTTAACCTTTGTAATACAAATTCATCATCTTGCTTCCTTTTTCGGACTGTTTACAAGCACAAGTTGCTTGATTGCTCTTTCCCATCCTGGGTTTGATCCCAGCATTTAATATCTTTGCTGCTCGCGGTCCTCTGTGGCTCGTCTTCGACATTTGAGAGTTTAATCTTTATATTTTGCTTTTTATTTTATGTTATATTGGAACATTTTTTTTTGACAAGTCTTGGTGATTTAATTTTGTGTTAACTTTAACTTACTAAATTCTAACATTTTTGTTTTTATTTTTGTAACTTCTTTAATTTATTTTGTTACTTTTTTTTTCTTCTTTAACTTGATTGATTTCTTCTTGGACCATGCGTGAAAAGCTTCAGTGCTTCCCATATCCATAAAGGGCTTGCTTAGCCCTATTTGGAACCTCACGAAAATTTTTTGTCCATGTCCATGTGTGGAAGAACGATGATGAATTTGCATTACAGAAGATAAAAAATTTAAATATTCATTTGTACAGTGAGTAACAACGTAGCAGTGCGTAACTGTGCAAGGTATATCGTCACATAATGCTGCTTCTCAGTTCGGTTACCTTATAATGACACATCTTAACAGTAAACAAATAATTTGATCATCTATATATTAAATTTTATGATCATTTTTATTGATAAGAAAAACCAATCATTTTATTCTAAAAAGTTAGCAAAGAAGTGAGAGGTTATTATTAAATAGCTATCAAATTCAATAAACGATTGTCTCAAAACGATAGCCCGTAAGCCTTCGGAATCAAAATCTGCGGGCTCGAATCCCGCAATTGTAAGTATGGGTGTTTTTAACCCCTCAGAATCGGATTTAAAGTGTACGGTAAGTTTAACCCTCGTGTTATTAAAAAAAATTACCAGTGCGCATCCAACTGACCTTCGACTTTGCGTAGTGTGATGCCGCATTTACACATTCGCGATCACGCCACCCTCAAGACATTAGTCACGTTCCTGCATCGATGCGACAGACCGTTCTCACATTCCCGCCTCTTGCTGCGAGCTTCTTCTCCTCGCAACTTCCTGTCCCCAGGGCCCCCGCCAACTGAGCCCGGACCCGGTACAAAATAATACAGCGGACCCCCTCTTCACTCAATATTTGAACATTGTATACATTTTTTTAGTCAACTCTTATTTTAACCGGGCCCCTGGTCGGGGATTTTGTCCCCCTGCCTCATGCTGCTGATGTCGGGTTTCTCAGTCTTATCTTTAACTCTTTTCTGAGGTAATGGAAATTCACATTTTTTGATCACGATGTTCTAGAATCAGCATTATAGAGAATACCCCTTAGCAACATATATTTGTGATGGTAACATTCCTTACATATGTTACTTTCAGTTGCGTTGTTTTGCAAAAGAAAATACAAAACTAAAAGCGACCATGCTGGTCTAGTTGTAATTAATACACCTAAAAAATGTAAAAATGTAAATTAATACCCTAAAAATGACTGTTCCTTTGGGAAATTATTTTAATGGGGTTCAGTAAGCACATGCATCCTTGTAACTAAAATGATTTAAGCAAAAATTGCTCTCCTGCTTAATTTGGTGCCTGATATAAGTTTAGATTTCAGAAAACACCCTAGTACGACCAGTGGCGCACCCAGGGGGGAGTTGAACAGATAAAAAATATTCTATTTTTCCACCTGGGTGTGCCACTGAGCAGGACAATGCAATTTTCACGTAGATTAGAATTATCATTAACAGGCCGATAAATAAGATGCAGGTATATTTTAAATTATCGTTTTGCATATTTTGCCTTCTAATCCTTAAGTCATTTAAATGGGGGAAAAATTTCTATATAATTTTCATGGTGTTCCCATTTGGGAGCTGGGTTCAAAAATGGAATAGTAGTCAGAATGGATGAAAGATTTATTTTTAAATTCAAGTGCAGATTTGAATTTAGTTGAAAATTTATAAATTTAAATGAAAACAATTTCTTTTACTTAAACGAAATATCAAAACATTTTGTTTATGCCTTTATTCCATGGTACAGTGGAAAGCATGCTAGATGCAATTTTTCTTACTCTCATTGCAAGCTAATCTTGCATTTACTGCGCAATGTGCCTGGTGTTGTTTGTACAAGGAAATGGCCATCACTCGTTCTCTGGGAACTTTGGGTCCTGGTTAAGACTAGGGTTGCCAACTTTTTCTGTGACGACTCCGGGACATCATTAACAGTCAGCCATCATCATCATTAACAGTCAGCCATTACCTAGTTTTCGGAGGAAACTTTTTATGTACGAAAAAATTAAAATAGTCTTTTTAAAATTTATTTTCTATATTTCTTGTTTTAACTATTATAGAAACTTAATTACATACACACACACACACATATATATATATATGCAACAATAAAACGTGTTTTTCAAAATTACTCTTAAAGCATATTCTCTTTTTAATAAAGTACAATCCCTTTTTGAAATTGCAACCTAAAACTAATGTAAGTTATAATTTATACTATCCCTGCAGATCATTAAGCAGGCATGTGTACATCTCTGGTCGAATAGTTTCCGGGACAATTTAGCATTGATAGGGGATCAGGGACAGCGATTCCAATTCCGGGACCCATCCTTGGTGCAATTCTTAGAAGAGCGAAACTCCAGATGAGTCAGCTTGGTATTTTTTTCACGAGTTGCTGAATGTGAAAGCCAACCAGTGACAACAGCCATTGACAAATAAATTCCACCACCATTTCTTATTGCGAAGCGTGGGATGGTAGCTGCCAGGTCAACTCCATCCATTCCAGTATCTATATATTTAAGTTGCTAAGCCGACTTTTTGGGTAGTCCGTCTATCAATTTACTTCATTTTGGTCTCAAACAAAAGATTGTAATCTATAGATTTGTCAAATTTGGTTTTTGTAACTGCAATTTTTATTAACGATTCACAATTAAAATTTGATTCACAATTAAAATTTTTATTCACAAATAAAATTTGATTTCTGCACATGCTCAGTGGCATGTTTCAATCTGGCTTTAGAAACTCACTGTTTCTGCGCATACTCAGTGACATGTTTCAATCTGGCTTTAGAAACTCACTGTTTCTGAGCATGCTCAGTGACATGTTTCAATGCCGAGGAGCCTCTCTAGATCTCTCTCTGCCATTTTTATTTTTATAATTATGTTTGTGAAATATAAGATAAAACCTGGTAGAAACTGTTTATTTCGCGCTGTTTAATTAGCAGTAATTTACAATTAAAAATTTGCTTTCTGCGCATGCTCAGTGACAGTTTAAAATCTCGCTTTAGATTCTCACTAAGCACGAGGCCGCTGAAACACATTAATTTGTTTCTGCGCGTTATTATGATTTTCAACATTTGGCAATGATGTGTCGAGTGTCATGTTTTGAAGGGTACCAACTAGTTACATTAAATTTGGTTGTTGTATGTTCACTTTCTTCTGATCTTTATATGAATGCAATAATTTGTAGAAACTGTCTGCCAGCAGCATATAAATACTGATCCATCACTTTGGTAATCAAATGAACCTCTTTCTAGTTTTTGAATTCGATGTTCTCAGATAGTTCCAACAGCTTGCAAGATCCCATTTGGCAAATGTGTCGAGCCAGTTTTCTGAGGGTCGCTGACAAAATCCACCGCCGTGTACACTAATGGCGGCTGCTGCACGTAAAATCTGTCGTAGCTGCAATGTTCTCATATTTTTACCTCTGGAGGTGCGGGATCAAGTGTTCCGGTCTCGTCACTTGACTCGGTTCAAAATTGCGGGACTGACCCATAGGGGGGTAATGCTGGTCCACCTGTACAGTACTCCCAGAAAACGTGGCCAGCAAAACCGCAGTGTCCTATGACAATAAGGGTAATGTCCAAGTAACCGTCTGCCGCAGTGGAGAAGACCTTCATCAAAAAAGTTATCAAAAAATATTTCTACTTGAAGAGGGTTTGCAGAAAAAATGAGTTAGCAATCACAGTCATTAAGTCATTAAGTCATCACAGTCTTTTCTCTTTCCTTAGCTATTTTCATAATATACATTGCATTCAGATCTAGTCTTTTGCATGTGGACGACAAAATACGTCCTAACATTAAACAGATTACTCTTAAATGTAAAGCCAGATTCATACAATGGCTGAATATCAGAATTAAGTACAATGAATTGAGTATATGGTGTTGTCAGAGTCTATAAACCCTACTTTAATTAGCCCCTACTTACTTAAGAAAATTCCACTTACCTTCTGAGTTCGTGCTAAGAGCCGCTGGCTCTCAATTCAAGTTCTGTTGTTCAGACATTTAAATCAGACTCGAAATTAATCTACAGCTAACAATTAAACGAATATTTAATCATACGTACACGTTACATTTACTACAAACTACACTAACAATTAAACAAAGAAGTTACACACAGTTCCGTTACGTTTCTGTCAAGTTTCTATCTCGCTTCTCACGTTCGATGTTACGAAGACGTTCGCGCCCCCTGTCGGTCCGCTGGGCTGCCGGAACATGGTGCTCCTTCCGGTTAAAAAAGAAAAAAATATCTATTTCTAATTTAATGTAGCTAAGTTTATAATCTTTTTCTATGGGCTTTTCATTCTTCACCTGGGAAGGGAAAAAATTTTTCGCAGCAATTAAACAGTTGTCTTACCCTTAAACAATCTGAAAGCAATTATTAATCATCAAAGTCATCAAAACAAACAAACAAAAATCAGTTTGTAATCCATAATCTTAAATTAAAAAAGTACGATGTGCATCCACAAAGTAAGAACTGATTGCTCATAGGACGTCACTTGGTCCCTGTGAGTGTCTGGTGTCAATTGTACGAAATTGTCTCGCTTTGCTGTGAATGTTGATTAGCCCAAAGTTTCCTAAAACCAGGATAGGTACATTGTATTCTGCTGTTAGTTTTACGTGGACATTAAAATCTAAAATCCCGCCAGCTGTGAAGTTTGTTGGTTTTTTAACGCAAAGCTGAATCCTACTGTGCAAAAGAAGCTGCACTGAGCCATTCAGATTCGACGTTCTGGGTCCGTACATGTGCATTGTTTGAATAGCTTGGTTAGGAAATTTTCGAATAGCCACCGTATAGTCTAGATCTAGCTCCTAGCAACTAACATTTCTTTCTCCACCTGAAGAGATTTTTGACCAGTCAGTCTACGGAAACCAGCCAGGAAACAAAAGATGTTGAGAAAGAGTGGCTGAATAGGTTGGCAGTAAGTATCTTCAAAGGTGGATTACAAAAGCTAGTCTCAGGATATGAAAAATTACCCCAATAAATACGGCAATTACGCAGAAAAATAGTGTAAAACACATTTGGCAATAAAAATTTCCTACATTTTTTTGACACCCAATCGGTTTGTACTTTGTGGATGCACCTCGTATGCATGATTAGTCCATTTATTAAAAAGATTTTTTTTTCTTTACAGTGAACAAAAATTGTTCAAATTATTTTTACCACTTTGTCAGATTTATGAGGGGATGCATAAGTGGAGCCTAAATAATACATAGATCCCTAGATCATGTAACACTTTCATTTTGTTTCAGACCACTTTATTACCTATTACATAAAAAATTGCACTAGTCCACAAAAGTGTAAAATAGAGTTTGAAAAATATTATATTCTACACTATAAGAAAATAGAAAATTTTTACAAGGAACCAAGTACAGTAAAAATTGCTTATAAGAACACCGGTTATAAACACATGTCGCTTAAAAGAACGGAATTATTAGTTCCCGGCCAAAGATGGATACAACATCCGGTTATAACAACATCGTTAATCAGAACATATCGCTTTTAGTGACTTAAAATTAATTGGTTTCTGGGAAAATAAGAACGTGTTAATTGTGAGCGGAATTTCCAGTTTAGAAAACTGTGAAAAAGAATTGAGCAACGAATTAATGGTTAGTCATGCCACGTATTTAAGAATAGAGAAAAATTAAAAGAATAATTTGAAAAAGATCGGGCTAATATTAAGAAGCTTCGAAAAAGTCCACATGCTGACAGAGACCCTTTTGCGATGGTTTAAGATTCAAGGGAGTGCCAACATTCCCCTAAGCAGACCGATTTTGCAAGCAAAAGCAAATGAATTTGCGAAGCTCTTTAAAAAATATGATTTTGTTTGTTCAACTTCGTGGATCCAGAGATTTCTTGAGAGGCATTCGATTGTGTTCGGAAGAATCAGTGGAGAATTGAAGGCCGTGACACCAGGAGTTTCCGATAACTGGACCACTATGAAGACCATGAAATCTTCAAAATTGATGACACTGGCCTATTTTATAGGATGACCCCGGATAGGACGTTGCGTTTCAAATACGAAAGTTTGATTGAATTTGAGCCTTTTAACCATTTTTTGAACGTCATGTTTCAGGTGTAAATAGACAATTATGCGACAATGAATTTGGCATTTCCAGCAGTTTTAAGTTATCTATCGGATATAAAAACTATCGATTATAAGAACCAGTTTTTAAAGTCCCCTGGATGTTCTTATAAACGATTTGTACTGTAATTTAAAAAGTTTTTTAGGAATTAAAAATGGAAACTGTGAATAAATAGTTCTTAAGGACTTATTCTTGTCGTAAGTAAACTGTAAACAAGTTTTTAAAATTTATTTTACTGTGGTTTTTTAGTTATAATTTAGATTTATTGCCGTCCTACATGAACCTATTTCATTATTTATACTATTAGTTTGAATCTTGAAATTTCAATTCATATCAGCAAATTTCAAATAACACTGATTGTATAATGTTTAAAATTAGGAGTGATTCTCAACCTGTGCTCAATAAATCATTTTGGGTTGAAAATCTAAGCAATAACAGCCTTGAAACGATTACTGACCGTTTTGACATTTCAGTAAGACATTAGAACATAAGACTAAGGCATATGATGCCGTTGATAATTAATTGCAATTGGACAATAAGAAGACAATTTTGTACCTTATTTTTTAGATTTTGTACACTTAAATCTTCAATAAATACAATATAGCAAAAAATCAATAGCAAACACAGGTGGGCTCGTAAACGACATTGAATTTCCTCTAATCGTTATCTAACACACAAGAAATCAATTATGGAAGTCCGTATACATACAATTTAAAATGTACAAAGGGAAAACTTCGAATTGGATCAATTCGAATTCGATTCGAGGACAGGTTTCATCAGTATTCGCCAGTTTCAGCTACTTGCCACTAGGTGGCAGGAATTAAAAGCAGCAGGCTCGATACTCCCTGCGTCAAGGCATAGGCGTAGCGTGATTCTAACTTTTTTTTTTTTTTGAGGGGGGGGGGCACAAATTAAATTCAGTTAGCGCCCTCTTCCGTGCATTGACTGCCTGGTGGTTCTTATAATATGAATTAGATTCAGATTAATGCAGGCCCCCTTTTTTGTAACTATAAATAGGGTGATTATTGTAAAATAGCCTGAGTGGCGATCAACCCGCCAATATGGCAGCCTTTGGCGTTGGCCCAAGCTAACCATCGCGCCAAGTGGGCGCGATACAGGAGTCGCTAGGACAGGTTCCAGCAGAGATGGTCAGTGACTTTTTTTTTCTCTCTCGTGATGGGTGTCGAGGTACCGTTCGTAGGCTAGGCCTAAGAATTTCCCATCTGGGGAGCAACGTGACCTCAAAATGTATTTAATGTGAGTATTTTTTTTTATCATTACCATTTGACCATACCGATATTACCTTGTGTGTTTTTTTTAAATGCTAATTTTAATAAATCTATTTCTTTTAACTATTCTGTGAGTCAGGCCATTCTTTTCTTTGTAAATTGTGCAGGCTATGTATTTTATTCTAGGTATGTAGATCTATCACTTACTCTAATATACACAACGCATAAAGTTTTCCACTATACGGTTTGCCATCTTGTGCAATTTCATGGTTTATTATTGTCATAGTTTTTCTTGTTATGCACGTTAACACTTGTCTAATTTTGGCACATGGCCGCATGCTTCAGGTTACTTTGTAATCCTGTTGCATCTAATTTAATTTACATGCATCAGTTTATCTACGCCCCTCAATAGTAATGCAAGTGTAGTGTAAGTCACCCAACCTAATTATTAATTCACAATATCAATTATTTTCCCATGGTTTAATCCTTAACCTTGTTATCCTCCCCAATTGTAATTCCACAATTAATATTCCGTATCCCAATATTCTTTCGCTAACATATTAATTAATATTCTGTAACATATTAATAACATTCCGTAATTAATAATATTCCGCAACAATATATATATATATATATATATATATATATATATATATATATATATATATATATATATATTCAACCCTAGCTCAAAACCGTTTAGTTTTTGAAATGTCTTCAAATTAAAATATCCATTGAAAATGATCATTTACTAAATTGAGTCATTCACTTGAATTTCGAATTAATTCCCTTTAAATAACTACATTTTTAATGTTAATTAAATTGTGTTTCACGTTTTATTTTATTGTTGTTTACTGCTGTTTAAATATCGTTTTCAGCAATGCCTGCTATGTGGCGAGTCATTCACTTTTGAAACAGTTTTGGTTTAAGTTTTGTTTTGTTGTTTACTGCTGTTTTAAGTACAGTTTTCAGCAATGCCCGATGAAAATGATGAATAACCACTTGAAACGCTGATCAACATTCCGTCATTTTTGACGGGGGTTGAGAAAAAAAGTTTAGCATCGAGTTTTTGTTATGGATCATATCATTGTTAAGACGTAATCGGAATCTTGGGTTTCACAGTTTGCAGAAGCGGAAAAAAAACCCAACTTTCTTAAAAGTTTTCTCCGATTTTAACTGAACTTGTCTTAACGTTTTAATTTATTTCAAGTTATGTCATAGAGTACCTAGCCAAACGGAAAGAAGAAATACTTTGGCATATACGAACTTGAGATGCCGCCAAGAACCGCCATGCGATCTTCGACTTATCACCACAAAGATTGTGAAAAGCGATATCGAGACGATGACATAGCAAACAAATATGGACTTGTTGTTATAACGAAGCAGAAGCTTCGTTAACGGATTAATTAATTAATTTAAGTAGGGAGCAATAGCTCTAGGCTCGGGAAGAGGAACGATTTCTCCTTGGCGCCTACCGGCCGAGAGGAAAACAAAAAACGAGTGGGTAAATTAAACAGAGGAGTGAGGCTTAAAAAATTAGAATAAAATAGAGTAGTCTGGCGAGGTAAGGAGAATGGCCGGCAAGACGCGAGTCCATAAGCGTCAAAATTTAAAAACCGAAGAAAGACCCTTGGAGACAAATAACGAATTTGGAAAAAAGAATCCTGGGCGGTCGAGAGGGAAAAAAGACTGTCCATAGGGTGCAGAGCGCCTCTGATGGCTGGCAGAGCTTTCCTGAATGCAGTAAGAATTAATTTTCCATCATAGTTGGCTTCAAAAGCCAGGATATTGTAAATAATATCAGTGTTCGAAGGTCCAGACTATTTTTCAAAGGGGAACTTGCTCCTTATTTCCCGCAGCGATTTTATCAAATCGGACAGTTTTCTCAACCTGTGGACTAGTGGCACTCGTGTCACGTTGGATCGGTTTGGGTTTTTGGAACCAAGTTCTTTTACGCTGCTTACGGCAAACTCATTAGTCAAGAGAGCCAAAGATCAACAGTACAACGATTGAAATTCCCTTTGAGAGCTTTTAAAACTTGAACAATATAGGTTATTAGGACTTGAACATTATTAGGATACTCCTAAGCTGACCTCTGCTAAAAACGTCCTCAACCTGCTTGAGGTCGACCCCTTCCAACTTTCTCATCCTCACTCGTCTTGTATACTTATTTGGTATATCTCCTTTCGTTCATCCTCTCTGTATGTCCAAACCATCTCAATAAGACGACTTCTCAATTTATTCTTGATAAGGTTCATGCTTGAAAATCATTGTTCGCATGAATAAGGAAAGAACAGCAAACGCTAGTTTTTTCAGCTGATTATATGAATCAGGAATACTTTTCCAGGTGTTAAAAATCAACATATCGTCATTCTCCAGGTCTTTCAAAGCAGACTACTTGTGTTGTGGATTAAGTTTTCCTTCAATATTTCGAGATCAGCACAAAGATGTTTAAATTTCGAGCTCCACAATTCTTTGTTTTCAAAATCCAGCAGCTGCCAATGTCAATATTAAAGGGAGAAAAAATTAATTATGTTACAATAGCATTAAGAGGTTTTTTAACAACGTCGCTTTGCTGTTTCTGACTTCCTGAAACCTGTTGAGAAAAGTTACCCTCATATTTAAAAGTGTTGTTTTGAAATAGCAAATGTCAATATCCTTGGAGATGTTTCAACAGGCTCAGAAAGCGTGACTTTCAAAATCTTGAGCAAAAGAGATAATTTGTTTTCGAAAAAAATTGTTTCCTTTCACCTGTAGTTTACGATTTGGCTGATGAGACGTAATAAAATTTTTGGATCCACTGATCATCCGTTAGTTCACCTTTCTCAAGGAGAAATGCTTGAATTTCTGTTTTTAAAGAAGCGAAACGTTTCAAAACGTGTCCTCTTGATAACCAACGTACCTTGTCATGCAGCAGAAGATCTGCGTACTCGCTCTCCATTTCAACTTAAACAAGAGCTTTAGCTATAACGGAGTTGATAATCTTAATCACCAGTTCCATAACTTTGCAAACTTATTCTGGAAATGTCTGCGCACAAAGCGCTTCTTGATGAATGATGTAAATATCTCGTGATTAAATTTTTCTTTCAAAATAGCCTGTCATACTTTTCGCCCCGTCTGTTGAAATTGAGACAATTTTATCTACTGGAATACAATGTTTTTCAATGCACCGAATTACAGCAATTGCTATATCTTCTCCACGTGTTTGACCTTTGAGTGGCAATAATCATAAAAGTTTTTCTTTAGGACCTGTAGATGAAATGAATAGTACAAAAAGTGAAACTTGCGCTGTATCATTTATGTCAGAAGACTCGTCAACTGCTATTGATAAAGCTGAAACCAATTTAAGATCTTCGGCTTGCTGGTTGGTTATATTCAAAGACATTTTGGCTGTTCTATCTTTCACTGTTTTAGCAGACTCTATTTTTTTTAGAATATCTTCTTTGTTCTTAAAATGCCGGAATGGCTCTTCGGATGCATTTATGCTTCTTATGTATTCGCCGTCTGTTTTCCTGTCTTAGCAATCTCTTGACTAACCTTAACATTGTTGAAAGATTGCATCCAGTAATTAAATACAGAATTTGATTTTTCTTGACTCTTCTGAAGTTCCTCAACTGCTTTCTTCCTTGCATCGCCAACAGAATTAAATGACACGTGTTTCTCTCTAAATTTGATTTTTTGTAATGAGTCAATTTTTCTTTACAAAAAAGACAGGTCGGAAGGCCATTTAAGTTTAGAATAAACGCGAAAGTCTCGGTCCATTCAACTCTAAAATTCACGGTTTCCGTTTTTCTATGTTTCTTCTTTGTAGCCATGTCAAACAGGGCACCTAGAAAAATGTCTCATTTTATAACTGCCGTAGATAGAATAACATTACTTATTCTATTTACAAATTTATATTATTTTATATATTTTTAACCCCAATGAATAATCACAACATAATTTCTTACTTCCAAAACGACAATAATAATAAAGCTACCAACACAATTACAATTCTCAAAGTGATGGCTAAAATACCTGTAGGATTTACAGATGGTTGGAAAAATACAGGTAACTTTATGGCCCACTAGTGGGCGGTAGGGACCAGATTGACTACGTCTCCCATAACGCGATTAATCCGTACTGCATTATATGGAAACCATTTTATAAGAAACTCAGAATTATTCAAATCAGGAAATGCGTTCTATGGAAACCATGTTATCAGAAACATAGAAATAAGATAAATCAGATAAATTTATACCACGTTATATGGAAACTACTGCTGCATTATATGGAAACCGCGTTATAAGAATCTCAGAATTGATACAAATTATATAAATTCGTACCACGTTATATAGAATCTCGCAAATAAATAAATTGTAATTATAATTAATAAACGAGATTGACGCTACTTCGAATGTGTTCAAGCATGAACGACCATGACGATGCGTGTTAGAACAAGTAAGATCAAGTTAGTACCAGTTTGAAAAAATTAGAACTTGCATTACGGCAAATAAAAAATTTTACGTAGATGTTCTCTAATGTTATACGATTCCAATAACGTAAATTAAGCAACTTTATTACACATACGTCTGAACACATTTAAAGACTATCTTATAATAAATTAAAAGAGAGTAATACTTAATTGTTTGCTCATTTTGAGGGAAATTCCCTGATAACTGGAATTGATAAACAGGGGAATACCCCATAAATGTCAACTACGAAAATTTAACTCATCAAATAAGTGCTGCCATAGATAAATTTTTCAAGCCATTGTTGTTGGAATGTTCTTGTACGAAAAACGCGTTTTAAGGAGACCGCTGTCACAATTTCCACTCCGCATTTTATGGAAATCGCACTTTAGTACTTCGCACTTCACTGAATTAGTTTTATTTATTTATTTATTTTTATCACCATAAGTATTAAATTATAAATATAAATTTAACACCGGTTACTTTAAATTACTATCTAAACTAAAGTACCTGTAGCCTTACATTTAAAAAAAAAAAATTCTTTCCCACCTCTTGTTTCTTCTGTAATGCATTCTGTATCTTCGGTGGGTTGCTGGGTTAGCCATACAAAAAGAACTCTCTTTTGCTTCAGCATATTTCCTCCTTTTTGCGGAGCCACTTTTATAAGTCCTTTTCATAGTTTTTTTTAATGCAACTGTTAACTAGGGATACGTGATTTTCGTATTTACGAAGCAGATGCGAATAAATGCGAAATTTGCCGATATGAACGAATAAATTCGAAAATAATTTTTTTACTACTTTTCGGCGAAAACTCGCTAATAAACGGCTATTTATGCGAAATTAGTTAATAACAGTAAAAATTTATTGAGATAATTGCTTAACTAAGACCATCCACGGTCCTTCTCTGAGAGATCTAACTCTCCTTCGGTTTTTGCTCAGAATTTCACCCGGTAATTTGAATTAAGAATTTTGCCCGTACAGGAATCGAACCTAAAAATATAACAGAAAAAATCAACCGATCACATTGCTTTCTTGAGAGACTGTTCTTTTTTCGTTATGAATTCTCTCTCCACTCAGGGTCCTTTGTCCTCCCACACACCGATTCTGGGGGGCTCAAACAGTCGCAAGCCAACCCCCTCTCGTTCCCCATGCTTGGACACTCTATGGTGCAGGTAGGTGGCCAAGTAGAAGAGGTCGAAAGGAATCCCGCATTTACTTACACATATGTGGTATGTTGTGTAATGTATGTTTACTTGCCACCCCTCGTCCATTCGCGAAACAACAGTCACGCTCCAGGAGCGTGACTAATCGACTCGAATGACCATTCTCACATTCCCGAATCTCGCAACTTCCAGATGCCATTCACCCCTTTGACCCATAGACTCGGGCCAGATAAACCGCTCCCCAACGTGGGGGAGACGTGGAACTCGTCCTTGAAAAACCGCTCCCGAAGCGAGCGCCACGATTTGGGAAGAGGTTCCGTTTACACACCCATTTTTCACTCTTCCCCGCTATTCGACCCTCTTCGGTCACGACTGTGTACACGTGAGAGAAGAGTGGATGGTTATTGCTTCCCACACATCTAAAAACAAACAGGGAGGGGAGATGCTGTCCCACGTTGGTGAGTCCGTTGCACAATGAGACTACTGGCTGCATGAATCGCGCTCATATCTCCGTGAAGATTTTCAGATTTCGAAGGTCACGGGCTCCCCGCGCTGCTTGCTTATCCAGTGGCCCAACCGAACGACAGCGAGTGGAGGGGTGGGGGTACCTTGGAGGGGAGGCTAAGTTCTTCGGACAGAGGCAGGTGGAATTACCTACCGCAGGGGTACGGATTTTAACTACAATTCTAGTTTTTACTCAGAGCACTTGCTTAAAGGTCCATAAACACCAACTAAGTATGTAAAAACAGAAATGAGAAAACCTGTCATCACGAAGTTTCAATCACACGTGGTATTTTGTGGAAGAGCCACACTGAAGGGGCCAAAGAGCCACATGTGGCTCGCGAGCCACGGTTTGCCGACCACTGCAGTAGAGTAACGAAAAAGCGTTATGCCCCCCTTCATTCTCAAAGACGCTGGGGCTGAATGGTTATCGCATCGGACTATCGCTCTACGGGAGCGAGAGGTCCCTGGTTCAAATCCCGCACAAGCGCTGGCCCCACTCATTCTGGGAATTGCGCAGTTTATAAAATATATATATACCAGCCTCTATAGTCCCGTTAACAGCGTAGATGCTGAGAGATATTTTAGTATATATATATATATATATATATATACTAAAATATATATATATATATATATATATATATATATATATATACAGGGACTATAGAGGCTTTTTATAGCTTATAAACAGCAGATTCTTCCACCAATCCAAATAAGTTTTCTGCTTGGAACATCTTTGTTCTTGAATCAGCCACTACGTGTCCCATACAGTGAGTGTAAAAAAGATCTGCGATGTACTTTTTGAACTGAATCATATTGTTAGCTCCGTCAAATGAACACGCAATATTTGATGTTGCAATGCCACCTTGGGAACTATCTACCGTCACGCTGCAAGCTTGTTGCTTTTGACAAAAATGTCAACAGAGTCCTTGTCAACCAATCGGTCCTTCAGTTAACTTTCCTGTAGTTTTTCTTTTGTTAATTATTTTCATTCTGTCTTCAATACACTTTCTGGCATGATTTTGTAAAATCACACTACCAAGAACGTATAAACAGTAAATCCAACGTAAATAAAGCGCATACGGCCGTTTCGAAGCTGCAAAGGAGCTTCAAGGTGGCAGCTCAAAAAGCCGAAAACTAAGCGACCAGACACGCGCGAGTAGAAGGCGCGAACAAACAAGCGAGCAGCGCCATCTAGCGGCAAAAGGAGGGGGAAAGTGAAGTCAGGCCGACACGGATAAACAAACCCTTTCCACTATTGAGGAAGAACAGGAATGCTAGAAAAATCATTAACCAAAGAACGCGAATTTTTATAAATGTGATCCCAGAAATCAAGATCAGCAGTCGAGCGACATTTTCATTCTGTGCCAAGTTGGACAAAAACCACAGGATCGTCATGATTTGTTAGCAACAACATCAAAAACTTAAATCCCTTACGAATCTCATCACAAAGGCAAAGATTTTTGGAGAAGTTAGGTGTCATATGTACACCATAATTGCAGTTTTGTCAGATTTAAACTCTGTATTCTCACATTTTGATGCCCCTGTCTCCGTCCTACGATTTCTACATTCGGGAATGGCGATTAGAAACATACGGCATATGAGGCAGATATTACGAATCAAATTAAAGCCAAGCACAATGCGTGTATTATCCCGTATTGCCCTCTACTACACACAATTTTCAATGCCCATATAAACGTAGAGTACTGCAATTCAGTTTTATAGTGTTGCGTGTGGTTTTCAAATGATTTTAGCTTTTACTGGAAATTAGCTTCCAAAACAGTAATCGTTTGGAAAGTTTTGAATTTAATTTGCTGATCACGAGATTTTTCTTTTTTTTTTGGGGTACTTTAAATTAATTTTGCGCCACGTGCTTTCGCACGTGGCGAATAACGTAATTTCGTGCATTTGCACGAAATTAATTCCAACGAAATTAATTGACAAAGAAAATATTAAAATACAAGATTAAATTTAACCACTAGACTAATTGAGATGGAAATTTTTAAAAATTCAGTTCAAATTAGTATGTTTTATGGATACTAAATCAAAATAAAACTGTAATTTCCTCTCAAAATATGCTTCGCCATGACGATAAATAAGTCCCAAGGCCGAACTTTAAAATATGCTGGCATACAAGAAAATTGTTTCTTCCACGGTCACTTTTACGTAGTTTGCTCACGCGTAAGTTCGGGGACGAGCCTGGTAATATTAGTTCCGCCCAATGAAGAAACAAAATATATTGTTTATAAGAAAATCCTCCAAAAAGCAATTTCATAACTTTCCTTTAATTATCCTAAAATGTACCCTGTAGCGATGCACGAGTATTCAGCTACTGTGTGTGTGTTTGTGTATATATATATATATATATATACACACACACACACACACAGTAGAAACCCGATTTTACGTTGTCCGTTATCCCGCTTCCTACGTTATTTTCTGCTGGTCCTTGAATACCGGGTCCCTATACCGATAATGTATGCTCTTTCCAGAAAATCCCGCTTAATACGTTTTTTTCAAAGACAAGATCAAAAGGCCAACACAAACTTTTTCGAGTTCTTTCTTTCAAGAAAAACTTGTTTCTTACCAGTTGTACCATTGTCTGTATGTGGGCATGAGGGGTTTCCCTCCCAGTGTCAAAATCAGAATGGTGGGGGAAGGAGAAAAGCACGGAACTCGTGCAAGTGTGGGAGAATAACGGCAATGCATTTCGATTCTTCGATCACTGTCTGTCAACAAAAGAGAAATAGGTGATGGGTTGATTGTCCAATGTCCACACGTGGAAAGGGGGGGGGGATTCTATGACAAGACCATGCAACCCACTAAAGGTAGAACTGGTTTCAGCTGGTCTGTAAGAGTTAGTTTGAGCATCGTAACCCATTTTTCTCATCTGAAGGAAACCTGTCTAAACGAAAATGTAGCCTAAACTCTAGCCGAAATCGTCGAAAAAGCTAAAGAATTTCATGGCACTAAAATTGACTTATTCAACTTTGCAAATGATTTAAAAGCAAGAAGCTTCAGTGCTGAAAAATTAGGAAAATCTGCAAAGAAACGAAAAACGTTTCCGTATGATGATTCAAGGAAAACCGGGCATCAAAAATTCCAAAAACGGATCCATCGTTAAAGAAAAGGCGCTTGAAATTGCTGAAGCCAGGGCTTCTCTGCATCGAAAGATTTAAAAAAAAGGAACAATTCATGTTCTGTTCTATCTGTGGAGAATTCGATGGTGTGGATATTGCAATTGTGCAGCACTTTGCCAAATTTATTAAAGGAGAGAGACGTATTCAACGCCGACGAGACGGGACTAGAGTATGGTTTCCCTTACGTTTTGTCGGGTAACAATGTCATTACATGACATTGTTACCCGACAAAACATCGACGGTCGAAGGCGAAAATTGCCACGCGCTATGTACTTAACGCCTCTTGTGATCGGTAGAGCAAAGAAACCACGGTGTTTAAAAAATGTGAAAAGTTTACCCACGCTTCGAATAAAAAGGCATGGATGACTCAATCGCTGTTTGAAGATTTTCTTCGAAACTGAATAAAAAAAATGCGACTACAAAAGGAAAAAAATCATTACTTTTATTGATAAGTCATCTTTTATCTCATTTGGATCTTAAATTGAAAAATGTGCGAGATTTTTTTCCAGAAAACTGCACCAGCCAACTTCTTCATCATGAATTTTTCGGTTGTAACGGTATAAATTTTATATCACATTTGTTACAAAGAGTTGTTGCGCCGCTTTTTTAAAACAATTTCAGAAGAATTGTTTGGCCCTGATAAGGGCCGTTTTGTTGAAAGAATTTCAGATATTTTGTCACAGGAAACAGACAAGAAAAGCTAACAGGTAAGTGAATCGTAGAATAGCGAATAGATGGCGCCCCACTTCAACATAATCTTCAACATAATACACCTCTAAATTCAAAAGGACTGTTCCACGCATAAGGGTGCCCCGTTGGGAAAGAAGCGCTAGTCTCTCAGGTTAGCGAAAAGTAGTCTAAACTCTAGCCGAAATCGTCGAAAAAGCTAAAGAATTTCATGGCACTAAAATTGACTTATTCAACTTTGCAAATGATTTAAAAGCAAGAAGCTTCAGTGCTGAAAAATTAGGAAAACACCCGAGTATCCAATAACAAAAATCAATACAACATATTAAACTTTTAGGTCATATTTTTTAATCATATTAGGAAGATTCCCTTTTTAAACAGAGATTTAACAAAACGAGCCCCAAAATCTTTTTGTGTATTCAAAGAGTAATTTGCTTTTCAGTGTCCACCTACCTTAAGGGGTGGGATAGCATGTACCCCAAGAATATGGATCCAACAATGATTTTATCTATACTAATATATAAAGAGAGAGCAGATTTTGTACGTGGAGGGTAATCTCCGGAACCACTGCACCTATTTGAAATATTCTTTCACTGTTTGAAAGGTACATTATTCCAGATGGACATAGGCTATATATTATGTATATCTGATCAGTAGAAATAAAGTTAGGGGGGATACTCTAGATTTGTGTGCACGGCCGCCATCTTGGATTTTCCCGCCAGGGTTTGGCGCATTTCGCATGGCGATAATTATTGCGTTCTGGTAACAATAACCCAATGTCAAATTCTCTAATTTTAAGATCAAACAGTTATTTCTGATGTGATCTTTTAATTAGAGTATAATAATTTTAGGTCAGGAAATCTGAGTCAAATTGACTATACTCAAAAGAGTAAATTATTTTTAAAACTAAGAGTCTTTTTGTTGAAAATTTTTGAATCCATTATCAGTTTTTCGTTAACTTATTAAATTTAAGTTGCTTTTAATTTTGTTTATCGATTGTCAATTAGTATACTATAATGATACCATTTCATTTATTTGAAGTAAAAATTATCTGCCATCATTTTTTCGTAAAATGTAAAATACAGTTTACATTTTAAATACAATATATTTTAAAATATTTTATAATTCCAAGTTGTAGTGGATTACAAATAAATTTAAATAACTGAAGTTCAACTTCTCTCTCCCCAGGAACCTAAGTTAAAAAGTTAGTTAAGGTTAAGTTATTGGTTTAGGAAAAGGTTTTTTTTTTGTTATTTCCAACACAGCAGGATAAATGGTCAAATAATCCTTGTCCCGATTTTATTGTATGCACCAAATATTTGGTTAAGGTCAAATCTGAAGTAAAATTTCATTACCACAATGCCCTAAACCCCCCCCCCCCCCAAAAAAAAGAGGATCTGGTTACTCACCATAAATTTATGGGTTCATAATTATTTTACATTTTTCAAAGCTGAATTTTAGATAATTTTTAAATTGCAAGTTATTTAGGTGGTACGAAAATGCTGTATTTTTTTTCTAATTAACAATATATTGGCATAATATTTTGGTGCTTCATTGCTATTAGTCAAAGAGTTAGGGCAAACTGAATAGATGGCATTGAAATTTTATCTGTAAGTAAAATTCATTTGACCAAATTTTTCATATGGATCATAATTTGAAAAGGTAGTTTTAAATTAAAAATGACAAAAAAAATCTCAGTCCAACGATTAAATGATTTTTCAAAAATATTTCTAAGTTTTACAATTTAAAAAGGTCGTTTTTATTAAAAAAGCTAAAAGAAAAACCCAAAATTTCCAATATTTGAGAATGATTTTTTCAGAAAAAAGTGGTTTTTATCAAAAACCCAAAAATAAATCTAAGTCCAACGTTTAAATGATTTTTCAAAAATTTTTCTAAGTTTCATAATTTAAACAGGTGATTTTTATTAAAAAAGGTAAAAAAATTCAAAGTCCAGCGTTTTGAAAACACCGCTTAAAACACATTGGCGAGAATTTTTCCACTCCTCAAAACGCGGTAAAATCGCCAAGTTGGTGCAAAAAAATCCAAGATGGCGGACGTGCACACAATTATTAAGTAACGTAATATTAATTTGAATATTATTTTAGGTGCTTAAAATAATTAAAAAAACATTCTTTACTTAAAATCCTATTTTTATTTTTGTATTTTTATTTCATCTCTTACTCTAATTTTGAGATACCAATGTGTATCTATAAACGTTTGTCAATTGTAAACGTTTATATTGTAAACGTATATATTGTAAACGTTTTGTCAATTAAACGTTTCTCCAAGTGACAAACGTTTAATCTATATCTATCTATATATATAAAACAGTTCCGTAACTGACTCATTCATTCACTGACTGACTGACTGACATACAACGAACAGACCAAACCGCTGGACCTAAAGGGCTGAAATTTTGCATGGCGATTCTTCTAATAGTGTAGGGGTGCATTAAGAAAGATTTTTCAAAAATTCTTCTTAGATTTTTTAAAATTTTTAAGCTGTTTTTTAAACTTTTTTTACGTTTGCATTTAAAATAATACATTGAGAGTTATAAAATTTATATCACGAGAAAGATCATAAAAAATCCTTCAAAATGAAATTTTTTTCGAACCTTTACCTTGATTTTCTGATTTTTCGTGAATTTTTAAAGATTAATTTTTAGAATTTAATTTATTAAATGCTGATCACGTGATTTCTTTTTCTGGTACTTTCAATAAATTTATCGTCACGTGCGTAACAACTAAATAGACAAAAAAAATATTTTTTTCTCTTTCTAATGCAGCAGACGATTGGATATTATCCAAAAAAAATACATATCCCTTACGATTTTTTTATAAATATATATATATAGATAGATATTTTACATCAATTGTATACATTGATCGTCGCATTTATTATAAATATATATATTTATTTTTTGGCATAAATTGCATACGTTGACCGTTGTATTTAATTTGAATGTACTCCGTAGCGAAGCGCGGGTTTTCAGCTAGTATATATATACAAATATATAATACACACGAGTGTAGGCTGAAAAGTAATGCACACATGCTTGTAGAGCGTGAACAAAAAGAAATAGCGAGATCGGGCAAAAAGAACATTAAAGTACAATTTCCTAAGCTTCAAAATCATATATTTATTTTTACACATAGTCACCGTTAAGGAGACCCCAACGTGTAACAAGTTTTCTCATTCCGTCACTGAAAAATTCTTCAGACTTTTCTCGAATCCACGACTTGACAGCTGCCTTCACCTCATCGTCCGAGGTGTAATGATTACCCTTGAGGTCTCTCTTGAGTAGAGGAAAAAAATAAATATTCAAAGGCGCAAGATCGGGGGAATAAGGAGGGTTCAAACTTCAGGTTTTACAGAGCGACACCAGTCCGACACTGATCTCGTCTGTGAGACGGCGTGGTACCCATCGAGCACAGATGTCACAGTATCACAATTGTTTTTAAAATGAAGCAGACGGGATACTTCTATATCGTTTGCGATATGCTTTTGAGCGATTCGCCGGTCATTTTGACGACGAGTGATCTCGGTGAGTTTGCGATGTTCATCGTCCGCTGCGTGTTTCATCAACAATTGATTTCAAGTACCTCTATCAACAGCATCGTCACCATAAACAGCCTTTAAACGAAAATGAATCTCAGTAGGAGTCACTTTTTCAGCTGTTAAAAGTGCGATAACAGCGCCCTGTATAACTCGCTGATGACATAGCACTAGAACACGTCTCCTTTTCAAAATATACTGGATACAAAACCTGCGATGAGTATTGAGGGGGAATGTAACTTCCATATGCCACTTGGCGCGGTTTTGAAGGTCTTTTCGTTCGCGCTCTACAAGCATTAACTTTCTTTTAACACATTCCGACGCGGGATGCAGTTTGAAGAAAATACACCTGAAGGGGTTTTTGGTGACATTGCAAAGATGAGAGACGTATTATGAGAGAAATCACTTTTTCAAACAAAAAACTCAACACAAAATTAACAGACTTTATCAGTAATTAAATTTAATGACGCGTGTGGTAATGTATGCTTAAAATTACTTCTTATAATAAATGCGATAATGTCATTAAAATTTATTAATTTTAATATAATTTTTTAAACTGAAAATACAGTGTATTCCCCGAAAATGTTCCGATTTATTCTCGTTTTCTTTGCAGATTTCTGTTTGATGGGTAAGATATATAAAACAAATAGACATTAATTTACAAAATAAAGGTGTGATAAATTACTTTTATTAATAATATTTAGTGTTTATGAAATTAAAATCTGTTTTGTTAGTTTAAAGTATTTTAAAAGGTGAATCTCTATTTAACGAATTTTCCATATAACGAACTATTTTTCGGGATTTAGAAACTTCGTTAAATGCGCGTGTGTGTGTATGTATATATATATATATATATATATATATATATATATATATATGTGTGTGTGTGTGTGTGTGTGTGTGTGTGTGGTGATTAGCCTAACAAGTCGTCTGATCTGGCAGCCCACATTTAATACAGGACTCAGGATGACTCATAAGTCTCTCCCTTTAAAGTTTTGCCAACCACTCGATCAACTTGGACTTCTTGAAATCACTCAGACATCCTCAACACGGGAGCATTTTTATCGTAGCTAGACCCAAAACTCTCCCGGGTCTCTTCCCCGTTCGCTCCTACCCCGTTCGCGCTACGGCCACACGAGCGTTTTTTCCCGCAGAAACCCAGCGTGAAAACAAAATATAGATAACACCAAACGCGGCTGTTTTTCTCGCTTGCGTTACCTGTCGCGTTCTCAAGGTCGCCCGCTGGAGCGATCTACACAAGCCGGCGACACGTGCATGTGACATTTTTTCCCCGCACGGTCTTTTCTCGCAGCTTGAAAATCTACACAAGACGGCGACACGTGCATGTGACATTTTTTCCCCGCACGGTCTTTTCTCGCAGCTTGGAAAATCTACACAAGCCGGCGACACGTGCATGTGACATTTTTTCCCCGCACGGACTTTTCTCGCAGCTTGAAAATCTACAAAAGCCGGCGACACGTGCATGTGACATTTTTTCCCCGCACGGTCTTTTCTCGCAGCTTGAAAATCTACACAAGACGGCGACACGTGCATGTGACATTTTTTCCCCGCACGGTCTTTTCTCGCAGCTTGGAAAATCTACACAAGACGGCGACACGTGCATGTGACATTTTTTCCCCGCACGGACTTTTCTCGCAGCTTGAAAATCTACACAAGCCGGCGACACGTGCATGTGACATTTTTTCCCCGCACGGTCTTTTCTCGCAGCTTGAAAATCTACACAAGACGGTCACATGCACGTGTCGCCGCAAATGTCACATGCACGTGTCGCCGGCTTGCGTAGATTTTCAAGCTGCGAGAAAATGTGTAGATTTTCAAGGTGCGAGAAAAGACCGTGAGGAAAAAATGTCACATGCACGTGTCGCCGTCTTGTGTAGATCCAAACCTATTTTTCTAGAGTCTTGTGTAGATTTTCAAGCTGCGTGAAAAGACCATGCGGGGAAAAAATGTCACATGCACGTGTCGCCGGCTTGTGTAGATTTTCAAGCTGCGAGAAAAGACCATGAGGGGAAAAAATGTCACATGCACGTGTCGCCGTCTTGTGTAGATTTTCAAGCTGCGAGAAAAGACCGCGCGGGGAAAAAATGTCACATGCACGTGTCGCCGGCTTGTGTAGATTTTCAAGCTGTGAGAAAAGACCGTGCGGGGAAAAAATGTCACATGCACGTGTCGCCGGCTTCTGTAGATTTTCCAAGCTGCGAGAAAAGACCGTGCGGGGAAAAAATGTCACATGCACGTGTCGCCGTCTTGTGTAGATTTTCAAGCTGCGAGAAAAGACCGTGCGGGGGAAAAATGTCACATGCACGTGTCGCCGGCTTGTGTAGATTTTCAAGCTGCGAGAAAAGACCGTGTGGGAAAAAAATGTCACATGCACGTGTCGCCGGCTTGTGTAGATTTTCAAGCTGCGAGAAAATACCCTGCGGGGAAAAAATGTCACATGCACGTGTCGCCGGCTTGTGTAGATTTTCAAGCTGCGAGAAAATGTGTAGATTTTCAAGGTGCGAGAAAAGACCGTGCGGGGAAAAAATGTCACATGCACGTGTCGCCGTCTTGTGTAGATTTTCAAGGTGCGAGAAAAGACCGTGCGGGGAAAAAATGTCACATGCACGTGTCGCCGGCTTGTGTAGATTTTCAAGCTGCGAGAAAATGTGTAGATTTTCCAAGCTGCGAGAAAAGACCGTGCGGGGAAAAATGTCACATGCACGTGTCGCCGTCTTGTGTAGATTTTCAAGCTGCGAGAAAAGACCGTGCGGGGAAAAAATGTCACATGCACGTGTCGCCGGCTTGTGTAGATTTTCAAGCTGCGAGAAAAGACCGTGCGGGGAAAAAATGTCACATGCACGTGTCGCCGGCTTGTGTAGATTTTCAAGCTGCGAGAAAAGACCGTGCGGGGAAAAAATGTCACATGCACGTGTCGCCGGCTTGTGTAGATTTTCAAGCTGCGAGAAAAGACCGTGCGGGGAAAAAATGTCACATGCACGTGTCGCCGGCTTGTGTAGATTTTCCAAGCTGCGAGAAAAGACCATGCGGGGAAAAAATGTCACATGCACGTGCGGCTTGTGTAGATTTTCAAGCTGCGAGAAAAGACCGTGCGAGGAAAAAATGTCACATGCACGTGTCGTCGGCTTGTGTAGATTTTCAAGCTGCGAGAAAAGACCGTGCGGGGAAAAAATGTCACATGCACGTGTCGCCGGCTTGTGTAGATTTTCAAGCTGCGAGAAAAGACCGTGCGGGAAAAAAATGTCACATGCACGTGTCGCCGGCTTGTGTAGATTTTCAACGCTGGCGCCCGAGCCTATCGCCTCCAAACCTTATCTGCCCTTCTCCTGGTCCGACGGGATCGCTCTCGGCGGTGGGTCGGCAGTGGCTTCCGGGTCCCATAGCTCGGCCGTCCTGCCCAGGCTGACATCGATCTTTCTACCTGAAACATGAAAATACACAAAAAAAACAATACAGAACTAATAACTATTTACTCACAGGTCGTGGCTTTGGGAGTTTAGTCTGAGCCATTTCGTGTGATCGACTGCGGTAGAGTTTGGTCTTTCAGGATTACCAATTTTCTGCGCGTCATATCTGTCGCGCGGTTTGATTTTGATGATTTCGTTATGGTCCATGAAACTTTGGGCGCAATTTCATTCCCGTTCCAAATTGCGTCTTTTGCATTGCCACTAAATCTCCCAGTTTGTAATGTAGGTGCAGTCTTGCGTCTTTTGTTTTCCTCTTGCATTGCGAGTCTTCGCCAGATCCATTAGGATGTCAATATTTTCTGGTTCTATAATCTCTTTAATTCTTTGCGTCTGTATGTAGCTCTAACTCAGATAGATGTGTAAAACTGGGCTTTTCGCTGGACCGAATTTAAAATCTGTGTAGCGCTTCAACTTAGCAATTCTAGAGTATTTGGGGGAATACATTTTCTTAAGTTTCCGGTTAGTCCCAAAAAACTCTGCATCTGTTTGGCATTCTTAGGTACGGGAAAGTTCTGAACGGCTGCAGTTTTCGTTACTGATGATCGGACTGTGCCGTTTTCAATCAGGTATCCAAGGATCGATTTTACGTTTTAGGAACTGGCACTTTTTAAAATTGAACCGTATTGTGACGCTACCTTAAAAGGTCTTTAAAAACGGTATTCTGAAAAACACTAGGGCTGTTACATAAGCCAAATGGAACTTTGCGAAATTCCCACTGTCGTGGGATGCGTGATGAATGAAGTGTACTTTATACTCTTTTCATCTACATCTACGTGAAAAAAACCCATTTTTTAGATCCAAGGAAGTGAACACTTGCGAGTTCTCAATACTATCTAACACCTCTTCTATTAAAACTATAAAGTGGGAAAACATTCGGGAAAACATCTTGCAGTCATGCAGAAACGGAGCGATTTCCAAAAGGGCATGATTTTTCGCGCCAAGGGTGGAAGCATCTCCGAAACGGCCAATTTTGTAAACTGTTCCCGGGCCGCCGTGCATGGCAAAATTGCACTATCCGAAATCAGCGACGTGGCAAATATGGTGCACCAAGGGCCATGTCTCCATAACGACGGTTCAGCGAACGTTCCTGCGTAACACCTGGTTAATGCACCTACGCTGACTGCTGTTCATGGGTGACGAAGGCACGCCGGTTTATATTTGCACGCCGGTACCGCAACTCGACTTCCACTGAGTGGCTTTTTCCGATGAATCACGTTTCATGCTCCATAGGACAAATGCATGTTGGCGTTTACGGGCGTGACACGTCTGAAAGCAAACACCCGGCAAAAATTGCCAAGGAGCATTATAACAAATAATGGAGGGAGCATGCTGGGGTTCACTCTTTTGTGGTGTTCACTCATCATTGTAGAAGGCACGATGGATCAACACAAGTATGCATCTATCCTTGCGGAACCCCTACATGCGAATTTTTTCCTCAGGATGATGGCATCAACCAGCAGGACAATGCGACGTGTACGTGCGTGATTCGAAGAGCACCAGGATGAGTTTGGCCTGCAAATTACCCGAACAATCGAGAATCTGTGGGACCACCTCAGTCGGGTTGTTCGCACCATTACCCGCGTAACCGCCACGGCATGGCTCGACATCCCAATGAACACCTTCAGGAACCTAATTCACTCTCTTCCTGCACGTCTCGCAGCGGTCCGCTCTGCGAAAGGTGCTTATTCTGGATTTTGACAGGTGGTCACATTAATGTGACTGGACTGTGTATATACAGGTAACCCTGTAAATACACAGTAGCTGCGTTTACATGGACAACAATAATACCCGGGATTTACCCGCTAATAGGGAAACCTTCGAAGTCCGTTTACATGGGACCACATTTTCACCCTGCTTTTACCCGTCTTACCGGAAGTAAAGGCCGTCACATGATTCGGCGGAAGTGATCCTCATACACCATCATTCCTTATAAATCACGTTATGGGTTCGATCCCAGCCGGTGTCATACTTTTCCAAATTCACTGTATTGCTATTTTTAGCTTTCCATCTTCGAACTCCGCATTTATCTCGTTACGAAGTGTATGGTCCTGGGGAAGGCCTTTTTTTTCCAATTGTTGTTCTTTTGACCTCGTATTCTTAAATTTTAAAAATAACAACAACAAAAAAATCATAAAACTTTTTTTACCCGGGTTTTTGGCACATGTAAACGGCACTAGTAGCGTACGCCATACCAGTAGCGTACGCAGAAATTTTCAAAGGAGGGGGGGGGGGGGGGCCGGTCAAATTAGGTTTTCATTTCGCATTGAAATTTCGCATTTGGGTTGAGATTTTTTCAGGAATGTGTAGGGGTTGGTCCCCTGAACAACGCCTAATAAAGTCCCCTCGATTTCTTTTGAATATAATCTATATGAATATAATCTATTGAATGAATATAATCTTTAATGTGTTGCCGAATGGGTTCGATTCTCAAATCCCTGTCAATAAGTACGTTTTCAAGGTACCAGGGCGCCTTCCTAATACCGCGGAGTGTTTATTTTGAATTGTCTGCAATCGCTGGATATGGGTGTCAGCCGCTGAGTCCCAAACAGGAACGGCGTACAACAGGAAGGGACGCAGTACGGTTTTACACAAGAGTACTTTGTTATCCTTTTTGACCCTTTTGATTCTGGTGCAGCAGGTGGGAGATATCCTTACGGGATTTAAAAAATTTTCTAATGTTATGTTCAATATTTTTCTTCCTAGTAAGTCGACTATCGAGGTAAATTCCTAGGTATTTGCCCTCTCTCTCAAAGTGAACCAGTTGATCGCATACTCTGACCGCATACTGATATCCTTAAGGTCTTTAAAAAAATGTCTAGACCCCTTTGAAGAAGGGTTTCTAGACCCTTCATGGAGCTAGTACAGCTACAGCAATATGTAGTTCACTTGAGATGTTTTGTGGCGTCCACGAAGAGAACAACATGTTGAGTTTCTGCAAGAAGAGAACAACATGTTGAGTTTCGAGCATCACGCATAACCACAGATGATCAGAAGAAAGCTTACTCAAGGGTTGGCTGATCACCCGCCTTTTGCTGAACGTAATTGTTTGATGTAACTTTCAACGGGAGCAATTGGAACAAGTAACGTCAACTGCTAGCAGTCCTTGGAACCCGCACAATGAGCACTTTTGTTTGGAATGAATTTCTCAGAAGTGAAACAATCCACGGACTCAGTCGTTCCTTTAGCTGCGATGAGCAATATGATCAAAGTTAATGATGAGGTAGTGATGGTAGAGCCTCTGATGAAATTTCAAAGAACTCTGATCACCAAGAAGAAAGAAGTGCTAACGTACGAGTTAGCCCTATGTCTTTATTCGCCGAGGGGATAATGAGAAAAATCAAAAGGTCAGCACTGTCTAATGCTTTCCCAAAATTTAATCAACAGATCAATGTGAAGAACAGTTTCACGGTAATCGATGGCGACTTCCTGCTTCATAGAGTAAAGTGGAACACCAACACCACCTTCGCCTCCATCTGCGGTCACTATGTATCGTACATAATCAACCATTACGGCAGCAGTTCAGCTGTGGTTTTTGATGGTTATGAAGACACGAACTCCACGGAAAGAGACGAACAACATCGGAGAGCATCAAGTAAAACATCAGTGGATATTGACTTCAATAAGAACATGGTGGCTGCTGTTCATCAGGAAAACTTCCTTTCCAATGAAAGGAACAAAACCAAGCTCATTATTATGTTAGTTCAAGCCGTGGGTGCAAGAGGTATACAGTCTACTACAGCCAAGTATACAGTCTACTACAGCCAAAGGAGATGCTGACTGCAGTACTGTCAGAGGTGAGTGGCAAAACACCTCTCATTCAACTGTGGTGATAGTAGATAGGTAAGACCTGCTCGTCTAATTTGTGGCACTCACCCCACGAGACACGAATGTGTTTTTTTATGAAGACCGGACGGGGCAACACAGAATACAGGCTCTACTCTTCACAACATCTTCAGGTCTTATCATTCAGTCAGTACATTCTCTTCATCCATAGTTTCTCAGGATGTGACACTACGTCCAGAGCCTGACTAAGGCAGGGGCATACGGGGCAGTTGTCCCGGGTCCCCACAGAGGGGGCCCCCAAAATCAAATAGAAAGTTTGTTTTACGTTTCCTTCTTTAATGAACTTTTTTTAAACAAAATATCAGTACAGTGTAAAATCCGTCAGTTTTATGTTAGCTTCTTCATTAATCTATCGTATGAACACAAAATATCTATATTTCGTAAATCCATGGCTTTCTAGGGCGGAATTTAGCTGAATTCCGCCCTAATGTCAGCAAGGATATGAATTTTTTTGCAGCTAGATGACAAAGTTAACAATCAGAAAACTGCATTTCGGAAACTTGTGAAAAGTTCACAAACTGCAGCGATATGATTGTTAACTAGGACATCTTAATCGCAACTGCGAAAAATTCAGTTGCATCGTGTTCAGTGGATTCTGTTGGATTTTCGCAACACTGAGAAATCACAATAATCAATTATAAGTTGTATTCTCTCAAAATTCTCACAAATGTCAAATATTCTTTTGATTAATTAATTTCATAATACCTTTTGGGGGGGGGGGACTTTATAGCTATTTTAGGTTCTAGTCAATTTTCTTGTTATATATCTATAATGAGGTGAAAAATTTAAATATTTCCATAAAGTTCGGTTCTTCATTACTAAAGTAGTGAAGCAGAGGGGGCCCCCAAAGAAGTTTTTGCCCCGGGCCCCAATTAGGCTAAGTCGGGCCCTGACTACGTCAGCATATTATGGGCATTATACGTACAGGTATACATAATTTATTATTTATATGGGTTATGAATACTATACGTATCTAATTAAACAGCATACAAAGTGATTAAGAGAGTTACAGACCATGGAAACGAAACTTGAGTGACGAGCATTTTACAAGCAAAATGTTGAAAAGAACTCCTAAACTTCAAAACGCTCTAACTATTTACTTGGTGAAGATAAATTAGCATAACACATACATTTTTGAATGAAGTTTTTCTCTCTACAACTTTCTCTATCACGAGTTTTCTGAGAAATGGAAGGGGAAAGAGTTAGAAGAGGAAGTTTGACGAGATACCTGAACCACTACCACTTTTTTTGAAGAATTTTCATATTCAACGGCTCATATCTCGAAAACGGTAAGACTTGGGTACAAGCATGGATATACCATTTGGAAGGGAATTTTATAAGCTTTAATTTTTGGGCTGACTTTTTTCTTTGCGACGCACCGCTTTCGAGATAAACGCCAAAAACTGAAAAAAGTGACCTCTGGACACCCTTTCCCTCCCGCGGCGCCTGAAATCGAGGGGACTTTATTAGGCGTTGCTCAGGGGACCATCCCCTACACATTCCTGATAACTCAACCCCTTCATTTAATGCATGATTCGCCGCCATTTTGATCTAAATTATAATGGACTATTACTATGAAAGAGTAGTTTTGAGCAATCAGTACAAAGCGTAAACCTAATTAAATAATATATGTAATCAGAACCAATGGGGGGGGGGGGGTTATAACCCCCATCAACCCCCCCTTGCGTACGCCACTGTATAAACAAGGTAGATAGGTTCCTAGAAAATACAGTGTTGTGTGAAACCGTGTTATATGAGACGCAGAGACAGTTCAAAAAAGGGGGGGTTACGTTCTGAAAACTTATTAAAACCAAACATTTTTTTCTTCTAAATTCAATATAAGCAACTTAGTTTTTATTAAAAATATAAATGTATGTATAACACAAAATAAAAAGAAACAAAAAATATTTTCATTTAATGCGACCTTAAACTTCTCCCTCATCACTGCCCAGTACAATCAAACGAAAACCCTTTTTCGAATAAAGGGTATCAGCTATCATTAGAGCATTTATCAATGTCTTTTGCCGGACTTGATAACATGAATAGGGCACAGAGGAAGAGGAAGATAGGTAACGGTTTGATGATCCATTGATACCTCAATAAGTATCATTGTACCGAACCTTTCTTTTTTCTTTTTTAATTATTTTTCTTTTTTTAATTAAGTTTTTTTTTTTTATTTCCGAAGTTATGGTCGTCTTTCCTTCATATTTTGCGAAAGACTGACGTTCGTACGCGAAAACATGGTACATGGTACTTTCCTTTTTTCAGAACCTTTTTCTTCATTTAGATTTTGTACACCTTCTATCCTCTTTAAAAAATCTGGAATTTTGGTTTATTTGCTGGTTTTTACAAGACCATTGTAGATTTACGGTATGGAGATGGACCAGCTCCCTTTTGAATGTTCGGCTTCTATCAGCGGAAGGGTCTGCATTCAGGAAAAATGATCCACGATTTTCGGCTAAGCTTAGGCCTTCTTGTAAATTTAGAGAGTTATATATGAATAAATTATAATTTATTTATACATTTTCATGTAAAGCCACTATAGCCGTCATTATTTTAAGGTAATTTATTTTTTAAATGTGTTAAACAAAAATTATGTTATCTAGTGCTGTAGAAGTGTGTAGAAAGGTTTCCTCAAATTTGTTATCGTCTTAGAGTGAAACCGTGTTACAGGTTGCAGTGTTATACGAGGGTTCCCGCAATTTATCAAATGGTGTTAGCGCGAAACCGTGTTGTAAGATGCCGTGCTGTAGGAGGGCTACCTGTAATTGAGTTTTATCACCACGTTTTTAAATGTCGCCTCTTTATACTATGCAAAACTTCGATTCTAGTGCGCCTCCTGAAGATATTTTCAAAACAGGTTGAAATTTTGTCATACTAATGATGTCAATGTTCGGTACAATGATACTTATTGAGGTATCAATGGATCATCAAACCGTTACCTATCTTCCTCTTCCTCTGTGCCCTATTCATGTTACCAAGTCCGGCAAAAGACATTGGTTTTTGATAAATGCTCTAATGAGCTTTGTCCCCTAGCACACTATTCACAAATTCAAGTAAATTCACAAAAAAACAAAAAAAAACACCTGTAAAACTTATAATTGCATATACAAAATTACCTGCAGTTGTTGTCATATGAAATATATAAGACAAACTTCTAATGCACTACATATTAGAATAAATTTACACCGTTCTAATATAAAAAAAATAGCACACAAATCAACCATTAACATTGAATTTGATCATTTTGAAAAACAAAACTTTGAAAATATTGTTATCTCCATTATTGATATAATTAAATCACCCACTGAAAGGTTATTTATGAAAATATATATATGCAAAAACAAAAAACTATTTTTCCATATGGCCTTAATCAAATTTATAGACAGAAAAATATCGTGAAGTTCAAAATGAAAAATGTCTTTTATAAAAAATGCTTTATTAAATTTTTAGGAAAGGTAACCTACGAGGCCCATTTTTCTGATTCCTTCTTTAGAACAGAAAATTTCATATCAATTTTGTAAGAACGGCCACTAAGGGGATTATTATATATATATATATATATATGTATATATATTCATACTTGGGCCCGCATTCTTGGGATACATGCTATCCCACCCCATAAGGAAAAGGTTAATGATTATAAATATAAAAAATTAAAAGCTTGGATATTTTCTATCGTTAAAAAACATATCATTAAGCTATATCAACTATTTTTAAGAACTAAAATAAAGAATTATCACTATCAGCATCTCGTATATGATTTACTATTAACAAGGGCTAAACATTTAAAAATAAACTTATTTAGAAAACATAACATTGCAAATACTTATTGTGTACTAAATTTTACTAATTAAATAATATAAACTTCAATAGTATTTTTGATAAACTTCATGATATGTTTCCTGTAAATGAAATAAAAGTTAAATGTGCCTTTATATATACACTGCCTATGGGTAGAAGTATATTTAACTATAATCAGGTATAAAAAAATTTTACTCCATTTATAAATTTAAATTGTGTATGTCATCTGCCCAAATACAATAGTTATGTTGACAAGGCACATAGTCATGTAATAACAGGCAAATTGGAACTAGTTGATAATTTAGCACTGCATGAGTTGATGAATTTGGGAACTAAGTATAGATTACCTAGTACTTATAATCACAAAGTTATATGTTTCTTAAATGCTGATATAGATAAATTTATCTATAAAATAGCTATAATTCTTCTACACCTACAGAAGCCTTCAATCAATGGAAAATTAATTTACTTAAGCCAGTACAATCTAAACTACCTAATTATAGTAATTTCTTTAATAATTCCTATAAACACTTAAAAGAAGCTATAACAAAATTACAAAAATATTTTATAATCACTTATGTAGATAAAGTAGCCAACAATTATGCAATTACTTGTAAAAAATATTTTGCCATTTGTTTAAAAATAACAGCTAGACAATAGTGATTTTTTTCAGTCTTTAAATGAAACTACATGTATTATTATTAAGAAAATTATTGCAAAATATAAACTTCTAGGTATAACATCAAATAACTATCTCTTTCCATATATTAGTTCCTAGGTTTCATAAAACACCTATTGCTTTTAGAGCAGTGACCGGTGGACACAACACTTACGCTACTAAACAAGTGTAATATTATTAAATTACCTTAAATTAATCTATAAAACAATAACTTCTGGTGTTTGAGGTATAATTGATGGAAGACTAATTAGAAGACTTATTAGAATGTTGAAATGTTAGTTTAAACTTATGCATATTGCCAATAGATGGCACCACCAATCATCCACCATTCTTGTATTGTCTTGCATGTATGAATAAAACTTTATTCTTCCTACTGCTACCAGAGAGGTATGTTGTAATTATTTTTATTCTTGGACTCATGCTGTATTTTCCACTAAAGATAGGTTCCTTTATAGAAAACTACAAACATTAGATAATTGTAAAACAACAGTAACTTGTGATTTTAAAGATTTATTCAATAATATCAATATAAATGATTTAAATAGAGTAATTATAAAGTTAGTACAAAATAATATTCAATACTTGTGCAACGAAATTATACTTACTCATTTCAATAGGCTCCTAGATTTTGTAACTAAACATAATTATATAGTTCATAATAATAGTATATTCTTACAGACCAAAGGTGTACAAGAAGGTGGTAATGCTGCTAGTATGCTAGTCAATTTAAACTTACATTATTTTGAAGATCATAATATTAATAATATAGATAATAGCAATTACAATATATTTAGATATATAGATATTAGTAATTAGCAGAGGATTTTTACTTTTAGCATTTGGTCAGCACCACTAAGGTTATTTCAAAACTAAATGTTTTGCAAAGCATTTTGCTTCTGTTTGCTGCATTCCTCATGTTTAACATGCTAGACTTGATAATCATCCCCCTGTAGACAGCTTAATGTCTAAAGATGAGAACTTATTAAATAGTGATTTTTCCTTTGAACAACTGGATGCAGCTTTCCATGAAACAAATAAAGGGTTAGAGTGTTGGAATGGATAGCCTTCCCTCTGCACTTTTTCTAAACCTGGGGAAATCCATTAGAAGTACTTTTCTTCTCTTTAACATTATCTGGCATAAGGGTCTTCCTATGGTCTGAAGAAAATCTGTTATTGTCCTAATCTTAAGCCTTACAAGCCATCAGACAACTTGGATAGCTACCATCTGATTTCCCATATAATCTCTTGCTGTAAAATTATGAAGATTATAAACCTCTTAAACTATTTTTTGGACTGATAGAACATTCCAAGTTTGTTTCCATAAAAAAAGAAACAGAATTTTGCAAGTAGCATATTTTGCTCGATGCTCCTTGCTGTTTTTGTTAATTTTTAAATCTGCATATGGTAGTCTTGAGAAGAAAATTTATTAATAAGATGATTTATATTGGTATTCAAGGAATCATGCTCAAATCCTTTCTCACCCAGAGAATTTCCAAGGTTAAGAATGCTGGTGCTTTCCGCATTTTGTCCAGCTGGGGCTCCAGCCAAATGGGGAGCTGTCCTCTTATTTTAACATAATGATAAATAACCTTGCAAGTAAATTACACAATATTAAAGGTGTTGGGGTTTTGCATTTTCCTGGCGATATTGCTATTTATATTTCAGATTATGACAGTGTGACAGCGAACAATGTAATGAGTAAAGCCTTAATTGCTGTGGAGGAATAGTATTGATAAACTTTCATTCTTATCTCACATCTTATCTTATGACGTCATAAGTCTTGCATGACGTATGTATGTTAATTTCTTTTAATGTTACTTTCCTTTCTATCAGTGGCAACATTGACTATAACTTGTATTTAAGGAATGCAACATGCAATCCAGGCTGAGAGAGTCTGGTCTAGGCTGCCTAGTTATTCTTGCAACTCGATAGTATTAGAGTTGTATTTGAGATTAGTTAAACTAGTATGTTAATAAACTTAATTTATTTGCTTTTAAACCTGTGTCCTTACTTTTTACACTGAAACTCTGCTAAAGTCTTCGTCTTATTAAGGGACGGAGACTATCAAGTATGATGCAAACCTCATGGAGGTCAACCCTTGCAAAAACAGTATGCTATCTATTTACACTGTCTACTAAGTCCCATAATGTTTCCTTTACATATAAGAACTAGAGTCATTGTTTTCTATCTTGAGTCTTCCCTGATTCTAAGCTCAGTTGGAAAAAACACTCTACAGAGACTGCTCGTAAAGTACAAGCTGGTTAAATTTGCTTAACCTTGATAACCAGGTGGACATTTGAAAGGCTATGTGGGGTCATTCAGAGACCCCAGCATTAAAAAACATGTATTTTTTAACTATGTCAAATAAACCCTAAATTTATTTTTTAAAGGCATTTAATCAAATTTATCATTAATAGCATTTAATAATATTTATAAGAGTAACAGCTAGAGAAAAAATAGAAAATGCAATATAGTGGAAAATGCATCATTCATGTATGTTTGTTTAGGTATGCCATGGGTGCAGAATTTGTGTTTATGGATGACAACGTCCGTCCTCACCAAGAAAACATCGTAAACCAATGCCTTCAATCCGTGCACTGGCTATTCCCACCACCTGTTATATTCGTGCATGTGCAATGGGTGCAAACTGATATCACAATTGCGTGTAGCTGCTCCTGCCATCTATATATGAACTATTTGTATAACAAAAACTTAGCAAATGCTAATTTTGATTTTATTTTTTGTCAATCTTTTCATTTACACGTATTTGCATTTAAAATTAAAAAAAAGATAATATGAATTTTACTTTTTAATAATTTACTACATTACAAAATAAAATTAATATTTATTCTGGTTGCATTTATTAAGAAATTTTAATATAACTTCATTTATCTAATTCCATCCTAAACTATGATTCTCATTATTATTTATTATAAAACAAATATTAAATACATTAAATTAAAGTTATTTTTATTCAGGCCAATGTACACCGATTTAATTCAGCTTGATTAAAATAAATTTCATTTTCATTCTTTTAACATTGCAATTTTGTATTGATTTAAAATAATAAAAATTTTAAACAACCTACTTGCAATTTACATCAAATAAGCCAAATTAGAAAAAAAAATATCTTCTCTAATATACTGCAAGGAATTCCCCCTTCATATTCCGAGATTTATTCATACATATATATATGTGTATATATATATATATATATATATATATATATATATATATATATATATATATATATATATATATATACTGCTGAAAGCGCTTTCCAAGGTGGTCTTGGTATAATTAAAGGTTGATAACAAATGTTGATCAGTCAATTACCCCGTCAGCTATCATTTTTTTCATATTTGGACAATGCACAAGGAACTTCATCTTGAAATGACATCTTTTTAGTAATTTTAACAATTTGATTTAAAAAATGCTTGATTTAAGCTGGGACAGAGTAAATTTGAGAAAACTTTTAAAATTCAATTTATTGTCAGCAGTGAAATTTGGATATCTGAAAGTACGATTCTCAGTGTTCTGTACATAAAATATCTTTTTACAAAGATAACCCTGTTTTAGATGTTGATATATTTTACAAAATTTTTTTAAATAAATGCTAAGAATGATATAATTGGAATACATCATGTTACTGGTTGCAAAATGATACACACAATCTAAAAATTAGGGCAAGCAAATAAAAACTTTAGCACTAGAGCTTCAACAAGCTTTCAAACTCCAAAAATCCAGGGTCGCCTTTTTGTAGTAAAAAGCTACAAAGAGTAAATTACTGTCTTATTTTAAGAAAGACATGGATACACATTTTAATATTACAAAATTAAGGAGTGCCATGTTTATCACAAAATTACCATAATATAATGTAAGTTAATCTTATTGAAGAACAACATTAAACTTGTAAGGAAAACAATAAGAAAAAGAGAATTAGGGGAACTCAAACCTTGAAACTAAATCTATAACTTTGAGCAAAAAGTAAAATGTGTCAGACGCTCATATTTGTTACAGACGCTCATATTTTTTAGCTTAGAAAAGTTCAATAAAGGGACTAAACACCAATTTTCCATATTTAAGATGATTATATCAGACTATCACTAAAATTTTTAGAGAGGCAATTAAAATGATCCGAAGTTTCTAGAAATGAAATGACTTACCTGATTGGAGAAGCCAACAGATGTGCCAATCTCATCATCACAACAGAGGTGATAGATTATGTCATGCTCTTATATGTACTTATAATATTCATATTTGTGGCAACAGATATTCATGCTAAGTTTAGCGCTAGGTTTTGGCAACAGTCGTCAGTTAGAAAATAAACATGCTTGTATAACTAATAACGTGTGTTATCTGATTATTCTGATTTCATGATTCTACTAGTAAATATAATAAGGTAGTTATGTATCAGATACATAACATTGGCGACGAGGAATAAAACTAAAGTGAAGTCTACCAAGTGAAGTTGTGTCAGACAATGCTGCACAATTTAAATCTGAGGAATTTGTAAAATTTTTTAAGTCAAATGGCATTATTTTGAGAAATTCACCACTGTACCATCCAAATTTTAATGGAGCTGCAAAGAAATCTGTTAATATTATAAAGAACATGTTTAAGAAACACAAGTTTTCCAACAAGGTGTATGATAATTTTCAACATAGGTTGGACCAGGGCTCGCAAAGACTGCTTCTGAGTTCACGAGAGAGGAAACTATATCTGAAACTCCAACAGAGCTAGTGGAATTAGAACACGTGATATCAGGAACTGTCAAAACATCTAAAACGGCCTTGGACTGTGATAAAAACTCCGATTTTCTGTCCAAAACACCACAGCCCAAAAGATTAATAAGGCCCCCAAATCGTTTAAATTATAAAAATAATAATAATAATTTTTTTGTATTCTAGTTTTAACCATATATTGTTACATGTATTATCTACTTTTTTTTTCTCTCTTAAATATTAAATTTTGACCATCTTGCAAAAAAATTTTAAGAAGGAGTGTGTCATGTACTTATATGTCATTACTTATAATATTCATATTTGTGGCAACAGATATTCATGCTAAGTTTAGCGCTAGGTTTTGGCAACAGTCGTTGTCAGTTAGAGAGTAAACATGCTTGTATAACTAATAACGTGTGTTATCTGATTATTCTGATTTCATGATTCTACTATTAAATATAGTAAGGTATCAGATACAAACATATATATTTATGTTTTGTTTGCGATTTATATGCATCCGTCTACGTGTAAAATAAAGTGTACTAAAAGGGTTACAATAGACTCATTTAAAGCTCTCTCATGAACTTTAATATACACCACCACAAATTTCATGTTTAGAAAATCTTTTCATCAGTAATACACAAATTTTATACATTTTCATCTTTAATATTGACCTTTTTCAAATCATGTTCTAAGAGGATGTAAAATTTTAAATGTTTTTGACTTCAAATTAGCATATTTTAATATACATTCCTGAATCTATAGTATCACAAATCACATTAAGTATCAAAAATTATCTGTTCTTTCAGGAAATTCACATTATAAGATGAGGAACTGAATGTTCCCCTCAGTTAAAACTTTACGATAGAGCAACTAAATTACCATGGAATTCTGAATATCAACATTCTTAACAGGCATTTCTTTGACAGGGAATTTATTATTGTAGAAGATGCTGACTCTGGGGTTGAACTTCCTCAATCAAAGGACCTAAATTACATACACACACATACACACAGGGATGTAGCTAAGTCCTTCAATAACTCTTTAATTTGAGTATCAATTTCTTCTTGTTTTGGTGAAGTTTTAAATGCGCGTAATGACACTGGTAAATCGAAAGTCAATATCACTCTTTGGGGCTCTATTCGTACTGATCCCACATCATATTTATTTTTCGCAAATATGTCTTTATATTCTTCTAAAAGTTCTTTTATTTCGGAACAACCTACATTTTCACTTATTTTCGTTTTTTTCCTTGACTGTACTCTGATAATGTGTGCACCCATCACCAGAATCCATCTCGGAAACATAAATATTTCATTTTAATTCTTTTTCTTTACTTCCTTATTCTCTTTAACGTTACTAACATGTAGCTCAACATGATTTTCGGGCATGATATGCAAAGACATATCGCTGCATTCAGAACTAGAGAAAGTGATCAGTTTTCTCCAATCCTGCACAACAATTTGGTTCACACAATTAATTACCAAACGAAAATCAACACAATTCTCTTTAAACCCTAAAGGGCATATGGTAAATTGGTGTCAAATATGAAAAACTCTGCCGATTTAACAATATTACCAATTTTAAGGAAGAGATTGGTTTTGCAAACTTTATGGGCTATTACATCATCTTTAGAAATCAAATAAATTATGTTTTACAGGAATATAGACAAGTCAGATTATTAATATATAAATTATTTTTATATTATATATATATATACAGGGATATATATATATACCGTGGAGCAGTTGGAGCAAACTGCTCCAGGTGCACGACTTATAGAGGCACAAAATTTGAAAGAGTGAAATAAAAATGTGAAAACTTTTGTATAAAAAATTTCGATTTTTCAAATTTTCTATTAAATATACAAAAAACAAATGTAATATTTTTAAGTAAATAAAACTGTAAATGTACTTGACTTATCATAATTTTGATTTAAGAAAATTTTTATTAAAAATTTAACACTTTATATACAGTGATTTCCGCTTATAAGAATCACTTTTGTTATTACTGTTATTGATTCTTATAGCCGAAATTTAGGTTTTTGGACAGGCCCACATGCACACACATATATATATATATATATATATATATATATATATATATATATATATATCACAATCAGATAATTTACCATAAAAAAACTCTTTAATTTACGCTAATTATCTTTTATTAAAATTATTTTTTATAATTTTAAAAGTGCAACTTCTTTTCTAGACCTACAAGTAGATATTCATGATTACAGTAAGAGAGAAAAAAATCCAATATTTGTTCCAACATACCAGTTTAACATTTCAATTACAGAAAGGGTGCCAGAAAAAGTTTTCTATGGTAGTTTGAGGTAATGAAGTTTTCAGGAGGCTGTTCAAATACTCTTTCAATACCAATAGTCTCAGACGAAGATTCACCTTCTAGCTTACGTTTCACGGTTTGATAACGTGCTGAATCTATTAATGTCACGTTTGCCTAAGTGAAAGTGCACACTTCGCTGAAGATTTATGTGTTTCACGGTCCAGGAAGTTGCAACCAGGATGTGGGAGGTGGGAAAAAAGAGTCCCTGTCTTTGTCAGTGGAGAAAAGTGAAATTGGATATGCACCGTTAGGATGCCCCTGGGTCAAGCCAATAGGACAGTGGTTAGCTAAAGCGTTTAAAGGGAAACTATTATGTTATGTCTAACAAAAAAAGGGATGCATTTTACGACTGTATTCCATCCCATCTTATCACTCTTTCTTTAAAAAAGAATTAAGAAAGAACATCGTGCCTTTTGAAGGTTTCAGTGGCATTTTTTGAAACATGAAAGGAAAGCGAAGAGTGTAAGCTGATTCTTAAAACCAGTCAATTGATTCTTCAAAGCGAAAATTTTAACATGGAAATAATACTTTTGTTTACACGATATTCATTCTTACAAACGATTGATTCTTATAACCACTGATCACTAAAAGCGATGGTTACTGTACCTCTAATAAATCTATAAAAATGTATGATGATTGCTAAGAATGTTTAAAAGCACTACTATAGGCACTTACTATATGTATTATAAGTTGTGTTTTGCTGCAAAGAAGTTACATGTATCCAGTGAATCCCACGAGCGTCAATTATAAACTTTTTTATATCTGGTTCTACTAGTGTGAGGGATAATATAAGATCACTCTGTCTATTATGTTAGGGCGATTCTGCATTTCCCTGGGCAAATAACTCATCTGACTGAAATCGAAATTAGAATTCAAAATATTTGCTATATGGCCCCAAAATTTACTGGATTCATCTGAGATCAGTCCTTTTAAAACTAATTTCTCGTTAATAAAAGTTGTTAGAAGAATACTTACTAACCAAAAAGAACTTAAACTGGTTGCAAATGGCGTTTTAAATGTCAGCCGTATTCTAAATTGTAAACATGTGCGTACCATCGGCAGAGTCTTGACTCATGATAAACGAAGCAATATTAGCTGATTGGTCGACACTAGATGACGCAACCAAAGGGAGGAGTGGCCAAGATTTAAGTTGAAAGATCTCTGAAATCCGTGTGGCAACCACTCGTGTAGGCTGTTATACAAAACAGCAGTGCTATAAATACTCGCTCGAAGTAAGTATGAGGCACAGAGAGAGAGGGAGTGAGCGATAAAGCGCGTTTCGAATACGCTCGCCGTCGGTAGTCGCTGTTCTTTTCATGTTAAAGTTAAAAGCGGTAGGAGTGTAGCCGACTTAAAATGTCGCTCTCCACGAGAAGAATTTATTACCCTTTTTTAAACCTTTACTCCCTGTACTTCGGAGCATTTGGCACAGTTGAATCCAATTCAATTACATATATTGAATGATAAATGTAAGCAGAATGTAACAAGTTATTTAGGAAAGAAATCAATTTTCAAATACAGTGGTACCTCGATTTATGAATTTTTTGAGGTACGAGCATGCTCTCGGTAGATTTTTTGCTTCAAGTTACGAGCAAGCTTCAGATATCCCATCGCTAGTTTGAGCAGAGAATGCCATGTTACGTGCTCATCAAATCAGAACACAAGAAGCATATAATATTTACAACCTTTATGTACAATTATTATACAATTGTATACATATTATTCTGAAGACTACTATACAGTATTAAACCGAGAGATTAACGCTGTACAATCACCATCCGGGACAGCTTGCTCTGCCCCAAACTTGAGTCGCCCTCTGAAACCGTACAGCGCCCAACCTCTCTCGCAGAGAGATAGCTTCAATTCCCTCTCCCAGACTCGAACTTCCCATGGGGGGGGTCTAAGGGATGGGATGATCTTGGTCCTAGGATCGCAAGCTCCTCCCCTTCTACGAATTCTGAGAAAACACTTGTTGGATTCTCAGAGAATAGAATCTGGAATCCACAGTGAACGATGAACAATCGTCCAGCTTCCGTGTCTTACCCGTTCACATTAAGACAGGGGAGGGCATTAAGTCGATCGCGATCAACCAGTGGACCAAAATGACATTTTTGGGTGACCGCCTTTACTAAGACCTAAGATGCACGTACTAAAAGAAACATAATTATGGAACACCGACACTAGCTAGGCTGGACTCTTCTAGTCGGCCTAGCTAGTGTCGACTCTAGCCGACTCTAGCTAGTCGGCTCTTCACAATCGATGCGACTGTGTTTACTTAAGCAAATCTATTGAATGATAAATGCAAGCGGAATGTAACAAGTTATTTAGGAAAGAAATCAACTATCAAATATTAAAACTAATATTGCTTATGACTAATATTGCTTATTCTGCAATCAAACAGAAGAGTAATGTTATAAATAATATTTGTAGACAAAGCTGTGTTCAATAATATGAATAATTAGTTATTATCAATATATTTAACAATAACTAACTAATTATTCATATTATCATATGAATAATTAGTTAGTTATTAACTTTACCTGAATTAACCGAAAAAGAGGCAAAATACAAAAACATGAGCTGAACTGTGGCACATGAGTGAGTGGCGCACCAGGGCCCAGGGGGCCTTCCCCCCCCCCCAAAAAAAAAAGAAGTAGAAATATTGATTTTGCATTATAAATATTTATATTCGTTCATCTCGCCTCCCCCCCCCATACATTATAAATATTTTTATCCATTCATTCCCCCCCCCCCCCAAGAAAAAATCCTGGTTGCGCCACTGTGAGCAAATATAACATTTGTTATTGACTTTCAATCAAAAATGTTATATTTGCAATATTAGAGCAAATCAGATGCACTAATATTGCAAATGAACAGATGTAACTGTGTATTTGTGTTGTTATAAGCATAACTATCATAATTCATTGAATTTGAATCCTGTAAACACCACCGAAATCAATAACGTGTTTACTCAGGGGAAATCAATAACGTGTTTACTCAGGTACAACTAAATAATAATAACAGTTTTTAAGTTTTACCAAAACTTATCTAGTTTTGTCGATAAAATAAGTTTTAGCAAGCAAAAGATTGAAAAAAAGAATAGTTGCATTCGGGCAAAAATTGAGGCAATTAAATAATTTTATTAGTAGTAAAATTAGAGTTCAATATTAAGTTAATTGTAGAATCTTACGTTTAGTCAAAACATTCGAAGTTAAACAGAAGTCAAGACTTTATGACGGGACTAAATCTAAATGGAAATTTTATGTCAGTTTATAAATATTTTTTTAAAATTCTCACATAAATAGTATCATTAATCATTTTTAAAACTTTCTTTGAAGTTCATCTTAAATTATAAGAAAAGTTAAGAATGGATCAATGGAGATTTTAAATGTATTGAACAATTTCAAAAATGCATTTGAAAACTGTTCATAGGAACAATCATACATTATACACCGTGCCTCTATGCTTGAACTACATCAATTAGTTTGAATCTAGTTGCCATTAAGTTTTATTGTGAATTTTAAAAAGCAGTGTGTTGTGGAAAACATGTAAGTAATTAGGTATGTCGAAATGAAATTGGTTTAATGGAAAACTGTTAAATAAGTATATGTATATAAGTTTACCCTGCAAACCAGTCCGAAACACACATAAAAACATATAATATCGATTGAAAATGTCCCATTCCTATCTTATCCAAATATCTTACTCAAAAAATATTTTTTTAACTTTTTCTGTAACATATAACTGAGAAATAGAAAAATGAAGGGTTTTATTATTAAATTTAATTATTTTTATTAGCATTTAATAGTTCATTTAGTGTAAATGCTCATTTAAATGACTCTTTAAAGTTTTAAATTCCCGTTGGAACAAAAAAACAAATACAGAGGCTGTTCGCACATATTTTAGACGATTTTGGTAAGCGGTAATAAAAAATTGTTTCCTGCAAAAGAAATAATTGCAATTGTACTATGTTTTTAAAAGTCAAAATTATCGTCTGCGGCTTAAAAGTTTTGTTTTTATTCAAAATGGCGTTTTTAACAAAGCAGTGGTTCGAAGGCTACATTTATGCTCTTTCCGAAGAGAAATATGCATACTCCGTTATCCAAAAACGATGTGAGAGTCATGGTTTTGTGATATCTAAAGCGTCGATAGGTAATATCGTCGACAAGAAAGGAAAAAAACGTCAAATTGGAGCCTCAAGTGGGACAAAAATTCCAAGGAAAGTATCCAAGGAAAAAACGGACATCTTCGACTATTGCAAAGGTACGTTGTTTAATGTTAAAAGAAAATTCCCCTAGTCAAAGGACAATTGCAAAATCATTAAAATGCTCGGTGTCCACTGTAAACAAAATGATAAACGTTGATTTAAATCTTAAGAAAGCGAAAAAACGCAATGTGCATCGTCTTCTTCCAAATCATATCGCTGAACGCAGGACACGCTGCAGAATTCTATATGAGAAACACTTATCCAAAGAAAAATGGAAAACAATTGTCACAGTAGATGATTCATGGGAGTGTTTAAATGATTGCAACAAAAAAAGAGCCATTTATTATCATAAAAGTGGAGAAAAATATTTAAGTACATGGTTCAAAGAATCGAAAGAAAGTTTTTCTAAGGGATTCATGATTGTTGCTGGTTTTTCTTATAATGGCAAGTTAAAAATAAAGAGAGTGGAAAAAAATGTCAAGATTAACTCCAAATACTATCAGGAACATATTTTATCGCTAATTTTTCTGAATGAAATACCATCGCTTTACCCACAGTGCCATCAATCTGTGAGCCTCCATCAGGACAAAGTTAGCAGTCACACATCAAAATCCACTGTAAATTTCCTAAAAGAAATGGAACAAAAAACTGGTATCAAGGCCATACCCTTCACTGATATCCCTACTAAATCTCCCGATGTATCACCTATGGATTTTTGTGCTTTCGGACTTTTAAAATCTGCATTATTCAAACGTCGTCCCAAAACCCTTACAGACCTCTGGAAATCTGCTCAGGAGGAATGGGATAGAATACCTCTTCAAAAGGCATTATTATCCTGGAAATTGTGGTGTCAAAGATAGATCAGAATAAGGGATGTCAAATTGAACATTTAAAACACAAGAATTTTATGTAATTTAGTTTTGTGAATACAATATACATTGTCTAAACAATGTGTGAACAGCCTCTGTATTTATCATATCATTCAAAGTTCAAATATATATATATATATATATATATATATATATAAATTAAACCAACTAAGCAAAAACATTTAAAAGTGCTTGTCCAACACGATGGGCTTCCCATGTTCAGGCCCTTGATGCACTACATTCTTGTTATTTTGATGTAATTAAAATATTGACATATTTATCAGTGAATGGGAAAAAATTATGACGAGCAACGTGAAGCTAAAAATTTGATTAATTATTTTGATAATTGTACAAAGTAAAATACTTGAAGCTATTAATACAGTCTCGTAAATGCTGTAAGGTACTCATGGAGATATAGAGGAACCCGTTGAGATACTTTCATCACGCCTAAACTAATTCCAGAACTTAAGGAATTGGGAGTTTGTTAAAAACGATGCCTTTGAGTTATCAGCTCAATCGAATATAGAACATTGTTTCCCCAAAAAGATTGCATTGTGTGAAGAAATTCTTTGATGATTTACAAGTAGATGAATGCATTGAAAACAGTGAACGATGTTTCAGAGTCGAGGTGTTTTATAAAGCACCTCATTTAAAAATTATTCAATAACAATTAGATTTATATCCGTTTGACAATTATGAACACTTTTTAAATGTTTATCACCTGCATATCTCGTCGCATCACTGAATAAAAATATTCTGGAAGGATCAGAATTGTTACAATCGGCATATCTTTCCGATATTTTGCCTAGTTTGGGACCTCAACTGCTTCAATTTAAAATGTGTTTTTCTATTCAATTAAAACTAATTACTTCTATACACAAAGTTGCTGAACTACTTTAAATTCACAATGCAGCCTTAAGTAGCTTCTCTGACATTATTACAGCATGCATGATATTTTTAACTTTACCGGTGACGACAGCGACATCAGAACGAAGTTTTTCAAAGCTAAAATTAATCAAAACATATTTAAGAAGCAGCATGTCACAACAGTGAACTCTTGGGCCCCTAAATCAATGGAAAGAACATTAGCTTGTCAACTGGATCTGGAGAAGTGTCTGACCGATTTGCAAACGAGAAAGTGAGAAAACAACAATTTTGAATTTTTTTTTAATATGGAGACTGGACATGCATAAGTACATTTTGTCAATACAGTTTATAAAATATGTAGTTAATATTAGTGGTCACTCCATATTTAAAGAATTATACTGTTTTATTATTATATATATATATATTTATTAAATTGAATTTCTTATTACTGAAATGTCTTCAATTTCAAATAAATTGTTATTATGTAAGGGTTTAAATCGAAATAAGAGTAACTACGTAAAAGAGTAATTATGCATACTACGTAAAGAGTAATCTACGTATAAGAGTAATTGTGTAATTTCGAATAGAAGGCACGAGAACATTCCATGAACATCACAGAGCATGTGCGATAAGTTTTGTACCTAAGTTTAACAAAGGGAGAGCGTCTTCAGAAGTAGGATTGTGCAGAACACGTGTCACGAAGACGAGATATTGAAACTTGGCTTGGATTACATCAGGTTAATTAATAGTATTTGAAATAAAGGATTTAGATGTAAACTAATTGTATGCAATTCCACAGGCCTACGATCATTGACTGCATAGATTTAGAGTAATTAAAATGGGAACAAGTTTAGAAGGAGTACGAGTATTATCCTTGTCATATATATATATATATATATATATATATATATATATATATATATATATATATAGAGAGAGAGAGAGAGAGAGATCAGTCGAGGAAAGGTATTTGAGCATTTTTTAAATTTATTACCACAGGTGCAAGAATTTCTATTATCCAGGAATAAAATTTGTTTAGAATTAGAAAAAAGTTAATTTAGCTTAGTTAATTTAGCTAGGCTTTCTAACTGATGTAACTGTAAAATTGAAGGAACTAAATATGAAACTACAGGATAGAAATCATTATATTGCTTCTATGACAACTACGATAAATACATTTAAAGCTAAATTGGCACTCTGGAGAAAACATATGGAGGAAGATAATTTATCACATCTTCCAAATTTAAAAATGGTCATAGAAAATTATTACGATGGAAATACACCAACTATCAGTTTGCCGAACATTTTGATTCCTTATTGGAAGAAGTTAATACCAGATTTGAAGAACTGTACAAATTGGAGGCATTCTTGACATTTTTTATTAATAATTTTGTCTCATACAGACGATGATGTGACTAATAAAATCACAACACATTTTGATATTTCCAATATGGAGGACTGCGAATTCAAAATTATAAACATAAGAAATGACATTGAATTAAAATTGCATCATAACGAAGAAAAATTCTGGAGTTTAGTGAATGGAAATAGCTTCCCCTTGTTGAGAAAATGTGCTCTGAAATTGAACTCTCTGCGTCGACAAATACTTCTGAATATTTGTTTTCCAATATGAAATTCTTAAATTCAATGCCTTAGAACTGGGAATTCTACTTAAGGGCCACATTAAAACGAGTTGGTCGCAGATTTGCATTGTGAAATATTGCACTAATTATCAATTTTAAGATTATTTTGTTTAAATTTAAATTTTAATTTATGTATTAAAAATTATGTCACATTAATATTTTCATGTTTAAATATTAACCCCCTTCTCCTCCTCATCCAGGGGTGCTCACCGAACTCCCGCAATTCTGAAATATGCCCTCCTAGTAAAAAAGGTTGCTGACCCCTAATGTATATATGTGTGCTCGATATTTGTGTATGTGTATGTATGAATGTATGTATGTATATATATAGGATGGAATTTTAATAGTGGCAACTAGGTATGTATAGTCCACCTTCCGCCAAAAGAGACCTGACACTGGTTTTAGGGTTGCTGCCTCGGAGAGGTCGATTCTCAAAATGAGGGGTTGGGGAAAATCAACATTCTTCACCGTCACATATTTTCTCCCGTTGACCTTTGCCTATGTAACGTTCTACCTCTCACCAAAAATGAACTCTCCCCGAGTGACCTGTTTCTAGGGGATCTTCTCTTCAGAGGAAGGCAATATATAGAAGAGATACAGGGGGTGAAACATCCAGGGGTGCTCACCGAACTCCCGCAATTCTGAAATATGCCCTCCTAGTAAAAAAGGTTGCTGACCCCTAATGTATATATGTGTGCTCGATATTTGTGTATGTGTATGTATGAATGTATGTATGTATATATATAGGATGGAATTTTAATAGTGGCAACTAGGTATGTATAGTCCACCTTCCGCCAAAAGAGACCTGACACTGGTTTTAGGGTTGCTGCCTCGGAGAGGTCGATTCTCAAAATGAGGGGTTGGGGAAAATCAACATTCTTCACCGTCACATATTTTCTCCCGTTGACCTTTGCCTATGTAACGTTCTACCTCTCACCAAAAATGAACTCTCCCCGAGTGACCTGTTTCTAGGGGATCTTCTCTTCAGAGGAAGGCAATATATAGAAGAGATACAGGGGGTGAAACTTTTATAGCCCTTCAAAGTAGTAACAAGCATTATTTAGCACTCGTAACTAGCACATACTGGAAGCTGCAGGATGCACCTGATCTTTTGATCCTTCAAATGGCTTGGTCTACAGCCTGCAGAATCTCTGGTGGGAATCCACGCTATGGTTCCTTCATGTTGGGGATGAGAAGTCACAATGACTGAAGTACGTGCAATATCGGGGACTGTAGTGCACTTCCCAGCCCCAACACATCAGCCAAAGTGTGCATTTTCATTCTTCAGTACCATGCAAAACATTATTTTGTACAACAGACGGGTAACTAAAACATGGTTTTGTGTTCATCCTGTCACTGTGCAGGCATGTGAGGGAGAGCTCATTCACACTGAGGTGTTATATGCTACTTTCATGGGTTCTGTTGCATGGGCGATCTACAACAGTGTTGGCACTATTAAAGTTCCATCCCTCATATGTATATGTGTGCGTCTCTCTCTCTCTCTCTCTCTCTCTCTCTCTCTCTCTCTCTCTCTCTCTCTCTCTATATATATATATATATATATATATATATATATATATATATATATATATATATATATATATATATATATATATATATATGTATATATATATATATATATATATATATATATATATATATATATATATGTATATATATATATATATATATATATATATATATATATATATATATATATATATATATATATATATATATATATATATATATATATATATATATATATAACTATACTAAAATTCAGTTTTCCCATATTTCTTTTCGAACCCTCTGTAGCCCCCAGGTAAAGAATAACTGTGTTACAGGATTTTTCAGACAATAGTTACCTGAAGTCCCTCATCCAGAATTGCCCGAGACATTTTACCCTGTAGGTCAAGAGATTTCAGAATGGTTGAACCAAGGAGATAAAACCACTTTCTAAGAATGGAGCCAATGTAAAGTTTTAGAATTTCATAAATAATGTAAAGCAGGCCGGCACAACATACAGCCCTTTAGCTGTGTGCAACCTGTTAATATTCAGTCTTTACCCCCACAGCCTTTTAAGAAAGGAATATATAAGCAATGAATATTAAAATTGAATTAATTCTTAAAAAATTCAGCATTTTATTTTTGTTAGATATTTTTTACTTTACCATGTATCCTATTTTCTTGTAGCTCACAGAAGCATTCGATAAAGTAATATGGCTCTCTTTAGAAATAGAGTTCTGTTGGCCTGGTGTGAATAAACTTAAAGGCTAACATGAAATTTCCATAATGTTAATATACTGAGAAACTGGTTAGTCCGGAGGTCAAACAGACATAAACTGATTTATTTATTTTTTAATGTTTAACAGGGTAATTCGTAAAATCAGGGTTCCATCATTAATGAAATTTAGAGCAATTTAGCAAAACATTAGCAATTTCCAATGTGAAGCAAAACCTGAAAGCAAAAGATTATAGCACAACTTAGAGGTTAAAAGGGAACAGTTTATTTGTATATGGCAAGCAGGAATCTCAGACTCAAATTATAAATAAATATTTTGTTATCTTTACTGGAAAGGAAGTAGAGTGTCTTTATTAACACTTTTGGATACAATTTCAGCATATCTAAAGAGTACACAATTTTAAGAACAATTTTGATTTCAGCCACTGCATGGGACTGATTATACGACATTTTCCTTCCCTGCAATGAGTGTACTGCAGATATACTCTTTGTGGATATCCTTATGAAGAATCCCATTTACATGCAGATATTCAAAATATAATATTCCCAATACAAAAAAATTGTATAAAAAATGAATTCCAAGAACTAATATAATTTTTTTTTAAATTTAAATGTTACCTTCTTTTCAACAGCCATTTCAACTATTTTAAAATATATAAAAAGAGAGAACACAAGATTATTTTCCACCTAAATTAAAATATTTTTATTCACGGAATTTTCAATTTTTTATGGATTTAGGAGTAAATTTACTCAGAGCTACGAGTTTTAATTCTCATAACAATATTAAGGCCATATCAAATTATTTTTTTCTTCCCTCAAGAACAATTACAGCTTTTTTTTTTTCATTTGCAATTGAGTTAAACTTTTTTCCAACATAGAGGAAGAACATGTTTTAGATGTAAATACGAATATTTTAATCCATGTAATTTGCAATTTTCTGAGGATTTCAGAGAAATTGAATTAATTTTGATGATGTTACTAACAGACACACGGATTAGCCAAAACAATAGGACCACGAAACTTTGTATAACTTTGAATTTTGATTGCCAGCTCAACATCATAAAGAGTTGATGGGTTAAGCTCTATTCTCTCACTTTCCCCACTTAAGGTAGACTGTACATTATGTGAAACTATTTCTTCTTCATTATCTCTAGCCTTAAGATGAGTTTTAAAAGGTTCACGCCATCTAATCAGAACCTCTTCCATATCTCTTGTAATTTCTCCTCTGCAGGCTATGGTTCTAGGATTGATGTGTACATTCACTGGTTTGAATTGTCTCTAATTCTTTTACTATCAATAATCCTGTCATGGCAGCTATAATACACACTGTAGTTTCGCTTATCCATCACTCCCTCACCAGTCCATCTTATTTCCTGTACTGCCAGAATTTTATATTCCATGAAAATGTCAGGAAGTTTTTTCAACGCTCCACTTCTGTACAGCGTCTGTAAGTCCAATTTCATGCCAGGTCGTCGGGAATGAGTCACTCCGGAAAATTCTTTTCTGAATCGAGGAATTTTTACAAGGCAGGGTGATTGGCCCTGCGCTCAACCCCCAACCTGGAGGACCAGTCCCCTGATATAATCCCCAGGGGCAGGGTGCCCAGCTATACCCCCAGACGTTGGGTACCCATTTTAGTCGCCTCTTACGACATGCATGAGCTACATTGGGACTATTCTTTCACACCCGGTCACCACACGGGTGATGGTGGGGTTAAATTTGTCACTTTTTCGGTAAGAGAACTTTCAGGCAGGAGCAAAAAATTTTGTAAAACAGTAGACAATATTCATTTGCTAAGGGTTACTAGACAATATTCATTTGCTAAGGGTTACACACATGCCTGAGCATATGTATGAGGTCCAAAAGATTTCTATCACAGGCAACGATTAGAGGACAATGTCTCATAGTTGTAGGCCTGCTTTTAGTGCAGCTTGAATTGGTGAACTGTGAACTGTCACTCGGCGAGGTTTGTAGGAGTCAACATTTTGCTTGTATCTCTGTTTTAACATCCAATGCAAACAGTAAGAAGCAAAGAAGAATCTTCCTTTCCTTGGAAACATTTGCACACAAGTTATCGTTGCAGTGAGTCTCAGCACAGTAAAACTGCAGGAGTAACCTTTTTTTTTTTTTTTCCTTTTTTTTCTGCCACTGAATTTTCAATTTTCAATCTTCTTGTTTGTATTGATGCCCTTATAAAAATATTATTTTTTTTTAATTACGTCGAGGAATTAGTCGGAAAGACCATTTCCCTGCATGCGGCCCAATACAAACTAGCCTTAGAATAATAGTTGTCAAGAAGTAAAATGTTAGAACTAACTTTGGCTAAAGAAGCACAAACTGTCAAATGTCTAAAATCCATAGTCTCTCCATTTGAACACAAGGGACAGTCAGGGGTATCCCTCACACCAATTCGGTGGAGGTGTCCTTGTAAATAGTCATGTCCATTAAGAGTTCTAAAATTTGCAACAAAGGTTTGCCTGGGGAGATTTATTGGAACTGGATTCCCTAAAAGAATTTCCCATCTCTTTCCCTTAAGGTCTTTTTTTCGAGTTTCACATACTTAGTTCTTTGTTGCTCTTGTAATTGCAGAAAAAGCATGGCTGCAAATTAAATTGATAATAGGCTGTGGCAGGCTGCAGCCTTGTTTAGCTAGAGAATCTGCCCTTTCATTACCTGGAATATCACAGTGACCTGGGTATCCACTGAAATGTAATTGTCCAACCAGCACTGCTAAGCAGGTTTATTTTTTGTTTTGTCTCCTCTACCCTTCTTGAATCCGTATTAATAAGAGAGCAGAGGGAATGGATTGCAGACTGTGAATCCACAAGGAGAACTGCATGTCTGTAAGAAGTGGTCAAATCCAGTAAAGAAGACAACGCTTGACCAACTGCCTCAATTTCTGCCTCATAGTTTGTAGCACCCAAGCCAACTGCACAAGAACCCTCGAAAACGTTCTTACAATAATAGCCAGCCCCAGCTGAAGCGTCCTCCTGGGAAGAACAGTCTGTATTAATGTGGAGCCAGGTGTCCTTAGGATACCTTGAGGCTATGGTCTTGAGGGCGTAAGCACGAAGAACAGCAGGGATGGCATCACTCTTTTTTTCCTGGAAATCGATTTGTAGGCTTGAAGTTGGAAAACCAAGGGTAGGAGGAAAATTTCCTTCTAGGCAGAAAGGTTCACGTGAGACATTAATCACATTGTATTTGTTCATCAACTCTTCAGACTTTGAAAAGAAAGACTGATGTCTTTTTAGCCTCTTTTGAGCCGGAACATGATTTTTCCAGTGCTCTATGGGTAATCTTTTACATTTTTTGTATTGTTTTAGCAGCTGTTTTTCTCTTCTAACTGCCAGGGGTTCCAAATTTGTCTGGATTTCAAGAGCAGTAATACGGGTAGAGCATGCGGCAGCAGATATAAGCCCGAGAGCTTTGTTCTGAACCTTGTAAACTTTTTCAGTACAGCTGGTAGATGAAGTGGCCAGAAGTTCTCCTCCATAATCAAGTACGGGTCTTACATAGGACTTGTAAGTGGTAGCAAGGACCTCAGGTGAAGAGCCCCATGTGACTCCAGCCAATCTTTTAAGAAGGCTAAGTCTACTCTTACCCTTTTTCACATTTTCCTCGGCATGCTTCTTCCATGACAGTTAATTATCTAAAACAATCCCAAGATACTTAAAGAAGTTTGTTAAGATTTTTATTTCTATATTTAACGCTTGTCAAGTGCTGCTTTGTTGATAATGTAAAAAGTTGATAGACGGTCTTTTCAGTATTGACAGTCATTTGGTTTTCATCACTCCATTCTTCCAGAATTTTCATAGCTTTATTGACATTTGTATTTATAGTATCAATATTTTGATCTGTTGAGAAAATGGCAATGTCGTCTACAAAAGCAAGACACTGAATATCAGGAATACACCTGAGGTTTTCAATTAGGTCATTAACCATAATGTTGAACAGGAAACAACTAATGACAGCACCCTGCGGCAGACCATTTCTCATTTGTATATATTTGGAATTAGATGATTTATATCTAACCCTTGCATGTCTTTGGCAAAGCTATGCTTTGGCAAAGCAAAGTTTAATTGGATCGAAGACTTGATCCAATTAAACATGCGTCCACAAATGCCCAAGTCAGAAACCTTTTGAGTAAGTTTCTTAATCCAAATAGAGTCATAAGCTGATTTGAAGTCTACATAAACAGACATGGTAGACTTTTTACAGTGAAAGCCATCTTTTATACTTTGTGAAAGGAAGGCCGCTTGTTCAATTGTATTTAGTTTCTTTCGAAAACCAGCTTGAAAATCAGATAATTTTCAATTTGTTTCAAGGAAATAATTTAGACTATTGACAATCATTCTTTCCATTAATTTGCAGCAAGCATTTGTCAAGGATATAGGTCTGTAGCTTGAGGGGTAGTCTGCAGGTTTATGAGGCTTCAAAATTGGTATAATGACAGCCTTTCTCCATTCAGAAGGTATATAAGTTCTCCAAATAAAATTGTAGAAGAAAAGTAGGGTCAGTTTAGATTTACCTCCCAAATTGAGGAAGAGTTCTGAAGGCAGATCATCCAAACCTGGACTTTTACCTTTCTTTGTTTCACTCATTGCTCTCAGTAATTTGTTATAAGTGAAAGAGTCTTTAAAAATTTGGTCATCTTCTTGTTTGATACAACTGGCCGCCCCAGGGAGTTTTGGGCCATTTAATTTACTTATGGGTAAGCTACAAACGGAAGCATAGTATTTAGCAAATGCTAGAGCCTTGTCATTATTAGTAGTAAAACCCCTGCCATTCAGATAGAGAATTTCCTTTTTGTTGGTCAAAGGGTCATTCTTCATATTTGACAAAAATCTGTGGGCCCGAATAACGTCTCTTCTAAATTCAGGATTAGCAGCAAAATTTTTGAAGCAATCTCTTTTAGTGTGTTTAGTGGCTTTTTTAAAATAGCCTGGGCACATCTAAGGGCAATGCTGTCAACAGTACTGCCAGAAAGCTCAGCCTTTTTACATGCATTATCCCTCTTAGTTTTGAGGTCAGCGAGTTTCACAGTCCAAAACAGTTTATGATTCTTAACTCTGCCTCTTGGAATCGTTTCAAGAGCGCATATCCTAATTGCTTCAGAGATGGAGTCGCGGCTCTTATCAGGGTTGGTGTCATCAATAAGATCAGGGGTAAGAAGGAGATCGGTCAGTTCTGAAAATCTCATCCAGTCAGCCTTCCTGAAATTCCACCTAGGAAGGGAATATGTGTTTGGTTGCTTGGAAGTCATTCTTGGGATGCGTCTCACACAAAGGATTCTGTGGCCATGGCCACTGCAAGATTCAAGCAGATCCAAAGATGTTATGGGTGCAATATTTGAATGTGCAATAGCTAGGTCAGGGTTTGTCTTTTCTCCCTTATATGAAAGGAAGGTCATCAAGTTTGTCATCAAGTTTCTTTTATCTTCTAATCAGTGTTCAAACACTGTAATTTTGACTTGAAATTTTTTGAGCCTGCAGTCTCACATGGAGTGCTAGGTAGTCTATGTTTTGACTGATCCGTGCATTTTAACAGATATATTGTTTTGAAAGATTATAATGACTCCTGCTCTTTCTTGGACTTTGAAACAGCAGCAATTTTTGATTCATTAACAATTTTGATTCATACAATTCATATTTTATTTCCTTAAAGTAAAATATTCTAAATGCCCTTAAAGGGCAATTATGTGGTCACAACGGGAGGCATAGTAAATGCCAGTGATATTCTATTTAAAACCTTTAACAGTAAGGAAAATAAGTACTTGGAACTTATATTTTCAGCTAAATGCATTGTGTATATTAATGAACCAAATTCTTAGAAATCATGAATGAAGTATTTTAATTGTTACTAATGATATCTAGAAATGTTTCTTTTCCCGAGTTATTATTTAATTTAAATATAACCAGTGTGCAACACATTCCTAATTAGAATGTTCTTCTCATCGGGAACAAAATAATAATTTGAGAACAAACAAATGACACTATTAGTTAACATAAAGTACTTATGTTAACTTTTAGTATCATTACAGTACACTAAGTTAAGTTTAAGTAGCAATACAAACGGTTACAGATTATTTTATCAAAAATAAGAAAATTTTTATTTAAAATAATTTTCATTAACAGTTTAATTTTTGACTGTCGATAGAGGCTGTTCAGTTGTTTTTACGAATTTTACTGTAAGGTTACTGTTTTTACGAATTTACTATTCTTTTGTGTCATCAGGATTTGAGCTTCTGCTTTCCAGTACCATTGCACTGTACATCTAAACCTTAAGTCATGCAATGATCTTTTCTAGAGGCCTTCACATTTAATTTTACTAACCTATACTGACCCCCAAAAAAATCAACCACTTTTCAGAGGCGGGCCTGAACAACTCAAAATGTGATGAAGATCATATTACTTTACGGAATGCTGCTGTGGCCACAAGAAAATAGGATGGGAAAGCTAAAAATATTTTATCTAACAAAACATTAATTACATATTCTTAAAATTAAATGAACAGCAATATTCACTGCATATGTATTCCTTACTTAATATTCTAAATTTAAAAATAATATACCATATTTTTTTATTATGCATCTTTACAAAAGGATGCACAGGCCACAAAATGACTGTTGAAGGGCTGCATGTTGTGCTTGAGGTCTGTTCTAAGGGACTGAAAAATTGGAACAAATTTTGGTAAGTCTTAAAAATTAAGTTTCAATTTTAAGACCATTTAATTGAAGAGCAAGTCATATTTTTTGTAAATCTCAAATTAAATTCAAAATAGTCTCCGTTTAATATGAAATGAATTCTTTGCTTAGCTAAGAACACTTGTTTAATACAACTCTTTTTTTTTTTCTTTTTTTTGTGGACTGCCCTGTTTAAAAATATTTAGTTTATTTACTTTCTCCCTGGCCTAAACTAAAAATTAAATAGTTAATATAATTAAATAGATAATAGGATACTTTTATTTCAAATTACAGTTAAATCCTGAAATTTAGCACTAAAGCTGTTTGGATTATCTAATAGCTCATGGTATGCACAATGTGTAGTTCCTCATCACACAGGTAGTAATTAACCACACAGGTAGTAATTAACTATTGTGTTACTTGTCTCTCTATATATATATCCCATAAATGATACTGTTAATACTGGGGGTAGGTGAATGAGGTCATTTTTTGCTATATGAGGGCTAATTAGACTGGGACTTACAGCTTAACCCTTTCGCGACAGCAGTTCCGATCACTCGCTTTCCTCTGAGGCCAGAAGTGTTTCTTGTGAACGTTCCCTCCAGACCAGTGGACTTTAAAGCGCTAAGCCTAAATTTACAAGAAATTCCAAAATAGTAATATTTTCAAACAAATCTATTTATTTAAGCAACATATGGGTTACTTACACATTCTTTTATTATTTCTCCACTAAAAATTTTTCGTTATACAGTTTAAAATATTTTTCGCTGGGACATACTGTCGAAATCCTAGTCTCCCTTTCCACAGTAAGGTACTTTCATCAACTGATATATTCCTATCAGGAATATATCATGAACTCTGAAAGTTTTGAATGATTAAATCTAAAAAAGGTTTAATTTTTTCAATCTTTTTGCCATCAGAAGAAGTAAAATGCAAGTAACGAAGAATTTTGATGCACTAATCCCAAACTGGTCCTTACTGAAAAAAGTTGTTGCAATCATGGGATTCGTTGAGTAGGACATCTTAATTTTCGGTTTTTTCACAATACCCATTAAAATTGTCAAGGCATATTAAACAAACATTTCTTCTTTAGTTACAGGCAAAAAATACTTTAAGGATGAACTCAGTTCACTTTCCGGGTTATGTACCTCTCATACGCATTAATTTGATTAGTATAATATAATACGCATTTATTTACTTATTAAATCCATAACAGTTTCATAAAAAAAAAATCTAAAAAATCCAATTAATTTGATACAGCATCGTTGACTTTTATTCTGCATGCCACTGTGAATGTTAGTTGAATTAAATACCTTACATGAGAAGACCCCAAAGAAGTACCGTCTCGCGATATACTCAGAATCGAAATATCTGATATATCTTCATCATCACTCTGATCTCGGTGTTCAAACAGATTCACCCGATGAGAACAGATTCACCCGATGAGATTTCTGTATCACTGTCACTACTTTCATAATCACTTTCAGTTTCAGACACCAATTCTCATCAATTCAGAAATTTCATCTTCTGTTAAATATTTTCTCCTTTATGCCATATTAAATCCTCAAAGGAAAGAAATCTCACTGCAACAGGATCTGATTCTGGCTCAAAACTAAACCAGTGGCGTAGCTACATATTCAGCACCATGGAGCAAGTAAAATAAGTTCGCCCACTTGTTTCTCGAAAGAGTTGTTAGGAAAGTGTGTCATCCGAAGCATTCTTCCCACTTTTACACGGCCGTGACGTGCGTCTGCAGGAGGGCGTGGTTGGCAATCCATGTTAGGAAAAACAGTTTTTTCACAGTCCTCTCCTATTTACTCAGCAAGCCGTCGAACGATAACGCTTCGTTAATTGCGTTATAACAACTACTGACGTCAGAGCTAGAAAGAGCAGGTGGAATGACGTCACTACCTTTTAATCAGTAGCGATAGTCGTAACCGTGCCAGTGATGCATAATTTGCATATTCCGACAGCTCACTGCCGACACCAGATGGCGCAGAGGCGACGCATGGCTATATATAAGCCAGTAATACCAGGTATGTGGATGGGGTTAGTGCTATAGGTGCGAGATAGGTGATATGTGCTGTATGGTGCGATATATACGATATATAGAGGTGTGCATGCTGGTGCGTATCCTTGTTTTGTTGCATTACCTTAGCTAAGCAACAACGTGTTAACTAACTATGGCGGTTGACGGTCATCGAGCATAAGTCAATTGGAAAGGCCACACGTCACCGGTAGCGGAGATTAGCCAAGCCGTACATCGTCCCCTCACCGCTGGCGGGAGCAACTGATGCTGGTCACCCAACCGACAGTCAACCCTAGTATGCCCGAAGCTCCGTCTTAAAAGCCGTCATTTATCCAGCAAGCCCGACTTCGAGAAAACCACTTTAACACCTATATCGACATTTTCCCTTTTCCCGGATGAAACCGTTAAATTGTTTTTAAACTTTTCTCGCCTCTAGCTCAAGCTATATATATCTATAAGTGTATGATTTTAAGAAACAAGCCATAATACTTAAGCTAAAGTATATTAAAAATGCATAAACTTTTTGTTAATGTTTTGTAAATATATTTCCGCGTTTTTTTGTTGAATAAATGTGCAATGTTTATATTTAACTACTGTCGTTTTTACCAAGTTCCAACTCACACACAAGTGCATGCTTCTAGGTGAAAGTTTTAACCGTTTCCCTTTTAATTTACTGGCAGGCTTCCATCTGCTATTAAGAAGGACTCTGCAATCTTAAGCTATTGTGCAAAGCCATCGGCATCTTATGTTTTGTCGTGATGCACAGTTAGTTTTGGCCTTACCAGCCAACATCCTAACAATCCACTCTTCGCAAACCGGGTTTGGCAATGGGAAATATGCAGAGTGGATTGGTATAAAAAGCCAACTGTTCTATCGCTGAAGCGGACTGCGGCAGATATCAGGCAGTAAATCGCTTGAGCAGCGATGTCGTTTTAAGTTAGGTCAATGTAAAGTTCTATATGCCGATATTTTTTTTTTCATCTGGTGCAGAGCTTATTTCAATAGAATGTTTTAAAACTTTTTGAATAAAGGGCTTTTATTCCTTTTTTTAAAATAAGTCTCTTACTGCTCAGAGTCCACTGAAGACAACAGGGTTATGGCCCCAGAGACCTATTAGAGTAGTATTGAGACGGAGGGCCCCATAAAAGTTTTCTGTGAAGAGCGTGTTTAAAGATTTCCATTGCAAGCCAAACTGTGAAGATGGCTGAAATAGGCACGATAGAGAAGATTTAAAAATGAATAATTCGAAAACGAATAAAGAAAAAAAGATGCGGTTTGCATCAAACGGATGGAAAAGAAGCCGGGTTTTGTGTAGCAACGAAAAAAAATAGTTATGTTGGCGACCAACAGATGGTGCTGTTGGATTTCTGATATAGGATTATGCAAAGCAACAAACAATATAAAAAGGAGCAACTGCAGCAGGTAATGGTAGTCGAAGCTTATATGCATCGAAATGCTGTCCATAGTTGAGAAAGCCCTCTTAGTTAAACTGTATTATAAGAATTCCGAAAGTGTCATTGCGATATTGCGAGCATATCGCTACATGAAGGGTATGCGAGATAGCAAAGGACCAATAAAGTCTTCTGCATTGAACAAAATGCTGAAGAAATTTGAAGCTACAGGTTCTTTGGCGTCACGTCCAAGAAGTGGACGCCCCTCATGACAGTGGAGCAGACGGTGCAATCCATGTCGGCGGTTTCTGCCATGGGGAGTGCAGTGCTCGAGAAGTTTCGAGACAGACCTTCTCATGACAGTGGAGCAGACGGTGCAATCCATGTCGGCGGTTTCTGCACATGGGGAGTGCAGTGCTCGAGAAGTTTCGAGACAGACAGGAGTGTCATACGTAAGTGTCTGGACAGCACAGCGAATAACCCTGAAACGGTATCCCTACAAGTTGCAACATAACCAAGAACTGAAACCTCTTGACTTCGACTCTCGCCAAGATTTTGCGAATTTGGTATTCAATAAGATAGAAGAGCAGCACGACTGGCTTCACACTGTGCTTTGGACAGGTGAAGTGCATTTCACACACTCTGGTGCTGTTAACACCCACAATTGTCGAGTGTGGACCACAGAAAATCCACATGCATTTGTTGAGGTACCCTTGCCACAGCCTAAAGTGACAGTCTGGTGTGGCTTCACTGATTATTTCATAATTGGTCCATTTTTTTTCGAGGAAGTTCAAAACAGTTTCTGTCACTGGTCAGCGATATGCAGCACTGTTACAGAACAACATTAATCCTGAACTGCAAGCGCGACAGGCACTCCAAACAGTCCCCTTTATGCAAGATGGAGCACCACCTCATATTGCTCTGCCTGTGCAATGCCTGCTACGCTCAACATTTGGAGAGGATCGCATTATCAGTCAATGCTTTAATCACGCATGGCCTGCAAGATCTCCCAATCTGACACCCTGTTACTTTTGGCTGTAGGGATTCTTGAAGTTAAAAGTGTACCGCGACCAACCGACATCACTAGCAGCACTGAAAGATGCCATCCGCCAAAATGTGTAACGCAAGAAATGCTACTCAATGCTGTGAATGGTGTGGTGACTCGTCTCACAGCGGTACTTCTGAATGATGGACAACACATTGAACATTTACTGTAATTAACTGTAATTAAGCTGACTTGTAACTTGTAAACATTTTTTTATTTGTAAATCATCTTTTGGTGAAATAAACTATAGCGCCATCTGTTCGTCGCCAACAGAACTATTTTTTTTTCGTTGCCACACAAAACCCGGCTTCTTTTCAGTCTGTTTGGTGCAAACCGCATCTTTTTATCTTTATTCGTTTTCGAATTATTCATTTTTAAAGTTCATCCTGACTTTTGGATCACCTGGTATATATATATTTGAACTCTGATATATATATATATTTGAACTTTAAAGGGTTTTTTTGTTCCAATGGTAATACAAAACTCTAAAGAATCATTTAAATGAGCATTTACACTAAATGAACATGACACTATAAAATGCTAAAAAAAAAAAATTAAATTTAAAAATAAAACCCATCATTTTAATTTCTCGTCAATTTCTTTTATTATGATTTAATTTCTTTTTATTATGATTACATTTTCGAATTTGGGTACATATTGCACACGAGTAAACACATTACTGATTTCGGTAGTGTTTACGGGATTAAAATTCAATGAATTATGATAGTTATGCTAATAACAACACAAATACACAATTACATCTGTTCATTTTCAATATTAGTGCATCTGAATTGCACTAATATTGCAAGTATAACATTTCTGATTGAAAGTCAATGACTAACGTTATATTTGCTCATATGTTTTTGCACTGTGCTGCTTTTTCAATCTTTTTTGGTTAATTCAGTAAAGTTTAACTAATTATTCATATTATTGAACACTGCTTTGTCTACAAATATTATTTATAACATTTCTCTTCCATTTAAACGCAGAATAGTGAAACCAGAAGTACTTTAATCTGTCATAAGCAATACTAGTTTTAATGAAGGAAATGAAAATTATGCAGGATCGCGAAGTTTGGGAATTAGTTAACCCTCCTAAAGATGCAAAAATTGTAGGGAGTAGATGGGTGTATAACGATAGAAAGGAACCGGTGTGTTATAAAGCCAGGTTAGTTGCACAAGGTTTTTGTCAAACTGAAGGTGATTCTTATGATGAAGTGTTTAGTCCAGTCATAAATTTTACTCTGATACGATTGTTTTTTACTATTTTTGTTTGTTTATTTAAGTGGTTTCATGTTCAGTTGGACATTAATAGTGCATATTTGTATGCTGACTTGGACAAAGTCATGTCAAAAGGCTATGAAATGAAAGATGCAAACAAGGTATGTTTATTAAAAAGGGCCATTTATGGTTTACGACAAAGTAGTAGACTTTGGTATTTTGATATAGATGAAATTCTACTAAATTTAAAATTTAAAAGACTTTCATGGTGTAATTGCGTTTACTCATTAAATAATATTGTTTTGCTTTTGTATGTAGATGATATAATTTTATTTGGAAAAAGTGAATCTGATATATATTCAATTTCCTCTAATATACATATAGAGAATTTATATGTATATTAGAGAATCAACTTGATTTAAAAGTTTTAGGGAAAACACGTAAATTGCTAGGAATTGAATTCATTGAACAAGAGGGAAAACTATTGTTAAGTCAACAAAATTATATTGATAAAGTTTGTACGTTGTTTGAAAAGTATAAATTCCCTATTAGTTCATTACCAATAGCAAAAGGTTGCATTTTATCTAAGTTAGACGAACCTAAAACTAGTGTTGAATTAAAAGAAATGGCCAACATACCCTATAGAAATCGGTTAGGTTGTTTAGCTTTTATAGCCAACCATACAAGACCAGATATCATGTACGCAGTAAATATATTGGCACAATTCCAAGCTAATCCTGGACTTCAGCATTGGAATTGCATGTTAAAAGTATTGGGTTATTTAAAGAGTACTAGAAATTACAAATTAGACTTATCGAAAGTTGAAACGATAAAGTTAACTTGTTTTGCTGACTCTGATTTTGCTGCAAACCGAGATGATCGTGTGTGTATCGGAGGTTATGTTATTTGTTTGGATAAGGTACCCATAGCGTGGCGAACCTTTAAACATAAGTGCATTAGCCTTTCAACTATGGAAGCTGAATACATTTCATTGGCTGAGGCGGCAAAAGAGGTAATGTGGTTAAAAAATATAATAGAAAACGAAGCCCTCAAATTAAACATAAACGAATGTACTTTGTTATGCGATAATAAAGCCGCAATAGGTTTTTCAAAATCGCCGGTGGAAAATTACAGAACAAAGCACATCGATATAAAATACTATTACCTTAGAAATTTAATTTATGATAAAAGCATTAACCTAAAATTTGTCAGAAGTAAATTCAATCTTGCCGATAACTTTACAAAACCAATAACTAAGGAACAGCTACATCGGTTTTGTAGTGAAGTTTTTGTGTTGTAATTTTTTTTTTTTATGCAGCTTAAAAGTGCTTGAGTGTTTCTTTGAAGATGTATAATAAAATGTAATGCGTAATATATAAGAATGTAAACTTTTCATATAAATGTTTTATATGAATTGGAAATGTAATGAGTTTTTTGTTGAAGAACGACAGATGAGAAAAAGGGGGCAGATTGATCGACGTAGGAGTAAAGTTTTTCCCATCCATCAAAACGGGGATGGGATGATGCAATAGAAGTGAGTTTCGCCGCCACGCCTACTGGGGTGATGGCATTTGCAGAGTATCCAATAAGATAATTTAGCAGCGTGGTTTGCTGACGGAGTATGCAAATTTTAGAAGTAATAGAGTCTCGATATAGATGATCGAAAAACCCAATCAAGCAGAATTAATTGCGCTGTGGTGCTGAGCACGGTAATGGCTCAGAAATTAAACTTATAAAAAAAAAATTAAATAAAGTTGAGCCGAATCAAATTTAAGATAAAAAATTAAAGTAGTTTATTTAAATTAAAAACTAAAAAAGAAATACATAAACCGGTTACATGTCCGGTAAAAAGGAACAAGTAATAAAATACGATACAAGACTATAATATGTCAAGTATCACAAAAATAATTTAATGCAACAGCGATACACCACCGCTAAACTACAGTCAGACTCGTTATATATAGTGCTTAAACAAGGTTAACAAGCTGCAGTTAGATTTCTGGCAGCCAATCACAAAACAATGAAAAAATTTGAATACTGACAAAAAATTTGCATTTAGCGAATCAAAATGCAATGAGAGTTTATCTTTCGCCGGAAAATGACGATGACGTCATTTTCCAACATGGCGTTGTTTACGAATAAAAGTTCGAAACTCCCGCACTCCGCGGCAAAGCGAACATGAGAGGACACATAAATTAAAAGGAAATAATAGGTGTTTTTATATGTTTAGGTGCCTTTATTTGCGCATAGTTGCCGGGATATAATCAAAGTTAGGGATAGCGATCTTTATAAGTAAAATATGCCGATAAATGGCGCTTACTCCTAACAAGAAGGCGAAATGCATTATATCAGCGGTGGATAGAACATCCAAGTCAGTTCGCATGACGGCGTCTATCAGTCGGTGCTCTTGTCCGAAAGAGTTATTTATCGTATGTGGCAGTAATGCTTTTTATATTAGTCCAGATGGGACTTTCTCTGTTGCTATTTTATTTCTGTCTCGTTTATATTTTAGTTGCCGACTTTTTTACTTTTAAATAAAAGATTAGAGCTCTACATTGCATTGCTTTTTTTTACTCTGCACTATACACCTCCATTTAATTTTTTATTACGGTGGTGTATATCAGTTACCTTGGAGATCAGACTTGAAGATGCTGATGGAAGAGGAGGAGAAAGGCTGAACTGAAAAATTATTCGTTGATTTTTTACCTTTTTGCCCTGCTTTCCTCATTTTCGCTTATATTACCAGCTACTCTCTTAAAGCAAGGGTGGGCAGAGTTTTCCCAGGGTACAGGCTACTTCTAATTTTTTCAAGGTGTTGCAGTCCACCCAGTAGCGTAGGTGTGGTCATCGTGCGCTTCCAATGAAGGTACATGTGTCGTCTGCACATTCTTCGAAAGATTTGCTTAAGTAAACACAGTCGCATTGATTATGAAGAGCCGATTCTCCAGCCTAGCTAGCATCGGTGTTCCATAATTATGTTTCTTTTAGTATGTGCATCTTAGGTCTTAGTAAAGGCGGTCACCCCAAAATGTCATTTTGGTCCACCGGTTGATCGCGATCGACTTAATGCCCACCCCTGTCTTAATGTGAACGGGTAAGACACGGAAGCTGGACGATTGTTCATCGTTCACTGTGGTTGTAATGTCCAGATTCTTTTCTCTGAGAATCCAACAAGTGTTTTCTCAGAATCCGTAGAAGGGGAGGAGCTTGCGATCCTAGGACCAAGATCATCCCATCCCTTAGACCCCCCATGGGGAATTCCAGTCTGGGAGAGGGAATTGAAGCTATCTCTCTGCGAGAAAGGTTGGGCGCTGTACGGTTTCAGAGGGCGACTCAAGTTTGGGGCAGAGCAAGCTGTCCCGGATGGTGATTGTACGGTGTTAATCTCTCGGTTTAAGACTGTATAGTAGTCTTCAGAATAATATGTATACAATTGTATAATAATTGTACATAAAGTTTGTAAATATTATATGCTTCTTGTGTTCTCATTTGATGAGCACGTAACATGGCATTCGCTGCTCAAACTAGCGATGGGATATCTGAAGCTTGCTCGTAACTTGAAGCAAACAATCTACAGAGAGCATGCTCGTACCTCAAAAAATTCATAAGTCGAGGTACCACTGTATTTGAAAATTGATTTCTTTCCTAAATAACTTGTTACATTCTGCTTACATTTATCATTCAATAGATGTAATTGAAATGGATTCAACTGTGCCAAATGCTCCGAAGTACGGGGAGTTTTTCCAATAAAAATGTTGAATGCATGTATACTCCAGATATTTTGACAAATGCATGCTGAAATGCATTTTCCCACAAAATATTTCTTCTCTTCTTCACTTTTACTAACAAGAAATTAGTTTTAAAAGGGCTAATCTTAGATGATTCCAGTAAATTTTGGGGCCATGTAGTAAATATTTTGAATTCTAATTTTGATTTCAGTCAGATGAGTTATTTGCCCAGGCAAACACAGAATCGCCCTAACATAATAGACAGAGTGATCTTATGTTATCCCTCACACTAGTAGAACCGGATAAAAATGAAAAATGAACTTTAAAACCAAAAGTTTAATTTCAAATCACAGTGACTGACAAATTTAAAAGTCTTCTAGAAATGAAAATTACAAATTTTAAGAACAGATGTAAGACTCAATCCCCAAATGTTTAATAAAATATAAAAACTAACTTTAGTTTGTTATAAGTTAGGATATTTAGGTTTTTTTTTTCCAAATAAAATTCTTTTATTTTTAATACATTGTTTTCCTATAACTTTTTTTCTAAAATGCTGAAATTTAGCCAAACTTTTCAAAACTGTTTTCAAACTTCAGGATATGGTGCAAATATTTTCACTATTTTATTACATAATTTTACTTTCAGTATTTTTTAATGTAAAAAAGAGACATTCCAAAAGAAACTGTATGAGAGTGTTTCCAAAATTTTCTCTTTTAGAAAAATCCATTAGGCACAATTTAAAAACTTTTTACCAAATGGTGCCAATAAAAACAGGATATGGAACTAATTCCAAACAATATTTGAATATGGGCTCACATGGTGGAAGTATGACCCACTACATATTTATTACTCAGTGTGAGAAACCTTCTTCACAAAGAGCATAATGAAAAAGAAAATCAAGAAATCATGAAACAAGAAGTCAGAGGAACCACTAGTCATTATTTAAATTTTGATTTTTTAATTTTGATTTCGATTGTGAAGGCCAAAAATGTCTATATATTATTTTTTACGTTTTTGTACTCGTAAAGTTGGTTTCACTAACTTATAAAACTAGGTAGATTAAATTACATATTAGATTTAATATATACAACATTCTATGTAAATGCCAAAGAGATTTTCTTTGTTTAGCAAAATTGCAATTCACTGGTCTTTTTTTTTTACAAAAAGGGTTTCATTTCATGTAAAATATTATAAATAAATGTTTTTATGCAACAAAATTGCTTATTGTGTACTTATTTCTACAAAAAAACCTCATTAAAAGAGATCGGGTTGGATCCGTCCAGACTGTACCTTCTATTTCAAACCACTGTACCATTTGAGGGTGAAAACTATGAAAAGTTTTTACACAGGCTTACTAAAATCCGATATTAAAATAAAATTAAAAAAGTCTTATTTGGGGGTAAACTTTTAAGTATTACAAACTGTCTACAAAATTTACATGAATCTACACAATGACTAGCATTTAAAATAAAAAATATACTTTTTTTGTGTGCAAATACAGCATTATTTGAAATTCCTTGAGATAGGTGTAATCTCAATGCAGTTTTACCATGTAAACTATATGTAAACATATTTCAAATGATGGATAAATGAACATCTGACATATCAGTTATTTGATTAGACCAGTGCTTCTTAAATTTTTTTTATCAGAGATTTCTTTGCAACCCCAGGAAATAAGGATATAAAGATAAATATTACAGCAATTCTTTAGATTTCAAACTCGTTAGTATGAGTTTGTAACCCTCTCATCTAATTGAGATGTTATCTGAAAAAAGAGAAGAAAAAAACTCACCCCTGCTTTACCTCCCACCATAAGATCTAAGTATGTTTCTTCTATTGGGCACTTTGCTTTCCATGTTGAACAGCAGGCATGCCAGCATAGCTCCTCCACAAAAACAGGGTTCATACTGAAAAAACAGATTTGTCATCAGGTTTTGAAATGATGAAAATATATACATATATATATATACAATTTCAGTACATTAGTATAAAAATAATGCAATTTTTCAAAAGTTGTAATCATTATATTTTATAATCAGATCATTACACACAAATGTGGACAAATTTTTGAATACACAGTTTATATACTTGACCCTCAATTTGAAATTAGTTTGAATAGGTCTTACAGAATTCTATATCAAATTTGTACTCTAAAAACGACTCTAAAGTAGGGTTGCCAACTGTCCTGGATTGGCCAGGATTGGAATTGTTGTCCCTGATCCTGGATGAATGCTAAATTGTCCCGGAATGTAGCGGAAACTATTGAAATTTAATTTAAATTGAAATTGACATCGTGTATATCCGTTGGACTTGTGATGTCATAGTAATCTGACAGGTAGCGTGAACGTCACAGACTAAAATTAAAGTTTCCACGATCAATTTATATACAGATAAGGATGTATACGGTGATGGCACAGATGATGATTGCAATGACAAACTATGGGCAGAGTATTTCAAAAAGCATGAAAAGTAGTCGAGCTGATGAAATGTGTCTTTCATTTTGTCCATCCCTGCGAGTAATGCTTACCCAGAGAGAGTATTTAGTTACATAAACAATGTGTGGACAAAGGCCAGGAGTATCATGAATATCGACTTAGTGAAGGCGGAATTGCAAATACGACTTAATAGTGATGCGTGTGCAGAATTTGCGAACTTTTTAAATACAGACTCACTTGCGAATGAATTGGTGATTGCAGCAAAAAGTGAGAGAAAATATTATTGGAAAAACCCATAAAAATATAACGTTAAATTTGTTATTATAAGATTTAAAATTTTTATTATTATGTTATATATATATTCAGTCGAACCTCTATTTAACGAACCTCCATTTTGCAAATTTCTCTATTTTGTGAACTTTTCCTTAGAACCAAGAACATCTCTGTTTAACGAACTTTTTCTTGTGATCCAATATTTTTTTTTCTCTATATTTCTCAAAATATTTCTGAACATTTTAAACTTTTTCTTTCTTTTAACACATTCCGACGCGGGTTGCAGTTTGAAGGAAATACGCCTGAAGTGGTTTTGGTGCATTGCAAAGATGAGAGACGTATTATGAGAGAAAACACTTTTTCAAACAAAAAACTCAGAAAAAATTAACAGACTTTATCAGTAACTAAATTTAAGGACACGTGGTAATGTATGCTTAAAATTACTTGCTCTAATAAATGCGATGTCATTAAAATTCATTAATTTTAATATAATTTTTTTAGTTGAATACAGTGTATTCCCGGAAAATGTTTTGATTTTTTCTTGTTTTCCTTGCAGATTTCTGTTTGATGGGTAAGATAAATATAAAAAAAATAGACATTAATTTACAAAAAAAAGGTGTGATCAATTATCTGTATTAATAATATTTAGTATTTAAGACTATAAAATCTGTTTTGTACACATGTAAATCTCTATTTAAAGAATTTTCCATATAATGAACTTTCTTTCGGGATTTAGCGACTTCTTTAAATAGAGGTCTGACTGTATATATATATACAGTAAAAACTGTTTATAAGAACACCGGTTATAAAAACATATCACTTAAAAGAACGGAATTATTAGTTCCCGCCAATTCTCATGTGTAATGATGGATATAAAATCCGGTTATAATAACATTGTTAATGAGAACATATCGCTTTTAGTGACTTAAAATTAATTTGTTTCTACAAAAATAAATCGCTTATAAGAACATGTTCATTGGGAAGTTGCAGCACGTTGTTCCTCAACCATTTTATCCATTTTTTATCTAAAAACACAAACTAAAATTAAGAAACTTAAAAAAAAAAGTCCACATGCTGACATAGAAGAAACCCTTTTGCATTGGTTTAAGATTCAAAGGAGTGCCAACATTCCCCTAATCCAGTGGTCGGCAAACTCATTTGTCAACAGAGCCAAATGTCAACAGTACAACAACTGAAATTTCTTTTGAGAGCCAAATTTTTTAAACTTAAACTACTTAAACTATACAGGTAGGTGCATTGTTATTAATTTAATTAGGATACTCCAAAAAAATGGCCTTTGCTGAAAACATCCTCAATCTGAATAAGGTACTTTCACAGAAGTCGACCGCTTCCAAATCTTCCATCTATACTCGTCTTGTATACTTATTTTGTCTATCTCCTTTCATTCATCCTCTCTGTATGTCCAAACCATCTCAACATACTTTTCTCAATCCACTACATCTTCTATCACTCCACAGCGCTCCCTAACATTAACTTAGTCTTAGTTATACTATAGGTACGTTAAATAAAACTTGATATCATACAGAATTTTGATATTATTTATTGATAAAATTAAATTGTAAAGTATCCATAAAATTAAATCATGACAATGACAGACAAACACTAATATGAACAATGGCTTTGCATCTCCTTGGAAAGTTTGGGTAAGTCAAGTTTGTATGTTGTTTTATATTTTAGGCACGATTCGAGGTTCTCATCAATAAGATGACTTCTCAATTTACTCTTGATAAGGTTCATTCTTGAAAATGATTGTTTGTATGAATATTGTAGTGTAATGTTTGACTAAGAGAGCTGGTTTAAGCTAAAATGTTGTGACCCGTGATTTCTCCACACACCCCCCCTACCAATCAGAAGATTGGCTGCGTGGGTGGAGGGGATCGCCAAGCAGTCAGAAAGAAAGAGTACAGAAGGGTCGCATCTCTTGTAGGAATCAGAGGTCTGGCGAGATACATGCAGGCTCGTCTCACCTCTGGTTAGTAATTATTCTGTGGGTAGAATAGAGACAGAGAGAGTTAGGTCTCTGAGTGTTAGGAGGTCTGGCGAGATAAAGCAGGCTCGTCTCACCTCCAGTGAATTAATTAAGCTGTAAGAAGATTAGATTGTAGTAAGAGCCGGGATCTGGTAAGATGCTGTAGGCTTGCCCACCTCGTGCTCAGAGTTGTTTGTATTGTTATATGTTTGTTATTGTTATTGTTATTGTTGTTCAACTGTAAATAAATTTATGTTCATGTCGTTGAGACTCGTTTTAACACTACCTCATTTGTCCCCATGCCATATAGTTAAAGAATCTAAGTGAACCGGTGAAAGAAAGAGGGTTCACGATAAATATGTAGACCCGAATAAGAAAGAACAGCAAACACCAGTTTTTCCAGCTGATGAGACAGCAATACTATTCTAGGTGTTAAAAATCATATCTTTCTTCTCCAGATCTTTCAAAGCAGACCACCTGTGCTGTGAACTAAGTTCACATTTGTTATCACCAATATTTTGATATCAGCACAGAGACATTCAAATTTCGAACTCCACATTTCTTTGTTTTTCAAATTTCGAACTCCACATTTCTTTGTTTTTAACTCCAGTAACTGCATTTCAAAGTTTCTAATCTCAATATTAAAGGGTTTGGTTTGGTTTTGGAGCGCTACATAATTTTTTGCTACACGAGGGCTAATTAGACCGGACCTACTGCTTAAAACCGATTCCGAACAGCTACAAACATCCATGCTGATTGTGAAACTCGAACCCAGACTCTGGTACCGAAGGCCAGCGCCCTAGCCATTCGGCCATCAACCGGCTCAATATTAAAGGGAGAAAATTTTAATTTCGTTACAGTACCATTAAGAGGTTTTTTAACAGAAGCTAACGTCGCTTTGCTGTTTCTGACTTCCTGAAACCTGTCGAGAAAAGCTTCCCTAATATTTAAAAGTGTTGTTTTGAAATAGAAAATGTCAACATCAGAATTATTTTCTTGGCGATGTTTCAACAGGCTTGGAAAGTGAATCTAAGTTTCTCTTACAAATTCTTGAGCAAAAAGAGGTAATTTGTTTTTGAATGAAATAACTTCTTCTAACATCGAAAAAATTGTGTTTCCTTTCCCCTGTAGTTTACGATTTAACTGATTTAGATGAGACGTAACGTCTCCCATGAAATAAAATTTCTGGATCCACTGATCGTTCGTTTGTTCTGGATAGTGAACACCCTTCTTAAGGAGAAATGCTTTAATTTCTGTTTTTTAAGAAAGTGAAACGTTTCAAAACGTTTCCTTTAGAAAACCAACGTACCTTGTTATGCAGCAGAAGATCTGCGTACTCACTCTCCATTTCAACTAAAAATTCTTTAAATTGGCAATGATTAAGAGCTTCAGCTATAATCGAGTTGATAATCTTAATCATCAATTTCATAACTTTGCAAATTTCTTCAGAAAATGTCTGCGCACAATGCGCATCTAGATGAATGATGCAATGGTAATGGACTCATTGTAAGTACCTCGTGATTTGTGTTTGCTTCGCGTGAAATAGAAAACCCACTCTGTTCATGGATCTCACGCACATTGCTATGAATCTTTGAGACAATCGGATGTACATTTTATTGTGCCATCACCACAAGGATGTTGTATTGTATGCCAAACGAATACTAAAAAAAAATGTTTTGTGTGAGAAAAGACTGCATGAGAAATACTTTCCTACCTACCATGGAAAGTAGAAAGCACATAGAGCATAAAAGCTAAGAACAAAAATCATTTTTTTTTCTTTTTCTTGTTTTAAAGAATTTCGGTAGGTTTTTTCTTTCTCCTTGTATTTTTTAGATTTTCATTCATATTATTATTATGCTGTGAATTTTTACACAGAGATAATCTCTTACTCCTTTTTTTCTAATGGTGTTTCAATTGTTTCATTAACATGCTAATAAATAATTGTAAAATTGTTTAAATATAGTAATTCTTGCTCATCAACTGTAAAATGATTTTTTTTAAATTTACTCGGAAAACTTTTTCTTTTGAAAGCTTCGTAGCACCTCTTGATTAGTTTAGGTGGCATAGCTCTTGAGCCCCACCACAGCTCGAACCCGACCACGGGGGGTGGGGACCCGACTATTTTTCTGCTTAACCTGTGTTATTACTCAATAACTTTTAGATATTTACTTATAACTATTCAAATATTGGGTACAGAAATCAAAATTTGAATGTAAGGGTCGTTAATGATATTTTATAAAAACATGTGGAAAACTAAATGCTTCCCGCCAATGTTCCCTTTTGGGAACATGTTATAAATCATATACAAAAATTTTTTTGAAAAAAAAACTATTAATAGTTCTTATGTTTGAGTTTTAATGTGATTTTTATCAATAAATAGTTTGTGTTACCTTTTGATCATAGTGCGGCATGTAAAAGGTTAATATCAGCTATACCAGTTTTTAAATAACTTTTAAAATCATTATGATTAATTTCAGCAATTGAAAAAATAGAGTCCAAAGATTTTAAATATTTTAAATTATCTACAAACCTATTAGTTTACGAACATATTTAACATTTGGAATTCAGGTGCCAGACTATTGCAGCACTGATCCCACATTAAATAAGATGCTGTCTTATAAAAAAACTAAATTTATTAAAACTTACCAAAACAACGTATTAAGCAACTCGTATAAAACCTCCTGGCTTACACATATACACCGCACGGCTATCATGATTGAGTCCTGGTCTTTGTGCACAGTAGGTTACAATCAGTCGTAATCCTCTTGCCTGCACGCTTATTCTTGCTTTCATGGGGAAGGTCTGCAGGTTTTGATATTCCTGTACGCATATTCCATCCTTCCGATTCTTCACGGCGAATTGTTCTTCTTCGGCAGCATTTCAGCTTCGTGGTAGCGTTTTCTACGCCCCAAACACATTACAAACTATTCATTATGGATTTTTCTGCAAAGTGAGCTCAAATTAAAAACGACATTATATATCCACATTTAAATATATGACACACAAGAACAGAAAAAAAAATTTCATTAAATTAGTTAAGCCTTATTTTCAAACCAGCAAAAAAAAAAAAATTTTTTTTTTAAAAACGGAATTATGCAAAAAATTATTATAGTCTTGCAGTTTTTCATTTTGTTTTGAGAAATTTTTTTCTTTAATTAGATTGAAATGATTATAAAACAATCAAGAGTCAAAAATTTCTTGCTTTGTAAACTACATATCGTATGTAATTCAAAATTTCTCAAAGTTAGATCAAAATTAAAATATATCTAAGAAAATTGTAGGTAAAATGTATTCAAAATACAGGAATCACAGGGGGGGGGGGATATGCAGTGGGACATGAATGAAGATATCCCTTTTCAGATGTATTTGTCGAATAGATTCATAATAAAAATCCTGTACAGGATATGGAGCTTGCCCCCTCTAATCTGTAAGAATTTTTGGTCTAATCTAGATTTTGTTATTCATTTCAATTTAGAAGAGATTAATTTCAAACAAGATTGCACATCCTAATTCTTCTACAAAACAAATTTTTTTCAGAAATTAAATTCCCAGATAATGTAATTTACAACTTGAATCTTGATCAATTTAAAGCTATTTCGACAAGCATTGATCAAATTATTTAATTTCAGGTAGGGTAAATGCACCTATAATGGGCCACCCTTTAGAAATGTCGAGAAATTAAGGGTCTATTGTTACCTTAGGCAGTGGAAGGAGGTGGGGGTCATTGGCTAATACCTGCAAGGATCCCTTAGCATTGGAAATCTGTTCATTCCTTTACTTTGTGCAAAGTGTAAGGTGTATTCTGCTAGAGAGAAGAAAATTAGTGTTTGTTTTAACGCCTGCTTAAGGTAAGTGAATTTTTCAAAAATTTTTATTCAAGTACTATAACGCCTTTTTATTGACTTAAACTATTATTCATTCCGATAGTATGTATAATTCAAATTGTACAGTGATTAAATGACAGATTCCATTGTCAAAATAGCGTGGCCCATCACGGAATCACGAATTGTTACACTGTCACTGTATTGGGCCAGCCCGTGTACTGGTACAAATTATTTTTTTGGAACTGTCAATATTGTCAATACTGCAACAACATACCACCTGTGACAAGTAAAGCAGAACATCACCGGCAACATTAACCATAATTTTTTTGTAAATTTAATTTTAGATGTTTTAAGTTAATAAATTTAAATTTCAGTTTTATATATTTAGTGTAGTTGTACTGTAGTTATAAAATGAATAAACCGGTTTAAAAATATACATCATATTTTTAGTTCCTTTTCTTTCCAATTTTATGATATTATAGAATTGATTTTTGTTCCATAACAGATTAAATAGATGGCCCATTGATGGTGTGAAGGGCGATATTGATGGCCCATTCGGATAAAATAATGTACATCGGATAAAATAATGGCCCATTATAGGTGCATCAGGTTGGTTATTATTTATGTATATATTTTTTTTTTATGAATGCAGCCAGTGCGCTCCAATTGCTACTACAGATGTAAGACAGTTATCAAAATGGCAGGTAAAAATTTGGACCAGTTTGCTTTATCTATAGCTGTGAAAATTCAGATTTACTTCAATTTTTCTCTTGGCCCATTACTGATGAGTTTACCCTAAATAACTCTTAATACACTTAAACTGCTTCAAAAATGTCACAATTTTTTTTTTTTAATATGACAGTGGTATTATAAATAAGAGTAAGAATACCAAGATTATTTATTTAAAATACCACAACAATGAGTCAGCATGATTTAAAATTACTGAAAATAGATGAGTCGTTCTCAAAATAATTTTACCAAGTGTACTCATTTTGAAAAAATAAAAATTGATTGAACATCTTGCATAATGTCAACAATTTGACTATACAGATGAGATAATATCATTAATGTTAACTCAATGTTATATCATTAATGTCACTCAATGTTAAAAAAATTCTTTGAAATAAGACTCAAGGCTCTTCTAGGAAATGAATTCAACAAAAAAAAGTAAGAACAGAATTTTATAACCATCTACGAGCACAAGTAATAACACATCACAATTCATAAAGATGAACTTGCTGCTTTTATTTTGGAAGTTTGAACTCCTCTCATTTAAATGCATAGTATCAATCAAATAATTTAATTTGCACTATTGACTCAAATATATGTCATAAAATTTGATATTAAATGTGCCTATAGACATCTCAAAAATGCTATTTCAATGTACTGTAATAAAATAAAAAATAATAAAAATAAATAAATAATTTACTGTTTTGCACAAATCTTTATAATTATTTTCAATACTACAAACCTTTACGATTAAAATAAAGACACTACATAGCAAGTTCACACAAGATGAAAAGTGACTCTTAAGAGCCACCATATGACCAAAAAAACAGCAACTCTATACAAAGGTAGGTAAAAATTTCAAGCAGAAAACAGAACCAATAAAACATACCATTAAAATATAGTCCAGCTCCCATTCTTCAGGTACAAGCAGTCAGTGATGATGTCAGTTATCCAGAGTCAGTTATCCAGAGATGACAGGATGTGGAACTTGAGGACGGGCTGATGCATGACACAGAGGAGCTTGAGGACGGGCTGATGCATGACGCAGAGGAGCTTGAGGACGGGCTGATGCATGACGCAATGGAGCTTGAGAAGGGCTGAGGCAATGCCAATCAACGCCAAGGACATTTTAATCCTAGAATTAAATATAAAATAATTTTTAATCAATGCAATAAAGATTCTGCTTGAAAACAGAATCTAACTAAGCCCTAGACCAGTGATTCTTAACCATTTAGTGTGCCGCCACTGCAAATTATTCTGTATGCTATTTTTACATAATATATTACAGGTACACCAATAGATTCTTTTAAATTTATCTAAATGTTAGTGTGCTGCCAAATTTTAAAATTATTTTAAGTGTTCAATGATGAATAAAAAAAGGTTGAGATTCACTGTCCTAGACTAATGTAATGAAAGTAGGCAAACATTCTTTTGAGAAATGGAATAAACTTTTCATACCATTAACACTTGAACAAAACTGATTCCTCTTTTGTGTATTTACAGATAATTTAGTATAAATAACAGTAAATTTTAAGTCTATTTAGAGCTATAACCATTATATTTTATGATTTATAAATTTCTTATCTATAGGTGAATTTTGTCAAATTTCTATTTTCTCAGATTATATATTTATATAAATCATAATTTTCAATGTACTGTAAAAGTAAATTAAAATGATTCTATACAAAATTTATATGAAAATAATTAAACCTGAACAAAAACAATATGCTTCAATTCTTAAAAAAATGTGAACATGAATTATCTGCCATCACAAGTAATGACAAGGTTATATATATTCAATTAAAGACATCTCTAAGAAATAATTTACATCATTTTCAAGTGCCATATAAATACAATTATTCAACACTATATATATATATATATACTAGCTGTACCCGTCCCGGCGTTGCTCGGGTAATGTAATTACCAAATTTTAGTAGCCTTAACCCTTTGTTAATGGGCGTCGCTGTCATCCTTTTCCTCACCACGATACATTATTTTACCCATATAAATTTAATCCTTTCTGGCACATTTTGGCAAAATTTTTGACATAGGATTACTAATCGAATATCACTGCAAAAGTATTCGATTTCCTTGAAAGCGAATATATCACATCCTCCACATGCTGAAATTCTTTGAAATCTTCATAGATTTTTTCCACAAATACACCACAAATTATATGATATTAACTAAGTGCTGGCCAAAAAAATTACGGCATTACTAAATGTGATTTTTTAATCGATTATCACTGCAATAGTAATCGATTTCCTTTAACCACCGAATCCCTCATAGAAAACAAACGCCCCAACACATCACGTGCATGACGTCGAAAAACTGGTTTTTCTCCTATTTTACCTTCGTCCGGAAATGAAGAATGAAATCTCCAAAATGAGATTTCTCGCAAGAGTTTCCGAATCATAAAATAAATTATTAAAAAATAACTACAATTTGTAAATTAATTTTGGTTCTGGCTTTCGAAACTGTGATGTCTAGGGTCTCTGAGATAAAAATTTCGTAAAAATGTAACGACATTTACGTATCGATTCGACAATTTGGAAAAAAGGGTCACGGACAAAATCGCGTTTTTTTCCGAAAAACGGGTGCGTACAGGCGATCGAAAAAAAATCACAATTAATCGATAAATTAAGACAGACAATTTTAATTGTGATTTCCGTATAGTGTCATCTTTCCCGTATAGGCTCGTCCGAAAAAAAATATTCTTGGACGGATACGTTAGGATGTACGGGGCTTTTACTCGTCCGGGAGCTCCAAATCGCGACTAAATATTTAATTGCGGAAAATCTAATTAAAAAATCGAAAAAAGGGCTTCGAGGTGCATAATGAGACCTCAGGAGGCATCTTCGTGTCGAATCTCAAGACTGTCCGACCTACCGTCTTTGCGCTGCGCCGCGAGCAGACAAAAACTCGGTCACACACACACACAGACTTTGCCTTTTATATATAAAGATGAGAAATAGATTAAAATTCTGCAAATTGGTTTAGCATTTAAATTTTATTTACTGTTGTATGCAAAGTATTTAGTTTTAGAGACAGAGGGGAAAATTACTGCACTCATATAATATTCCAAAAAGAATTCAACTTTTCATTAGAAATGCTACTTTTAAGTAGAAATATCAACTTCAGAGCTATAAGCAAGAAAAAGATGTTAAGATAACCATAGTCAATCAGGCTCAAAACATTAAGTAATCTGACATCATTTCAATAATATATATTTTTATAGCAAGAATTTTTGACTTACACCCACAGCAGGTTTTTTTTTCTTGCCTCCTCTTTTTCATTTGTCGAAAAGGCTCCCCTTTTTTTGGGGGTGGTGGTTACCACCTGCTTCGAAGTCGTAGAGTATCCAGGGGAATGTCCTTTAAGTCAAAGCAGGTGGTGGGAGCCTTTCGACTTTTCTTCGTTTTACCAGAGGAGGCACTTCGGCGGTGTCTTGCTTCAGGTGGTACTTGCAACTGAAAATATTCAGATTTTTAATGCGATATGATGAATTAATACTAATAACTAAGCTAAAATATATCGGGGGATTTTCCTCTGAGCATTTATGAACACTACAATAAAAGACAGAAATTAACTGCTCAATTTATAATGATTAAAAATGGCTAAAATTATTAAATACAACTTAACCCAGCACTGCCCATAAATCTTATAACTAGAATATCAGCAATTATTAAAATAGAAAACCAACAAAAATGCTTTAAACTTATTTCTTAGTGGTATATAAATTTACTAATTAGTACTGTTTATAACTTGTTCGATTGCATGAAATGCATGTATTAAAGGATAAATAATTCATTATTCTTATGCAGTGGTTCCCTACCTGTAGAATTCTGCGGGCCACCAGGCCAGAATTTGAACCCTGTGTGAACCATCCCACCCCCCACAGACTAGACGGAGGGGTATAGAATATCCCTCAAGCAAAAGAGATGCAGGATTAACATACCCACGCTCTTATGTATCATATTTTAATAATAAAATAATTACGTTAAAATTTTAAGAAATTTTAATTGAACACCTTTCATCGGATATATTCAGCCCATCAAGTTCAATGAACATTGCTTCCAAAATCCCAAATTATTTGGCAACTTTTTTATATGTGGTGCCGGACCACTCCCAAGGTTCTCGTGGACCACTGGTTTGGAACCACTGTTCTAATGCTTTGAGGAAAGACAATGTGCTTTGCTTTCCATTCCTTGAGGAATATGTATAAATATTTTAATCTAACAGAATAACACACAGCTGCCCTCCAGACACAAGCTACTGGCCGAAATTTGGACTGCAGGCACAGAATGTCAAGCTTCAGGGGGCAATGTTCACTATTCATGACGCATTATTTACTGCAGGACAGTAATTTCACAAAGTTAGACAATTAAGATAAATTTGGTCCAAATAATTTATACGGTTAAGGATGGACTGACATAATTCAAATTCCGTACACAGGCATTACTTAGACAAATACTTTTTTTAATTGATACCCAAGATTACACCCCCCCCCCTTATTTTTATAAAGAATCTGGGAATAATTCAACAACAGATTTCCGAAGAAAAGATATTGATATTTTCATTACATTCTATGAAAACTGTGATGTAACACATAAAGTAACAGCATATTTGACATTGATGGAATTGATAACTTAGTATGAAAAACAAGAAAATTGCCCCAAAAATTGATCAATTTATCACTTAAAACATTCATTAAGGAAAAATTCACTCAGGTCTTATTACTCATGTTTTGTAGACAAATAATTACACTTTACTAAAGAGTCAGCAAGTTATAAATTGAGTACTTAATGTATCACAGTACTTAATGTAATTAAGTACTGTGAAGATTAATGTATTGAGTACTTAATGTAACCCTCTAAACTAGAACAACATGACGAAAGCTACATGCAGTTCTTTTCGCTTTTTTGTTACAAATTTAAACTCATTACATGTTGAATTAGAAATATCTGACCAAACAATTGAAACAAAAAATAATTATTAAAGCTATTATCCTATTAAAGAATTTGGAAATAATTATTCTAACAACTGAAGAAAGATATATTTAATAAAAGCATTATAAAAAAACTAAACATAAAATTTCTTTTATATCAATATCCTTATTCTGTGCTCATCCCTTTCACAGTGGATATTCCCAAATAGATCTTAACACTATCTTCACCACCTCTGTTATATAATTTCACTTGTAACAATGTAACTATATCTATTAAATAATATCTAAGCATAAGTTATGTATCATATTATACCAATTTTTATATACATGTTTTCATAAGCTATGAAGCATAATCAGGAGATAAAAGGTCTATGCTTGAAGATAAAATGTTTTAAAATTTAATAATTTTAAAAAGCAAAGAAATAACTAAGAAGTATACAAGAAGTTTCATATTAATAACTATTTTTCTCACAGACTGGGTATTTTCATTGGTTCTGAACCTATTTTGAAAATAATTTCCCCAGATTGTTTGAAAAATCTTTAAATTTTTTTGTTACAAAGCAAGATGTTTGGAAAGTCTATGAAAAATCAGTCTGGATAATTTGTCACAATTTTTAGAAAGGAAATTAATATGTAAAATAACATTTTAATTTAAGGTAAATATCATGGCTGGAAGCAAAAATTTCATACCACCGCATTCTAAATGTTTTCTAAAACTATTTAATTTGTGCTGTTAAATTTATTCTAAATTTTTAAATTAAAAAAAATCCTTTTACTGTACATTCCAGATTTTAAATTTTCTAGACTTCCCAGCTATTTAATGACCAATAAAGAGGTATTACTTGTTAACTCTTTTAGTTAAAAAAATAATAAGTAAGCAAACCTAAAAAAAATTTTTTTTTTTTTATCATAATATTTGCATGGATTTAATTTCATGCCTAAAGAATAAGTAGATATCAAGTAATGAATGAATACATACTGCTTGACACCGCCGGTATGTGCAACACTGCTTTTTTATGCCCAAGCCGCCATACTTGGGCATATCTTTGCAGTTGGCACAGCTTCTGCAGTCGGGCCTGGTGCAAGCTGGACATTTCTTGCACCTTGACCGACGCTGTGCCTTTTCCTGCTGTGGCTGTGGCTGTGCCGAAGCTGCCCTCTTCTTCGGCATCTATAACAAAAACAAAATAAATATTACTCAAACATTTACATTCATAACTTAGCATTTAATTTATGTGTAATCTTGAAGGTGTATTTCAGTTATATAAGTCAGTGCTATGCAACAGTGGCACACCCAGGGGGCCCTTGACCCCCCCAAAAGTAGAAATATATATTTTGCATTATAAATATTTTTATTCGTTCATCTCGGCCCCCCCTCCATGCATTATAAATATTTTTATCCATTCATCTCGTCCCCCCCCTCCATGCATTATAAATATTTTTAACCATTCATCTCGTCCCCCCCCCCCCCACCACCACCAAGAAAAAAATCCTGGGTGCGCCACTGCTCCACAACCACCGTGCCGTTGCAAACTAATGTGCCGCGAGGTGATCTTGATTGTGCTGCAGTGATTTTATCGATTATAATAATAAAAAAAATTAACTAACGCTATTAGTTAGAAATTTTTCTCAGTAAAATATTCCTCTAACTTACTCCTCTAACTTACACCTATATATTCCTCCTTAATTTCTCTGGGTCGAAATTATACACAAAACAAAACATGTTACCATACATTGTATGTATGCTTGAGCGTCATATTTCTGGATTTCAGTTAAGAAAAAATATTCACAAATTTCTGACAAGGCCATTGCAATTTTGCTCCCTTTTTCTATGACATAATTATGCGAACAAAGTTTTTTGACACTGGTTCTAATTAAAAATGACAAACGATCGTGTTTAAAGGGTCTTGACCATGAACTTCCAGTTGCTCTTTCAAATATAGAGCCAACATATCGTACATATGTTCATCAAAACAAGCTCAAATATCCCATAAATAAATTAGTTATGTTTAAATTAACTTTGATTTATTAGGTTTAGGCTTAAATAAAGACCAAAAAACCAATTTCAATATAAAAATTTAAAGATAATTTTTTTTTACTTGTAAACTATAACTTTATATTTTTGTTCTGCTTGTGTACAATTCAAAATGATTTATATAAAACTTAAAGGATTTTAATTATCTTGTTACATAGAGCTGTTTTATTGTGTTTTTATCAAATTAAAATATATACATATTTACTGTAATTTAGGTATTTGCAAGCTTTTTTTTGTGGTGTGCCGCGGAATTATCGAAAAAATGTTGATGTGCCGTGGAAGATAAAAGGTTGCCGAGCTCTGATATAAGTCACCAAACGAGATAAAAATTTATTTTTATCCTCAAGCTAAAACCAAGTTATCATAGCATTGCACATAATCTAATGAATCTACCTCAAAATTTCCTTCAACTTTCTTTTCCCAAGAATACGTTGTTTGCAGTTTTTTTTTTGTTTTTTTTTGGGGGGGGGGGGGTCAGATATGTCAAGTTGCTTTTGTAAAAAGATATTACATACCAACCAAACCTTTGATATTTAAGTATCAGTATCAGTGGCGTAGCTAGAACTTTTGCCGCCTGGGGCGGTCTCCAATTTGCCGTCCTTTTTAAGTCAATCAATTGGTATCCGAGCAAATTTTGTCCTGTAAATCTGAATCCGAGCAAAATTTTTAGAGATAATATTTTCAACCCTACATTGACTTGACGAAAAATATTCGAAATCATATAGTAATTCATAATTCGTAGAAATCGAATAGTAAACTTATGAATTGAACAAGTGGTATTTTACAACTACAGTTGGCTCTCTGTTTAACGACTTTCAAGGGACCGTGAAAAATCGTCCTTAAGTAGAGATTGCCCTTAAACAGAATTTGTGAAAACATAACGTTTCCCATAATGTCGGAGGGGCCGGGACTGGGAAATATTGTCTTTAAATAGAGATCCTCGTTAAGTAGAGTGCCGTTAAACAGAGAGCCAACTGTAATACTAAATAAAAATATGCCACCCCAAAATATGTGCCACCCGGTGTAGACCGCACCCCCTAGCTATGCCACTGAGCAGTATAGCATCCGAAGTATGCTATGGCCAGGGTGGGCAAGGAAAGGATAAATTATAATTAGACAGACAGCAGTGTTACTAAATGTGATAGACCAGTGTTACTAAATGTGATAGACCAATCTAAATCTTAAAAATAATGATGGATTAATAAGAAATAAAATAGTAATATATATAGTGCAGGTTTAACAAATAACTAAAACATACCTGCACACACTGTCGAGCCAGGCACGCCTGTTTCCTTCGTCCCGGGCCACCGAAGCAGGGCATGTCAAGGCAATGCTTACAAACCCCGCAGTTGGCCCGGAGGCATGGCTCGCAGCGGTTGCAACGTCTTCTTCGGGGCACAGCAGCTGGCGCCTACAAAATAAATGCGACCATATTACTGGACGAGACAGATTCATAGTCGGCTAATATAAAAATATTCTAATGCAGTTATAAATGGCATGAAACGAATATCTAACTGATCCACCGATAAAATTCTTTAAAATATTTCCTAATGAAGAATAAATGCTAATAATAAATAAGAGCCAATATAGCATTACGAACTTTATAGATGAATTATTTACAATTTGTGAAGTAGCTATGTTAAGACACATGGTCTAAATCTGTTGAGGGAAGTTGTTTATTTCCCCCCCCCCCCCCCCCTCATGTCATCTATTACTTTTTTTGGACTTCCTGAACTTTAAAAAATATACATATATATATATATATATATATATATGTACAGTAACCACCGCTTATAGTGATCACTGGTTAGAATCAACCATTTAAAAGAATCAATATCGCGAAAACAAAAACAAATGTATTATTTCCATGTTAAAATTTTCACTTTAAATAATCAATCCACCGGTTTTAAGAATCAGTTTACACTCTTCGCTTTCCTTTCCTTTTTCCAAAAAAGCCACTTCAACCCTCAAAAGGAACGAAGTTCTTTTTTTTTTTAAAGAAAGATTAATAAGATGGGATGGAATTTAGTCGTAAAATTCATCTTTCTTTGTTAGACATGACATAATAGTTTCCCCTTAAACGCTTTAGCACAACACTGTCCTATTAGCTTGATCCAGGGGTATCTTTACCCGTCCGGGTACAATTTCACTTTTCTCCACTGAAAAACAAAAATAGGGACTCTTTTTTCCCACCTCCCACATCCTGGTTGTGGCTTCCTGGACCCTGAAACACACAAATCTTTGGCGAAGTGTCCACTATCACTCAAGCAAATGTGACATTAGTAGATTCAACGCGGTATCAAACCGTGAAACGTAAGCTAGATGGTGAATCTTCGTCTGAGACTATTAGTATTGAAAGAGGTATAAACAGCCTCCTGAAAACTTCATTACGTCAAACTACCGTAGAAAACTTTTTCTTGCTCCCTTCCTGTAGTTGAAATGTTAAAACTGTTAAGCAGGTATGTTGTAACAAATATTGGGTTTTTTTCTTCTCTTACTATAATCATGTGTTAAAGGTCTAGAAATTAAGTTGTATTTTTAAAATTATAAAAAATAATTTTAATAAAAGATAACGTAAATAAAAGAGTATTTTATGGTAAATTATCTAATAAATGTATATATAGGTGTGTGTGTGCCTGTCCAAAAACCTAAATTTCGGCTATAAGAATCAATTGCTTATAAGAATCAAAAACAGTAATAACAAACGTGATTCTTATAAGTGGAAATCACTGTGTGTGTATATATATATATATATATATATATATATATATATATATATATATATATATATATATATATATATATATATATATATATATATATCAAGAGAGAGCAAATCTCATTCCCAAAATTTTACTTCCTCCAGACACTAATCACCTCCAATAACTAATATGATCAATTAATTCTATTAGTGACTAAAACATAATTGCCTGATTTCAGATTTACACGTTTTTTTTTTCATATTAAAGTAATAATTAAGAAATACATTACCTGCTGAATGACTGCTCCCGATGGCAGACATGTCCTTGGTGACTGGTCACTAAAATTGAATATAAAGCAAGCCTTTACTCTCATGCAGGTAAAACCCATTACGAAATGAAGGAATTGAAATGTATATCAATGACACATGCACTTATGTGATTATCCCAAAATAATTTGCATAAAATAAGATTGAAAATTTTGATAACAATTATATGACAGATACTGCATATATAGTCAGACCTCTATTTAACGAACCTCTGTTTTGCGAATTTCTCTATTTTGCAAACTTTTCCTTGGAACCAAGAACGTTTCGCGAATTTCTTCGTAAAATAACCTCCAAATAGCGAAGTGCATTCTCTACAGAGGCTGTTCGCACATTTTTTAGACAATTTTGGTAAGCGATAATGAAAAATCATTTGCTGCAAAAGAAATATTTGCAATTGTACTATGTTTTTAAAAGTCAAAATTATCGTCTACGGCTTGAAAGTTTTGTTTTTATTCAAAATGGCGTTTTTAACAAAGCAGTGGTTCGAAGGCTACATTTATGCTCTTTCCGAAGAGAAATATGCATACTCCGTTATCCAAAAACGATGTGAGAGTCATGGTTTTGTGATATCTAAAGCGTCGATAGGTAATATCGTCAACAAGAAAGGAAAAAAAAGTCAAATTGGAGCCTCAAGTGGGACAAAAATTCCAAACAAGTATCCAAGGAAAAAACGGACATCTTCGACTATTGCAAAGGTACGTTGTTTAATGTTAAAAGAAAATCCCCCTAGTCAAAGGACAGTTGCAAAATCATTAAAATGCTCGGTGTCCACTGTAAACAAAATGATAAACGTTGATTTAAATCTTAAGAAAGCGAAAAAACGCAATGTGCATCGTCTTCTTTCAAATCATATCGCAGAACACAGGACACGCTGCAGAATTCTATAGGAGAAACACTTATCCAAAGAAAAATGGAAAACAATTGTCACAATACATGAATCATGGGTGTATTTAAATGATTGCAACAAAAAAAGAGCCATTTATTATCATAAAAGGGGAGAAAAAAATTTAAGTACATTGTTCAAAGAATCGAAAGAAAGTTTTTCTACGGGATTCATGTTTGTTGCTGGTTTTTCTTATAATGGCAAGTTAAAAATAAAGAGAGTGGAAAAAAATGTCAAGATTAACTCCAAATACTATCAGGAACATACTTTATGGCCAATTTTTCTGAATGAAATACCATCGCTTTACCCACAATCAATCTGTGAGACTCCATCAGGACAAAGCTAGCAGTCACACATCAAAATCCACTGTAAATTTCCTAAAAGAAATGGAACAAAAAACTGGTATCAAGGCCATACCCTTCACTGATATCCCTCCTAATTCTCCCGATTTATCACCTACGGATTTTTGTGCGTTCGGACTTTTAAAATCTGCATTATCCAAACGTCGTCCCAAAACCCTTACAGGACTCTGGAAAGCTGTTCAGGAGGAATGGGCTAGAATACCTCTTCTGACACTTCAAAAGGCATTATTATCCTGGAAATTGCGGTGACGAAAGATAGTTCAGAATAAGGCATGTCGAATAGAACATTTGAAACACAATAATTTTATGTAATTTAGTTTTGTGAATGCAATATACATCATCTAAAAAATGTGTGAACAGCCTCTGTATTTAACGAACTTTTCTTGTGATCCAATACTTTTTCTCCATATTTCTGAAAATATTTCTGAACATTTCAAACTAATTCTTTCATATTAATTTTCTTTTAACACATTCCGACACGGATTACAGATTGAAGAAAATATGCCTGAAGGGGATTTTTGGTGTATTGCAAAGATGAGAGATGTATTATGAGAGAAAACACTTTTTCAAACAACAAACTCAGACAAAATTTACAAACTTTATCAGCAATTAAATTTAAGGACGCATATGGTAATGTAAGTTTAAAATTACATTAATTGTCAAAAATTACCAAATACATATTGAAATTTATAATAAATGTGATAATGACATTAAAATTAATTAATTTAAATATGATATTTTAAATTGAAAATACAGTGTGTTTCCGGACAATGTTTAGTTTTATTCTTGTTTTCCTTGCAGATTTCTGTTTGATGGGTAAGATATATAATAGAAATAAGACATTAATTTACAAAATAAAGGCGTGATAAACTAATTTTCGGAAACTAATTAGAGGTCCAACTGTAAATGCATATTTAAATAATAATGAAATTTTTAAGTTCCTTTTGTGCTTTGTTATATTTATGTGTATGAATATTCTTTGCGAATTTATATGCTTTGGAGTAACTTTTTATACTATAAAGCAGGCTGATATAACTAAGGTTTTATTTCCATTCAAGGAGGTCGAACATAAACATTTTCCAGATTTTGCCACTGAGTATCCATTTTTTCCTAAGTTCTAATTTAGTATTTTCAGGTGAAATAGGATTGAAGAACAATCATTCATTTCACTTCCTACAAATACCTTTAATTCACATTTATTATATGGCCAGTTTAATAAATTTTAAAAAGTTTTTTAAAAGTGATTTTATGAAGAAAAAAATTTATTGTTCATCGATTTTCAATAGTTCGTTAAAATTTGCTTCATCCTTTTTTCTAGTTCACATTTTCATTTTAAAAAGAATTGCTACTATAGAAAAATTTTCATTGGGGATTTTAGTATAAACATGCAAATAATTCTTTATTATTATTATTATTATTATTAAAATTATTATTATTATTATTATTATTATTACTTGCTGTGCAGAAGGTAAGCAAGGCATTTTTCTTACTGTTATTATGCAAAGTAAATATATAACCAAAATTTACAATACATCAATTTTTAAAATAGTATGTTTAAATTTGCTTATTCCTTTTTACTATTTTTTTTAACATTTTCCTCATTTAAAATAAAAATTGCTACTATAAGAAGAATTTTTATTTTTCAGGAGGGGTGGGGGGTCATCGAGTGATTTTTTATTTAAAGAAAGTGGGATTCGGTATAATAAAGTTTGCAGACCACTGTTTTCGACTATCGTTGTTGGCAAGTGAAAAATAATTCAACTCAAAAGATATGAAATGGCTGACATATTGAAAACCAAAAAGTATTTTTTAAAAATCTCATACCGTGCCAAGGGTGGTGCTAGTGCAGCGGCAGGCTCTGCACTGGAGGACGAACTGGAAGAGGTTTCCTCCTATTTTTAAAGAAAAAAAGAAAATCACATTCAAATCATGCTAAATACCACATATTATTATTAAAATCGTTTCATAAAAGCTCTTAAAAATAAAATTCTATTTGCTATACAGTCACACCTGTTTTTGTGCAGTCTTTTTTTTTAAATGAGAACGAATCGTGATGTTCACAGGCATCTGATCAATTGACCGTTGTCGTAAAAACTTATCACTGACTACATGGTAACAAACAAACAAACAAACAAACTCCAATATCTTCAAATGACGAAAGCGATTACGAACCAGTTCATCACAAGAATATGCACGTTTTGAACTATGACGAGTAGTTTCGAATTATGTATATTTTGAAATTTTCTCCATGTTTAAAATGAGAAGTTAATTTTTTTTAAATGTTTCCATTCATAATTCAATTATTTATTTGTTCAAAATGCATTTTCTCACTATTTTGTAACTTTTTTATGTGGTCCCTCTCCACCACATAAAACAAAATTTTTCTTTAATATGTTATGAAAAATTACTTGTTATAGCTATTTATGAAGTTTCTGAAAAAAAATTTTGTGTGTGGTCCCTATCTACCGAACAAAACAGGTTTCACTGTGCTTTTTGGTATAATTAAAAGCAACAAATTAAAATGTTCTTGTGACCCTTCATACTTTTTGGTCATTATGTTTTGCATAATATCAAGTCAAGTTTCTAAGGACCATTTCTTAAGTTAAACAAATAATGATGCAACAAGAAAATCATGCCAGATCAATTGTCTAACCCTCAATTTTGAATCTGTGCTCATTATTCTCCTGATCAGGAATTTAAATTTCAAAAATTATAAATGAATCTTGATGAATTATTAGCATTAGTCAGAAAAGACTTTTGTATGATATTATTATTATTAAGTCTTGATAGGTACGACATGAAAACTGTAGCAATTCAATTTAACAGTCAAAGATTAGAGAAATTTTTAAAGTGATAAATATTGATATTATACATACCAGTGGAGTGATTCTCCTCCTTTTTCTGGGAGGCATGTCACTCTGAAAGAAAACAATTTTTTTACAATCACACAAAAATATTTCCCATTAGCATTTACTTTCATTATACGCATACTTTTACATTTATTGTTAGTTTATGCTGAATTTTTACTACTAACATCCACATACCCATGGCATGATAATGAAAGAATGTACCCTCTTTATCATAAGGAAGCAAATTCTAGCAGCCCATAGCAATTTGGATTTCATTGCTTTTGCTTTGTTTTTTTCATCTCTTTAAAACATACATACTTAACATTTAATTCTTCATAAGAATTTATGGCGAGGTTAGAACAATTTTAGCTACATATTCCATTTATCCCCTCCCCCCTTAAAAAAAAATCTATATTTTCTATAAATTAACAAATATCAGGAGTAAATTCTGATGAGACAAACTCTCCGGTGCTTCTCAACTCAAGTCTATTTATTAGTAATGGAAAAAATTTGGAGCAATAATATATCATCAGTCTTAACAAGTCTCTTATTGACCCCAGGTGCTTAGTATCTGACACAAGGCTATGGAGATTTAATAATTTATATTATTCTTACTTAGCATCAGAATGTTAAATATTTCTTAATCTTCTTTCACTCCTAAAAATACCATTTTAAAAAGCATGAATTTTTCAAAATTTCGATATTTTTATGAATTATAGTTCTAAAAGCATTTACATGAAGAAATTAAAATTACCTATTATTTACATTTCACAAGCATTAGTGACATGAAATTGAATACATTTATGACGTCAGTTTGATTTTTTTTTTTTTTAAGCATTTCAACTTAACAATTCTGTCTGATACGTACAAACACATAATTAATAAATATGCATTTCCTCTCGCTTTAAAAAAAAAAAAAATACAATTCTGAAATTTCTAATTGCTTCACACAGGGGTTTTAAAATCAATGAGATTAACTGAAATATTTCCTTAATAATAGAAAAAGAATTTCTTCTTAGAATGCGAATTGTTTGAACTCGTAGATACACTTATGGACTAAATTTCAAAACACAAGTTAATATTGGGTAGACTTTCAAAAAATTTTAACTTCAGTCTTTAAAGATTTCTCATTTTCTAGTTATACCTAACATAGATAATTTTAAAATGCCTACAATCGTAAGCTTAGGGGTCCTTTTTGTTGTACATAAACTTGCAGTTATTTGCCTATGAAATATTGACACTTTCAATCTCAAATTTGGCATCAGTGGGCATTTAAGCATTTTTTGCTACAGATTAATTTAAAGAATACAGAGTTAATACATATTTTGTAAGAGAAAAAGAGAATAGCTATGGAGTTCATGCATAAAAAGTAAATTTGACTAGCATAAAAATTCTAGAGTAAATATAATACCTCATCAGAGTCTGCCGATGACTCCTCCTCGGCAACATGACATTTTCTTTTTGCCTCTTCTGCTTCAGGACTACAGACAAAAATATTTTGCACAATTAGAAAACTTTCTCAATACTAATTTAACATGATGAATGCAATTTTATCAATACACACCCTTCATAGAACATAAAACTAAGCGAATCATAAGGTAATATGAAAGGCATTTCAATAAAAAATCCTAATGCTAACTAGTAATTGTCCAGTTTGGTAATTCAAATAAGTGGGTTGCAGTTTCTCTCCTAGCAAAGCCAAAGTTCCATTGCTGATGTCAATGAGTGATTTTTTTTTTCTTGGGTGGAAGTCACCTTTTGAGTAAAATTCCTGAATAAGTGATTACTATACTGCAGCTATAAAGAATAAAGAGTTTTGTTTTTTTAATTTGGGGGGGGTCGTCTAGTGATTTTTTATTTAAAGAAAGTGGGAATCTGTCAACTCAAAAGATATGAAATGGCTGACATATTGAAAACCAAAAAGTATTTTTAAAAAATCTCATACCGTGCCAAGGTTGGTGCTGGTGCAGCGACAGACTCTGCACTGGAGGACGAGCTAGACGAGGTTTCCTCCTATTTTTAAAGAAAAAAAGAAAATCACATTCAAATCATGTTAAATACCACATATTATTATTAAAATGGTTTCATAAGAGCTCTTAAGAAAAATAAATTTGCTATACAGTCACACCTGTGTTTCGGCAGTCATTTTTTTTTTAACAAGATTTTATTCATGAGGTTTTTTTTTTTTGTCTGTACAATTTATACGGGGATCCAGCTTTGCAGCAAATTGGAAAAGCATTTTCTAAAAATAGATAACAATTCCGAAAGAAGTTTTAAATTCTAAAACGAGCTTCGACCATGAATATCTATCTGCCAATGATGACGTTCGCAAGCATCTGATCAATCGACCGTTGTCACAAAAACTTATCACTGACCACATGGTAACAAACCAAAAAAAAAAAAAAAAAAAAGAACTCCAATATCTTCAAATGACGAAAGCGATTACGAACCAGTTCATCACAAGAATATGCACGTTTTGAACTATGACGAGTAGTTTCGAATTATGTAGATTTTGAAATTTTCTCCATGTTTAAAATTAGTTAAATTTTTTTTAAATGTTTCCACGCATAATTCAATTATTTATTTATTTCAGAATGCACTTTCTCACTATTTTGTAAAGCTTTCGATATAATTTCTAAAGAACTTTTTTATGTGGTCCCTCTCCACCGCATAAAACAAAATTTTCTTTAATATGTTACGAAAAATTACTTGTTATAGCTATTTATGAAGTTTCTGAATAATTTTTTTTTGTGTGTGTGGGCCCTATCTACCGCACCACACAAGTTTCACTGTGTTTTTTGGTAAAATTAAAAAGCAACAAATTAAATTGTTCTTGTGACCCTTCATATTTTTTAGTCATTATGTTTTGCATGGTATCAAGTCAAGTTACTAAAGACCATTTCTCAAGTTAAACAAATAATGATGCAACAAGAAAATCATGCAAGATCAATTGTCTAACCCTCAATTTTGAATCTGTGCTCATTATTCTCCTGATCAGGAATTTAAATTCCAAAAATTATAAATGAATCTTGATGAATTATTAGCATTAGTATGAAAAGACTTTTGTACGATATTATTATTATTAGTCTCGATAGGTGCAACATGAAAACTGTAGCAATTCAATTTAGCAGTCACAGATTTGAGAAATTTTTTTAGTGAGAAATATTGATATTATACATACCAGTGGAAGAGTGATTCTCCTCCTTTTGCTTGGAGGCATGTCACTCTAAAAGAAAACAATTTTTTTACAATCACACAAAAATATTTCCCATTAGCATTTACTTTCATTATACGCATACTTTTACATTTATTGTTAGTTTATGCTGAATTTTTACTACTAACATCCACATACCCATGGCATGATAATGAAAGAATGTACCCTCTTTATCATAAGGAAGCAAATTCTAGCAGCCCATAGCAATTTGGATTTCATTGCTTTTGCTTTGTTTTTTTCATCTCTTTAAAACATACATACTTAACATTTAATTATTCATAAGAATTTATGGCGAGGTTAGAACAATTTCAGCTACATATTCCATTTATCCCCTCCCCCCTTAAAAAAAAATCTATATTTTCTATAAATTAACAAATATCAGGAGTAAATTCTCATGCGACAAACTCTTCGGTGCTTCTCAACTCAAGTCTATTTATTAGTAATAAAAAAAATTTGGAGCAATAATAAATCATCAGTCTTAACAAGTCTCTTATTGACCCCAGGTGCTTAGTATCTGACACCAGGCTATGGAGATTTAATAATACATATTATTCTTACTCAGCATCAGAATGAAAATATTTCTTAATCTTGTTTCACTCCTAAAAATACCATGAGATTAACCTAAATATTTCCTTAATAATAGAAAAAGAATTGCTTCTTAGAATGTGAATTGTTTGAACTCGTAGATACACTTAAGGACTAAATTTCAATACACAAGTTAATATTGGGTAAATTAGGGGTCACTTTTTGTTGTACATGAACTTGCAGTTAATTGCCTATGAACTATTCAAACTTGAAATACCAAATTTGGCATCAGTGGGCATTTAGCATTTTTTGCTACAGATTAATTTAAAGAATACAGAGTTAATACATATTTTGTAAGAGAAAAAGAGAACAGCTATGGAGTTCATGCATAAAAAGTAAATTTGATTAGCATAAAAATTCTAGAGTAAAAATAATACCTCATCAGAGTCTGCACATGCATCCACCTCCACAGCTTGGCTGGCATATTCTGCCAACAAGCTATATATACAAAAAAAAATTTGCACAATTAGAAAATTTTCTTAATACTAATTAAACATGATGAATGCAATTTTATCAATACATACCCTTCATAGAACATAAAACTAAGCGAATCATAGGGTAATATGAAATGCATTTCAATAAAATATCGTAATGCTAACTAGTAATTGACCACTTTGGTAATTCAAATAACTGGGTTTCAGTTTCTCTGCTAGCAAAGCCAAAGATCCATTCCTGATGTTTATGAGTGATTTTTTTTTTTCTTGGGTGGAAGTCACCTTTTCAGTAAAATTCCTGAATAAGTGGAATAAAGAATGCTATAAAGAATAAGTGATTTTTTTTTCTTGGGTGGAAGTCACCTTTTCAGTAAAATTCCTGAATAAGTGGAATAAAGAATGCTATAAAGAATAAGTGCTATAAAGAATAAACAGCGACTTGTTTTTAATGATGGTATAATTCTGGTGAATTTCTTCTAATGATTATCAATTGTCAAAGTACTGCGTTGTGGATAATGCACATTACATGTGGGATTCAATGTTTAGTTACTTGTTGCTCTTAATTAAGCTTTAAATTTCACAATTTTTTTTTTATGTATTTTCACAAATCTATAAACTTATTTAGCCCTAAAAATATCAGATATAATAAGAGGGTAATACATGCAACTCTTTTTTAAAAATTAAATTCTTTCTTACAGAAGAATTTAACATTTATAAAAAATTTTTAATCTCAAAATTGCCATACAGATAATTTATTCTGGCAACTGGTAATACACAAAAGTATTTAAAATTGCAAAAAAATAACTCTTCAAGAGCAATCATTTGAGCACTTAAAATAATAAATGAAGCGAACTTAATCTTTCATAGCAAATCTTACGAAAAAGCATATAACACACTTTATGATATTATAGTAATAATAAAAAAAATGGATTTTTCTTCTAAAATGGATATAATTTCATAATGAAATCTTTATCTCTCATGTAAGCTTCAAGACTTTAAATGACAATCTATATATATAAAACGTGTAGGTATGCGGCACAAAAATCGACGATATTTCTACACTCCGAATTGCAATGTCTGTGACTACTAGATGTAAACATTGGTGGCCGTCCGCAATTTGCAACCGCGTGTCAACATTGATTTATGCACCGAAATCAGGAACAGTCTCAAGAAAGAAAGCGAAGAAGAAATAATTCATTAAGAGACATGCATGAAAGAGAGCATAAATGATCGCAAGGTTAGGCTTAACCGTTGCCGGCATAGCAACCGATAGCCAGTAATAGTTAATTTTTTACACTTTTTTTAGTACTTGCTGAATTTTTACTCCATTTTATAAGTGAAGAAATTTTCCCAACAATTTATTATTTGGTATGATTAAGTGTAGATATTTGAATTGTTAACAATAGTACATAGAGAGAGTCGTGTAATCCCCTCAAAATTTTAGTACTTGCAGAATTTTTACTCCATTTTTTAAGTGATAAAATGAAGTAATTTCTTAGACTATTTCTTATTTGATGTAATGATTAAGTGTAGATATCTTAATTTTGAAAAATAGTACACACACAGAGGGATGTAATTTATAAAATCATTGGTGTTGGGTTTCTCAGTCTTATCTTTAACCTTGCTCTGAAGTAATGGAAATTCCCATTTTTTAATCACGATGCCTTATGGAGAATACCCCTTAACAGCCTATATTTATGATGACACGTAATGGTAACATTCCTTGCGTATGTTTTCAGTTGAGTTGTTTTGCAAAAGAAAATATAAAACTAAAAGTGACCATGCTGGTCGTGCAGCGGCTAGTATTTACAAAAACTAGTTTACCATAAAACTAAACAAGCTAGAAGGTGAAGTTTAATACTTTAGCGTGATTTAAATGAGTTGCTCAATATCCTGGTATTAATAATTCTAATCACTTGTTAACAAACCCTATCTTGCACAATTTGTTTAACACAAAGTATGTGAGGCAGTTCATACAATGTAAACAAGACATTCATATAGCATGAGTAAAACTATTTACCGTGCTTGGCACTCCAGCTCCATTCGACGCTCAACTAGAGCGTCTTCCTTCTGCCCCAACGTAATCCAGAAACCCTCCCAGCTCCTGTTGAGGGTTTCGAATTTCTATTAAAGAAATTTTACTTTAGCAAAATTAAACTTTACAACAATAAGTAAGTGAAAACAATTGTTAATGAGAGACAAGCTTGCAAATGGCAAACTGTGAAAGGTGCATTAATATAAAATTAAGAGAACAAGTAAAAAGGAATTTACTTCATCATTTGTTTGCTCCTTTTTAAAATGGTTTATAAAAATACTCCCTATCATAAATACAATGCAGAACAACTTCTATAGAAGTTTCCTGCATAGTATTATCTTCTATAAAATTTAAAATAGTAAAATCTTCTATAAAATTTAACATTTTGAAACAGCCCCTTTGATAACTTAGGTCACAATAACAAAACATTTTCAGTCAAAACTTTTAGTCTGTCATTTTCACAAATAACCATAAAAAATAGGGACAGAAAGGTTAGATGTAAGCAAAATGTCGATGTCGAAAACGCCCTATCAGTGACATCCAGGTTTCAACAACTAAGAGTATTTATGTCTCTGCCAACTCAAAGATTACTGTATGTAATCCCAAAGTAACGATGTATTTAACATGCGAGTAGATATTTCACTGTAAAGTTTCACACTCAGCACACTATGAAAGTACAAATTTCACAATATGCTGATGGCAAGGGGTAATCCGCCTCCAGAAAACAAAAGAAATTGACTTTCTTTTGATCATAAATACACTCACCCTAGTTCATTTTAATTATAATTCCTTCCCCTTTCCCCGCAAAAAGAAGATATAGTTTAATATATACTTGCCTGCTGCACCCTTTCGTAGACGCTGACTGGCATGTCAGGGGCCAGCTGCTCGGCCAAGCGCCTCATGACCCTGTAGCACTCAGCGTCTTGGGTGTATCCAGCAGACCTCAAGGCATCGAGGCGAGATGTCAAGGAGTCTAACTCCTTTAAGGTGATAGGCTCCACCTCATCCTCGACCTCTGCCAGGGCAGGATGCAGCCACTCCTGCAGCGCATCAATAGCTGCCAGGAGACGTTCCTGCTCCTCCCGGCTCTCCTTGAGGGTTGGGGCCTGAAGAAGTGACAGGGAGAGAAAAATTATAGAATACAACAAAATGAGAATTATTGATATAAGAATTATTATCGTTAAATGAATATTCATAGTTATGTCATAGTTAGTTTACTTTGTTTACTTGCACAAGTAAAAACCATCATTGATGGCATGTAAAAAACATAGTTTACTGTCTTTTTTTTTTTGCTAGCCTACTAGTTAAAATCTCATTAATATAACAGTCAAAAAACCCTTTTCTAGTTCCTAATCAATTTAGGAAAATTGTTTCAGACTTCTTATTGATAATTTTCTCAGTCTCTTTTAAATACAAGAATTTCAACACTAAATATTTTTAAATTTCTCTCACACATTTGTGAAATAATTTAGCTTTAAATATCGGGGGAGAGCATAAGTATGATTTTTTCTCCCTAGCTTGGTAAGAACGTTTCTATTCAACAATATAAAATTATCAAACCTTACTTATTTTCAGATAATGCAAAATGAAAAAGTTCCTTAAGGGAAACTAATACATGTGCTCTATGAAAACAGATCCTTTATTTATTGATGACAGCTTGTAGAAAGTAACTAATGTCAAATATTAGAATTTACACTGAATATGAATGTCTTATATTATAGGAAAGGGAAGTTATTAATGTAAAGACATACTTTAATTACCTCCCTTTCCTGTAGTATGGGATATAAATATTTTAAAATGTCTCGCAAATTTGCGAAATAATTTAGCTTTAAATATTGGGGGAGGGGATAAGTATGATTTTTTTCCCTTATATTAATAATTTCCCTTTCCTATAATATGAGACATTCATATTCAGTGTAAATTCTATTATTTGACATTAGTTACTTTCTACAAGCTGTCATCAATAAATATAAAGGATCTGTTTTCAAAGCGCAAATCTGTTAGTTTCTCCTAAAAAACTTTTTTCATTTTGTAAAATCTACTTTAATAACTTCCCTTTCCTGTAGTATGGGATATAAATATTTTAAAATGTCTTGCAAATTTGCGAAATAATTTAGCTTTAAATATTGGGCGAGGGGATAAGTATGATTTTTTTCCCTTATATTAATAATTTCCCTTTCCTATAATATGAGACATTCATATTCAGTGTAAATTCTATTATTTGACATTAGTTACTTTCTACAAGCTGTCATCAATAAATATAAAGGATCTGTTTTCATAGCGCACATCTGTTAGTTTCTCCTAAAAAACTTTTTTCATTTTGTAAGATTTACTTTAATAACTTCCCTTTCCTGTAGTATGGAAAATAAACATTTTAAAAATGTCTCGCACATTTGTGAAATAATTTAGCTTTAAATATTGGGGGAGGGGATAGAAGTTTTAAATTCCTGTTTTCTGCATTGTTTTTCTGATTATACAATTCAGGCTTTTTAAGGTTTTCCTGGACCTCTGACCTGTAGAAATTCTTTATTGAAATATGATTTCTGGTCAAGTTTTAACAGTTGTCAGTACAGTTCACATCAATGATTTGCAGTACCAAATTAAGGAGATGCCTCAGTCAAAAAAAAATATTTTTGCACAGAAAACATACTCCTGTGTTACCAGGAAAGGGGCAGTTACTCTCCACGATTATTCTTCCAATCAGAAGACCTTAATATCTTTCCCCTTACATAACTACTTCCGTTTCTGTTTGTGACACCTGACTCTCTGATTAGAATATGACCTCATATACTGTACTGTACGTGAACAGACAGTCATATGGCAAAAATTCCCAGACTTAAACTCTCATAAATTCCAGTGGTGGACAAAATTTATAAAATGAATCCCGTTGCAGAAAAGTTCAGGCTATCTGAAAATACCATTTTATTAGATCAATATGGTCCAACCTTTAGTTACCCGAGGGCCAGGCTTTTTTATCGCATGGGCAAATCGGGACTTTGCCCAGGGCCCCCTGATGCTAGGGGGCCCCAAAACCCCCTTGGTGTATACACCTAGTACTTCTAATATTATTTATAACCCATGGATAGTACTTATTTTTATAAATGTTCGTATGAGGGGGGGGCCCCAAATAGCATCTGCCCAGGGGGCCCCCAGCATTCATAATCGGGCCCTGCCCGAGGGCCAAACAAACTGTAGTATAGGAATGTGAGGGCCATAGCCATTCCAGAAAGAAAACTAATTACATATTGTATTCAAAAACTTTTATTAAAATTTATATTGAAAGAAGTTTAATATACTAGTTTAATATACCACTTCATTTTACAATCGAGAAATCAATGCGATGATTGGCACTGCTTTCCTGATACAAGTTTATCAATGTCCACTGTAGGTTCAGTAAGGCAAAGTCCTAGCCTCAATTCCAATGAAACACTTTCAATTCGATTTCTCGTTTTTGATTTAATTTGTTAGAGAGCAGAAAAAGCACTTTCGCACACGTATGTACTGTCAAACACGATAACATTTGCAGAGAGAATATGGCCGTTACTTTAAGTAACGGCCATATTACTTTACATTACTAATTACTTTAAGTGACGGCATTGCATTTAAATCTTACATTTAAGTCATTATACATTTTAAGTCTTAAAAACATAAAGCAGTAAGAAGGGAAAACTAATTTTTTCCATATCTTAAATTAAAATATTTTTCCAGTAAGAAAGGCAAGGGCCAACAAAAATGAATTGGTGGGCCGCATGTGGCCCGCAAGCCACAGGTTGGACCACACTGTATTAGATTATCAGCATTTATGTAGCTGTCAATAGTTGACACACAAGGCATTTCAAGTTTCGGTTAATCTATTAACCTGCAATAATTTCAAACAAAACAGATCTTCGTGTTCAAATTAGATACAAAATCAGATGGATAATTTAAAATTTTCTAAATACATGTTTTCCAATAATGAAGCATCTCTTGAGGCTTCTTTTCGAATTAGTTATCGAATCGCTAAGGAAGGCGAAGCATATACTATTGCTGAAAAATTAATAAAACCTTGTCTTGAGATGTAATTTCTTGCAAACTTGGAGATAATTTTAAGACATTAATAGCATAAACTTTCTGATACTACAATGGCAAGGCGAAAAAAAGAAATGGCACAATACTTTGAATGCGAAATTTTGTGTCATTTAAAATCTTCGCATTGTATTACACTGCAATTAGATAAATCTACAGATGTCGCTAGCTTAACTATTTTGATTGTATTGGTTCATTACGTTTTTAATTCTTCTATCCACGAAGATATGCTTTTTTATAATCCACTTGTAGAAAGAAATACTGGAGAAAAAATTTTTAAACTTATTTATTCATACATGCAAGAACATGAACTAAGCTGATATTTATGTTCACATATTTGCACTGATGGTTCAAAATCTTTATTAGGCCGAGACAAAGGTGCTATATCATGAAAAATTGCAATAGCTCCACATATTGAACATTCTCATTGTTGTCTTCATCGTCATCAGTTAGTAGCAAAAAGAATGTCAGAAACATTAAAGAACATTTTGGATGAAGCGGTACAGATAATTTTATTTTAAAAAAAATTAAATTCAAGATTATTTAGTTTATTATGCAAAGAACTATCTAGCACACATAAAACCTTGTTGTTACAAGAGAAAGTGCAATGGTTATCATGTGGTAAAATCTTAAATCGATTTTTCAAATTAAAAGATGAAATTAGAATTTTTTTTAAATGATCGTAAACATAAATCTGCTCAAAATTTAAATGAGGAAATATGGTTACAGCTATTGCCCTATTTCACGGATGTATTTACAACTTTAAAGGAATTTAATAAATCTCTTCAAGGCCTTAAAGTTTATATTATTAAAATGAACAATAAAATCAATGCTTTAATTTTAAAATTATAATTGTGGGATTCTTATGTGAAAAATAATAATACGGAATGTTTTAAAAAGCCAAGTGATTTTCTAATCGAGAATGGAATAAATTTGAAAGATGTTAAAGACATAATGCTGTACAGGGGCGTAGCTACCGTGGAGCAGTTGGAGCGGACTGCTCCAGGCGCACGACTCATGGAGGCGCAAAATTTGAAAGAGTGAAACAAAAATTTGTGAAAACTTTTGTATAAAAAAATTTAGGGGGGGGGGGTTATTTTTCTTACGTTTAGTGGAATTGTGAGTTTAAAAAGTTTGAGAACCACTGATTTAGACAATTTTAGACAATGGCGTTCAAACTAATAGAACTTAATAAAATTTAGAAAAAAAAGGAAGAAAAAAAAAGAAAAATTAAGTTTGGAAGTTTTTGGAAGCCTTCTTTTGATCTAAATATATTAATTGTTTGAGGATCATAAAATGGGAAGAAGTTTAAGAGTTCTACAGGTTTTTTCCCCTAAGTTCGCGAAACAGAGTTAACATACGATATGTATTTGAATTACTTATTCCGCGAAATCATATAAGGGGGGTGTGTGTTTATTTTTCTTACGTTTAGTGGAATTGTGAGTTTAAAAAGTTTGAGAACCACTGATTTAGACAATTTTAGACAATGGCGTTCAAACTAATAGAACTTAATAAAATTTAGAAAAAAAAGGAAGAAAAAAAAAGAAAAATTAAGTTTGGAAGTTTTTGGAAGCCTTCTTTTGATCTAAATATATTAATTGTTTGAGGATCATAAAATGGGAAGAAGTTTAAGAGTTCTACAGGTTTTTTCCCCTAAGTTAGCGAAACAGAGTTAACATACGATATGTATTTGAATTACTTATTCCGCGAAATCATATAAGGGGGGTGTGTGTTTATTTTTCTTACGTTTAGTGGAATTGTGAGTTTAAAAAGTTTGAGAACCACTGATTTAGACAATTTTAGACAATGGCGTTCAAACTAATAGAACTTAATAAAATTTAGAAAAAAAAGGAAGAAAAAAAAAGAAAAATTAAGTTTGGAAGTTTTTGGAAGCCTTCTTTTGATCTAAATATATTAATTGTTTGAGGATCATAAAATGGGAAGAAGTTTAAGAGTTCTACAGGTTTTTTCCCCTAAGTTCGCGAAACAGAGTTAACATACGATATGTATTTGAATTACTTATTCCGCGAAATCATATAAGATAAATCAGTTTTGGGGCCTTTTAAGCAGTGGGAGGAAAAGCTCTTTAAACAGAGAAACATAACGACACATAACTTTCCTTCCGAACTATTAGTTAAATTAGTTATATAAAGGCATAAGAAAATTAATGAAATTATTTTTAAAGAATGATTGCCCGGGTAGATATATAGATATAAAATTTTTCATGCTTTCCATCAAAAGAATACTGGGTATATCAATTCAATAGAAATGCGCTAAGCGAATTCTGTCTGGCCAGATGAACATGAAGAGCGGGGGATGCCGCCCAGTATTTTTTTGATGGAATGCATGAAAAATTTTATATCTATATATCTACCCGGGCAACGCCGGGCAATAATGCTAGTAAACCTATAAAAATGTATGATGATTGCTACGAATGTTTAAAAGCACTACTATAGGCACTTACTATACGTATTATAAGTTGTGTTGGACTGCAAAGAAGTTACATGTATCTGGTGAATCCCCCGAGCACCAAATGTAAACTTTTTTATATCCGGTTCTACTAGTGTGAGGGATAACATAGATCACCCTTGTTAGGGAAAATCCCGATTAGCTTTCCTCTTCTTCCCCTAACCTTCCAGCCACGTAGCAGGAGCGATGTATTTACATCATTTCCCACCTCCACAGCAATGTGTAAGCATCGTCAGACGCCAGTTGCGTCATGACCAGCGATATGCCAGCCGAACGACGTCATTCATCCAACGATGACGCCATACCATCAGTTAAGAATGACGTCAACGCACATCACGTAAAATTAGCATAATTAACTTCGCTATTCTCCTGCCACGAGGGAGCGCGGCGGTCGACGCCGGTATAAATACCCAGCCCGTTCACTTAGACGGGGTATTCGATGTAGTATTCGCTGTGGTATTAGACGGTGTGGTTGAGTGATAGTTGCTGAGAAGCGATTTTACCGAGCCAGGCTCTACCGAGGACCCGTATTAGGAAGCGGCGACCAACTTGCCAGCAGTGCACTGATGCTCTAGTCGTCTCGACCTTGCATGCCCGCAGGTAGCCACGGGATAGTTTTTGTGCCAGGAAGGCGCTATCTACCTTAAGTGTTTTCTTACCACGATAGCAAAGCTTTGCCTCGACCACCTGTGAGTTATTTTTCTTTTATTTTTCTACACCTCGGTAAGAACACGACAAAGCCAACTTTTTAGGATAACACTACGAGCTGTGTAGTGCGTCTGTAAACAAGACACTTTAATGTCGTTTTACTAAATAAATGTATTTGTTATTTTACCTAAACCTTCGTACGTCTTTTTAACATCTTGCATATCACACAACAAAGCTAGCTAGCGTTGCTCTGACTATATCTAAAGATTAAGAGTCCAACCTTCCCTGCTAGCCAGTACGACTCTGCACTATTAGCTATCAGTAAAGTTTGGGGCATTCCTGCCCCCAAATCTTAACTAACTTTGGTTGGAAGAGCCGCCAGGTTCTAGCGGCTCAATTCCGTAACATTTTGGTTATGGGCCGCAGGCCCTAAAGTTAAGTTGTAAACAACTACTTTTTACTTAAGGGCGACTTTGATCTAAAATAGCAGAGCACAACGCGAAAGCTTTGTGATATGTGAGAAGATAAGCGTCGAAGGGATAAACAAAAGGTAAAGGCCCTGAATTTATGAAATTCTATATTTGGGGGGGGGCCTATTTGTATATATATATAATATTTTGTGTTTTACATACTGTCTTGCATTTTTTTTTATATGCTTATATCTATATAGATTTACATATTGTACATGTAACTGAAAACATGGCCTCTTTACAACCCCATATGGCTATAGATAAATTGACCGAGGAAAATTTCCATACCTGGGTAGCAGATATTAAATTTGTACTAATATCCCTTAATGCGTGGGACATTGTGAATAACCGCGAAACCAAACCGATAGCAAGTGCGGAAAATTTAGCTGAGGTAAGGGACTTTGAAAGAAGAACCCGACTCGCTTTATCTACAATCTTTTTAAATCTATCCCCTGCGTTTAAGTCGGTCGTGGAACATTGTACCACCCCCCAGGACACATGGTCAACCCTAAATAGGCATTTTCAGCCTGACAGTCGTAGCCAGCACATGCAATTATTTACCGAACTGGTTAATTGTAAGCCCTACGCTAGCGAGAAAATTAACATGTTTGCGGCACGAATCCGCAAGTTAAACGAAAGCCTAAAGGGAATAAATCGAGAAATAAATGAGACTTACCTCTGTTTCCAGCTAATCCGGTACTTACCATCGGAGTTTGATCACTTAGTGCAAACTATACTTCGTTGGAAAGATGCGGAATTTAAATTTGAAGCCATTCTAACTGAACTAGTCGCCGAAGAAACCCGAATTAGCGTGCAGAGACAGGATAAGCGTGAAAACGCTACTTGCGAAACGCAGAACACCTTTTCGGGTCGGCATAATTCTCGAAGTTGGAATAAAGACAATTTCCGACCGAAAACTCCATCAAGAAGCCCTTCTCCCAACAAACAAGTCCATTTTGGGAAATACCCAAGTGGGAAATCACCGGGGCGTAGAAAATCTAAACGCTCGTTCCGGCGAAACTCACCAAATAATGAAAAACCCCAGAGCCATTATACTGTAGAAGCCCTATTTACATCTCACAGTAATCCAGGTGACTGGGTCGTCGACTCAGCGGCAACCCATCATTTTTGTAAGGATAAATTCCTATTTGATGGACCCCTTGAGGATGTAAATGACAGGAGCCTAGCAGTTGCTACTAGGGGAAAGCCTATCCCTATCAAGCAAAGAGGGCCAGTCGACCTACTCTGTAAGGGCGAGAAACGCGCCATTACGCTTATGCGTGCATTGTATGTACCATCTCTAAGGCGCAACATAGTTTCATTACCTTTACTTGACGAAGATGGATTTACTTTTGAAGGGGGAAATGGACAACTCCACGTTTACGATAAAGATGGAAAAGGTTATTTCACAGCTCGCAAACAGGGGGGAATTTTTTATGCAAAACAGCAGCTAACCCCAGAACAAGCTGCGAGAAAGAAAGCTTACCAACACGAGAAAGAAACTCGATCGAAGAAAGGTAAGGCTTATGAAACTACAGCTAGAAAGAAACGAAATACCCTAAGCAAAAGTAATCAAAAACCTGCCAGTGCATTGAGCAGATGGCACCGCAGAATGGGCCATATGAACCCTGAACTAATCAGCCAGTCTTTTACAAATAAAAGTGTCAGGGGTGCTCAGGAGGTAAAATCATCCAAACTTTTTTGCGAGGATTGCAGGTTAAATAAAGCTAAACGGGTGACATTTAAACCAATCGGCCAAACTAGGTCAACAAAACCGCTAGAACTTTTACATCTAGATTTGTGGGGACCTGCTTCAACGACGGGATATGCAGGAGAGAGGTATTTTTTGAGTATCACCGATGATCACTCAAGGAAAATCGCCCTGTATCCGATTAAAGATAAGACAGCTACTTTTCCCACCTTTTTAAATCATGTGAAACGCGCCGAAAGATTCCTTTCAACTAAGCTCAAAGCTATCAGAACTGACAATGGTAAGGAGTTTGACAACTCACAATTCCAAGAGTATTGCCGTACGAATGGTGTGGCCCACGAATTTACCGATATTTATTCGCCTGAAATGAATGGAGTAGCAGAGAGGTTGAACCAGACAATAGGGAATACCCTCCGCACGATCCTAAATTCAAGTAAGGTTCCAGTAAAATTTTGGCCAGAAGCCGTCCGCTATGCGGCCTACAATTGGAATAGAGTGTGCCGTAGAAACCAGACGAAAACACCGTTTGAGAAATACGGAAAGTTCAAACCCTCCATTAGTCACCTTAAACCATTCGGGTCAGTTTGTTTTGTGGGTGTGCCGAAGCAACACCGAACCAAATTTGATCCCAGAGCTAATAAGGGAGTTCTTGTAGGCTACGCATGTAGGATTAAAGGGTACAGAGTGTTGTTCCCAGAAACTGGGCGAATAGTCGAAACCCGGAATGTTAGCTTTGCTGAAGATGAACTAAATTTTTATCAATTGAAAGCTAAGCAGACTAACAATGGAGCAGTGCTGGGCGACCATCCAGAAACTACCATATACTCACTTCACAACCCGGAGCTTGAGACGGTGGTAATCCCACATATGGATTCGCGCCGAGTACATACCCGGAGTTACCAGCAGGATCCCAGACCAGGCCCTAGTTATGCAGTTCAAACTGATGAAGCAAGTGAAGACGAATCAGACAGAGAACTATACGTCCAAACACCTAGACTCCGAGTCGCTAAGTGGACAAGGGAAGCCGTTCCGAGACCAGATGGAAAGCGGACCGATATATATTATCGAGAAGTTAAAAGGCAGGGGGGCAAGAGCCACATATTGCGAAGCCTCAAAGAACTCAAGCAATACTGTAAAAAGCATAAAATTGAGTACCAGCCTGAATACTTCAACTTTAGCGGTAAGAATGGTAGGACGGGCCCTGTTCCAACCCCTCAGCGACAGGTGATTGACGATGATAGCGATCTGGAATCTGAAAGTCAGACGGAAAATGAAGAAATCAACTACTTTTCCGCCTATGACACTTCCGAAAGTGAGATTGACACAGCATGACTAGAAACTGTAGTCATCCCGAAAACCTTTAAACAAGCATTCAAAAGTAAAGAATCTAAGCTATGGAAGAAAGCGATGGAAGAAGAATTAAAAGTGTTAAGTGAAAGGGGTGCATGGAGCCTAGTGCCGCCACACTCAAAGTACAAGCCTCTCGGTTGTCGGTGGGTTTTTACAACCAAAACTGATGAGCATGGAAATGTGGTAAGATACAAAGCGAGGCTCGTAGCACAAGGCTACAAACAGGTAAAGGGAGAATCCTATGATGAAACCTTTTCACCTGTAGTCAATTTCACCCTTATACGCCTATTTTTCTCCATGCTAGTTTCCAACCTAAAGTGGTATCACCTCCAGTTAGACATCAAATGCGCGTATTTATACGCACCCTTATCTGAAACCATTACGATTACCCAACCACCCGGTTTCGTAGAAAAAGGAAAAGAAAGCTACCTCTGTCTACTAAAGAAAGCCCTTTATGGCTTACACCAGAGCGGAAGGGTATGGTTTTATGAAATTGAGAATATATTACTTGAAAATAATTTTAAGAAAATTAACTGGGCTAACTGTGTTTACCATTTATCTAATAATCTAATTTTACTTTTATACGTAGACGATATAGTTCTTTTTGGAAAAACTAAAACCCATATTGAAGCAGCAGTTAAAATTCTGCAGAAGTGTTTCGACATTAAAATACTTGGCCAAACTTCTAAGTTATTGGGGGTTGAATTTGAATTCAATCGAAAACAAGTTTTCATTCATCAAACCCAATACATAGATCAAGTTGCTAAACGCTTCAAAACCTTCAATATCCCAATTGTATCCTTACCCACAGCTAAAGGAACAATATATACCAAATTACAAAGCCCTACATCTGAACCTGAATTAACGGAAATATCAAAACTACCGTATCGAAATATCCTAGGGTGTTTAGCATTTATCGCAAGTCGAACTAGACCCGACATTGCGTATGCGGTAAATATCTTCAGTCAGTTTCAGTCTAACCCAGGATTTGCTCACTGGTACGGTCTATTGAAGCTATTAGGGTATGTAATAGGTACAAAAGATTTAAAGCTAAATATTTCCTCTACCTCTAATGAATTAACAGCTTACAGTGATAGCGATTTTGCCGCCAATCGAGACGACCGAGTTTCAATTTCCGGTCAACTCATTTTACTAGATAAATCGCCTATATTCTGGCGAACTGGCAAGCAAAAGGCCATAGCGCTGTCAACTATGGAAGCTGAATTCATGGCTATAACAGAAACCTGCAAGGAAATATTGTGGATCAACCGTATAATGCAAGAATGCGAAAAATTGAAGATAATCAAGCTAGCTAGATCCAAACCCCTTATCAGAACGGATAACTTATCTGCAATAGACTTCTTAAAATCGCCGATTGAAAATAGTCGCACTAAGCATATTCATATAAAGCTTCTATTTGTGCGTGATCTCCTTCTAAAAGAAGTTTTCGAGATAAAATTCGTGCCTAGCAAAAAGAATCTAGCAGATCCGTTCACAAAACCAAAAACAAAAACAGACTTTTCAGCCTTTAAACAAATAATTTTTAAATCAGAAACTTGAAAGCTATAAACTTAAAGTAAATTCCTAACTCTAATAAACCGAATTTCCTTAAAATAAACCTTATCCTTGAGACTAGGACGGTTATTAATTTATGAGTTATATTACTTTCCATTATTTTCTGTTTACGGAACTAACCGCCATTGTTTCGGGTTAGTTCTATGAGAACCTTCTTTCTCCCACATAATTTGGGGAGGGGTTCGCTTAAGTGTTTTAATATACAGTTGCAATGTGTTTATACATTCTGCATTTTTGTCGCATGTGTATTTAATACTAACGTTACCATTGCATATATTCTGTACTGTGTTTATATATGCACGTTTATGTCTCTATCTAGCATTGTGTTTATATCTACATACTAGCAATAACTGTTTCTATTTTTTTTCGTACTGTGTCTATACTTTAATATATTTACTAGTACGTTGTTTGTGACAAGCAAATTGTAATCAATTTTAATATATCAATCTTAAAGTTTTATGCTATTTAAACATCGGAGGGTATGTTATACGCAAATGTTTTTTTTTCGCATGATTGTGTGTATGAAAGTGGGCCCACGAATGTTTTGAATTTTTGTCTGAAAAAAATACTGCGTGTGTATACTTTGCCCTACCTGTTGATGAATTGTATTGCATATTATTTGCCTATTGAATATTGCATTTTGAATTGTATTGCATAATTGTTCAGGATTATAAGCTATTTTTATAGAAACATGTCAACAGAATATTTATTGTATGTTTATACAAGCGACTTACCCTTATTGTTTTGCAAAACATGTAACTTAACCACGTGCATGTGTTGGTGCTCATTTCTGTAAAGGGGGGGCAGTTGTTAGGGAAAATCCCGATTAGCTTTCCTCTTCTTCCCCTAACCTTCCAGCCACGTAGCAGGAGCGATGTATTTACATCATTTCCCACCTCCACAGCAATGTGTAAGCATCGTCAGACGCCAGTTGCGTCATGACCAGCGATATGCCAGCCGAACGACGTCATTCATCCAACGATGACGCCATACCATCAGTTAAGAATGACGTCAACGCACATCACGTAAAATTAGCATAATTAACTTCGCTATTCTCCTGCCACGAGGGAGCGCGGCGGTCGACGCCGGTATAAATACCCAGCCCGTTCACTTAGACGGGGTATTCGATGTAGTATTCGCTGTGGTATTAGACGGTGTGGTTGAGTGATAGTTGCTGAGAAGCGATTTTACCGAGCCAGGCTCTACCGAGGACCCGTATTAGGAAGCGGCGACCAACTTGCCAGCAGTGCACTGATGCTCTAGTCGTCTCGACCTTGCATGCCCGCAGGTAGCCACGGGATAGTTTTTGTGCCAGGAAGGCGCTATCTACCTTAAGTGTTTTCTTACCACGATAGCAAAGCTTTGCCTCGACCACCTGTGAGTTATTTTTCTTTTATTTTTCTACACCTCGGTAAGAACACGACAAAGCCAACTTTTTAGGATAACACTACGAGCTGTGTAGTGCGTCTGTAAACAAGACACTTTAATGTCGTTTTACTAAATAAATGTATTTGTTATTTTACCTAAACCTTCGTACGTCTTTTTAACATCTTGCATATCACACAACAAAGCTAGCTAGCGTTGCTCTGACTATATCTAAAGATTAAGAGTCCAACCTTCCCTGCTAGCCAGTACGACTCTGCACTATTAGCTATCAGTAAAGTTTGGGGCATTCCTGCCCCCAAATCTTAACTAACTTTGGTTGGAAGAGCCGCCAGGTTCTAGCGGCTCAATTCCGTAACAACCCTGTCCATTATGTTAGGGCGATTCTGCGTTTGCCTGAGTAAATAACTCATCCGACTGAAATCAAAATTAGAATTCCAAATATTTGCAATATCGCTCCAAAATTTACTGGAATCATCTGAGCAGTTCCTTGAAGATTCAGGGTTTTATGAGATTATTTCTTTTAAAACTAATTTCTGGTTAATAAAAGTGAGGAAGAGAAGAAGTATTTTGTTGGAAAACGCATTTCAGTACTGCTGTTTCATTTGTCAAAATAACTGGAGTATACATGCATTCGACATTTTTGTTGGAAAAACTCCTCGTATTACGGAGCAGTTGACGCATCTGAATCGATTTCAATTACATCTATTGAATGACAAATGTAAGCAGAATGTAACAAGTTATTAAGGAAAGAAATCAACTATCAAATATTAAAACTAATATTGCGTACGACAAATTAAAGTACTTCCGGTTTCACTATTCTGCATTTAAACGGAAGAGTAATGTTATAAATAATATTTGTACACAAAGCAGTGTTCAATACTCAGGGATATGTAATTTTCATATTTACGAAGTAGATGCGAATAAATGTGAAATTTACAGATATCAGCAAATAAATGCAAAAATTAATTTTTTACTCGATTTTGACGAAAATTCCGAAATTGTTTTTTATTCCTTTATCTTAAAGATTGTAAATTTAAGTTTCTAAATTCTCTTTTAATTTTTCGATACGATCATTAGGAATGAAATTAGAGTGATATAAAGATCAGCAACAGCTATGAATTTCAGTTGAAATGCAACAGCTATGAATCAACAGCTATGATCAGCAACAGCTATGAAATGCAAGTTGAAAACTTTGATCGTTTTTTCTGTAGAACTTATTTTTCATCAAAAATGTAAACGACTCTTGCGATAACACAGAATCTAACCATTATATGTCTATGGAATGTTTCACGTATGTTTTTCATAGTACTAAGAATGTAATGGACTACAGATTTGGTTCTAGGTATATATTTTTTTTATTTATAGCTACATTTATAAAAAATTTCATGGAAAATTACTAAAATTTTACATATAATTGCATATAATCACCTGTATTTTTTTTTAGATTTTGAGATATCAATTAGCTTGTAGGTCATTACAATTAGAAGGTACTTATGTACATAAGACCAAAACGAAGTTAACGTTAAATGCATAATTTTTTTGTTAGCGCTAGAGACTTTTTGTAAAAATTTGCTAAATTTCGACCCAATTTCCTCATTTTTGTAAAAAATTGCATAGTTAATGTCTATTTTTCCATCATTTCCGAGTTTTGGAGTTATATTCCTTCGAAAAATAACATGAAAAATTTCGCGAGTACAGTTTTTAAAAAAAAGGACTCCGAACGTAGTCGGATACCTTAAGGAAACAAAATTAGTTAATAATAGTAATTTATTGAGATAATTGCTTAACTAAGACCATCCACGGTCTGAGAGATCTCACTTTCTCTAGATTTGCTCCCTCTCCACTCAGGGTCAATCTCCTTTGTCCTCCCACACACCGATTCTGGGGGGGGTCTCAAAATTCCTCTCTTTTTCGCTCCCCACGACTGGACACTCCTTGACGCAGATGTTCAAGAAGGGATTGAAAATGAGCCCCTTTTCTGAGAATTGCGAGTTGTAATTCTTTCCACGCATCTATAAACAAACGGGGGGGTTGGTGTCCCACCCTGGACAGTCTGTTACGGGGCAAAGATAAAAAAATTTCGTGCCCTTCTCAACAGTCACATGGAAACAGTGTCACTAAGAATTATGTTACTTACCTATCCAAGTAAGTAAAATTGTGATTTTTTTAAATAAAGGCGAAATTTTTGAGTGAACATATATATAAAACAGTTCCGTAATTGATTGACTCACTAACATACAATGCACAGACCAAACCGCTGGACCTAAAGGGCTAACATTTTGCATGGCGATTCTTCTTATAGTGTAGGGGTGCACTAAGAGAGATTTTTGGAAAATTCTTCTTAGATTTTTTTAAAATTATAATTTTAAGCTGTTTTAGTAACTTTTTTTGAGTTTGCATTTAAAATAATAATTTGAGGGTTATGAAATTTATATCACATTTAAGCAGACTTACTAAGGATACTGTGTTATAGGACAATATTACCTAAGTTAACTTAGACATTTATTATGACTAAGAGTTATTATTTTTATTCAATATTTATTATTATTACACTAGTTGTTACTTATTATTTTTTATTTTTTATTTTTTAGTAGTTATTTACTTTAATTAATCTTTTAGTTTAGTATTACTAATTATTATCAACAGAACATGCTATTCAGTAAATCTAAAACTACCAATTATGTGCTTAGAAAGACTATCTATACAATTCTATAATATGCTTATACCTATTGTCCTTAGAACAAAGCCTATTTATTCTTACTAGCTGATTTATAATAATATTATTAAAAACAGATTTGTGTAAGCATGTTGAGTAATTTTGAAATTTAACAATATTAAAGTCATAAGCTGATCTTTTGTCATATAGATCAAAAATATATATACACAGAGAGAGATTCAGTAAAATTTCTTTATGGCGGCCAACGATGGTTCCTCAAAAAAGTGGCCGTTTGGAAGAGTGACCGTAAGGCGATTTCGTTCATAACATTGCCTCCATGGATTCTTGAACCTGTTCTAAACAAAATAGGACCGTTCAGAAAAGTTTAACTCTCTCTCTCTCTCTCTCTATGTGTATATATATATATATATATATATATATATATATATATATATATATATATATATATAATCTTGCCGGGACCCCTATTCGATGGGCATTTTTTTTTTAAACCATGACTGGCCGCCATAGAAAAGTTTCACTATATATGTGTGTGTTTGTTCGTTCGTTAATCACTCTGGAATGCTTGGTGCAATTTCAACCAAACTTGACCATCAGTATTGGGGGGAGGGGGGAGGGAGGTGAAGGGGTGAATATAAAATGTCCAAAATACTGAGAGTAGAGTTGAACCATAGTTTTCGGGGTCGTTCTGACGAATAGTGACATTTCTGATGCCATTTAACCCTTTCGCGACGGCAGTTCTGATCACGCGCTTTCCTCTGAGGCCGGAGGTTTTTCTCGTGAGCGTACCCTCCAGGCCGGCGGTTTTTCAAGCGCTAAGCCTAAATTTACGAAAAATTCCAAAATAGTAACATTTACGAGCAAATCTATTTATTTAAGCTATATATGGGTTACTTACACATTCTTTTATTATTTCTCCACTAAAAGATTTTTGTTATACAGTAAAATATTTTTTGCTGGGACATACTGTCGAAATCCTAGTCGCCCTTTCCATACTAAGAGACTTTCATCAACTGATATATTCCTATCAGGAATATATCAAGAACTCTGAAAGTTTTGAATGATTAAATCTAAAAAAGGTTTAATTTTTTCAATCTTTTTGGCATCAGAAGAAGTAAAATGCAAGTATCGAAGAATTTTGATGCACTGGTCCCGAGTGATAACCTTACTGAAAAAAGGTGTTGCAATCATGGGATTCGTTGAGTAGTACATCTTAATTTTCATTTTTTTTTCACAATACCCATCAAAATTGTCAAAGCAAATTAAACATTTCTTCTTTAGTTACAGGCAAAAAATACTTTGAGGATGAACTCTATTCACTTTCCGGGTTTACGTACCTCTCATACGCATTAATTTGGTTAGTATAATATAATACGCATTAATTTAGTTATTAAATGCATTACAGTTTCATAAAATAAAACCTAAAAAAATCAAATTCATTTGATACTACAACATCGACTTTTATTCCACATGCCACTGTGAATGTTAGTTGAGTTAAATCCCTTACACGAGAAGACCATGAAGAAGCACCGTCCTGTGATATATTCAGAATAGAAATGTCTGATATATCTTCATCATCACTCTGATCTCGGTGCTCCAAATCAACAGATTCACCCGACGAGATTTCTGTATCACTGTCACTACTTTCAGAATTTGTTTCAGATTCCGACACATTTCTCATCAATTCAGAAATTTCGTCTTCTGTCAAATAATTTCTCCTTTTCGCCATATTAAATACTCAAAGGAAAGAAATCTCACTGCAACAGGGTCTGATTCTGACTCAAAACTAAACGGTGAACCCATATACCCAATGCTGCAATCCCACCGCAAAAGAAAAACAAAATTGCTCGTAAACAAAGACCACGTGCAAAGTTTAAATGCCCTACCCTCTGACAGCCAGACGCAATACATCCCTTCCTCCGTTTGTTTACATAAAACGATAGTCAGCATGTGATTCATACTAGTCTTGTTTTCGAATAGAAGGTCCCAACTACGTGTACTCCAAATTTCATAGACATACGGTGCCATCTTGTGCCCCAAAAATTAACTAATAAAACGTTCCGAACTACTGACACGGATAGGTGACGGTCGGCCAGAAACGCGGATAGCTGCTGTCGCGTATACGTGACGGTCGGCCAGAAAAGCGGATAGCTGCTGTCACGTATACGTGACGTTCGCCGCGAAAGGGTTAAGATACCATTTCTGATGCATCAAAGAAAATTTTTTCTTTAATATGTTGTGAAAAATTATTTGTTATAGCTATTTATGAAGTTTCTGAATATTTTTTTGGGGGTGGTCCCTATCTACCACACAAAATGTGTGTGTGTGTGTATCTCATGTTTCACGTGTTTTGAATGCGAATTTGGTTATCAGACACTGTAATTTTGTTTTTGTATATGATTCGTTATATGATTCTGCATAACGTGCCATAATCAATTTTAAATCACATTGGAACTGCATAGCACGTGAGTCATTGTCATCATTTATAAGAATATGATATCCAAGCCTATTGGTTTGTTGGAGGCCTTCTAGAATTGTACTTGCAGATAGTGGAAACACTCTGTCATCACTTCAATAAACTAATGTGGAATCATCTACATTGTCTGAAGTTTCTGATAAAATTGCTCTCAATATAAGGTACAATGTAATGCAATATTTTTTTAAATCCTTTTCTGGTTTTTAAACCGTGTTAAAGTTAAAAAAACATGAAAAAAATGGTCTTCTCTTTTTCTTAGACTGTGTTAATTCAAAACCATGAAAACAAAAGTGCAAAAGAGGATTATAATTGAACCGCCACTCGTATAAATTTTAAGCAATTTGCTCACAGGTTAATTGCGTCACAAGTATATACATTTTTAAAAGTTGTCCCTTTACAGAAACATTCTAAATTAAGAAATATTATAATCAAGTATAATACAAAAGAAATTATCTTTATATATTGTATCAAATAAAGTCGGCCTATACATTTTAAAAATTTTTATAAAATTGTCAGTTTTCATAGAAGACTTTATAAGAAACATATTTTTAACTCTAATTGTTTTAACATTTCTTGTAGGAAGAAAACCCTATCTTCTACTTTTTTTTTCTTTCTAAATTGTTAACAGGAAAGCCTATCAATCGATCAACTTGATAAAAACAACTCTTTAAAAAATTAAAACAAATATTAATATTAATAAATAAGGCATTACAATACTGTTAAACTAATTTTCTTAAAAATCAAAATTCCGGTTGCGGTACAAGAGCAAAAGATTTCTTTCAAATCGTAGATTCTTGATGTCTGTTTTCTCACTAATATGCGGGTGAATGTGGAACGCTGTAAATGGGGAAAAGAAGCCTAACCAAATCCCCTTGGGCAGTGATCTAGGCTAGGGTCATTGAAAGCTCACAACACACTTGTGTCAACAGTTTCAAATAACAAAGGGGTTACCCCCCTCCTCAACTTCAAAAACCATTCCTTCTCTGGTTGGCTGCTTTGCTGTCAATCCTATCGTCATGGTACACGCCTTCGTCTTAAAGACAGGCAGAGGAAAAAGTGCTCCCCAACCTTTTTATCACCGCGGACTGATCAAAGTTTGATAATTTTACCGTGGACGTTGATTGTTTATATTTTAGATTGTTTTGTTTTAATAATTTTAATTTTATTGTACTTAAACATGCCTTCAAAATAAAATACAGTTACACCAAAAAATGAATATAAAGGGATTTAACATTTTAACTCACTAGAACGCTAAATCAATGAGAACCCTGAGCTTGTGGCCCTAAGCTGGCGGCCCGGTACAATTTGATCCATGGACCAGTACCAGTCCGCGACCCGGGGGTTGGGGACCACTGCCTTAAGCAATGAAGTACTTTCCACAGTATTTTTCTTGAACAAATTTTAAAAACTACAATTTTCTATTGATTATGTTTTCTGCATTTAAAATTAAATTATTAAATGCAATACACTTGTTTATTCAAAAAACATTTAATTAAAATTTACTAACAAACAATTTTAATTTTGTTACAAGAATTAATACTTTAATGTTCAGTAAAAGAACTAATTCATGTTATAACTTTTTTTTAATGTTAATTATCATGTAAAATTTCCAGTTATTATTAAAGTTTATTTATTGAATAATTAGAGGGAATGCACAAGGAAGTGGGTGCATAAGGGAATAAACATACATTCCTTTTTTGATAGCGGGTAAGCCCGCTGAAGGGTTAGAAGGGGGAAGAAGGCAAAGTTTGCTATGATTTCATGTAAATTATCCCAGCTTCAAGCATTTTCAACGACGACTAATAATGGTAGGAAAAACAAAAAATATGGGCATAAAGGAATTTTCCTGACTGTGTTATATATGGGCATAAAGGAATTTTCCTGACTGTGTTTTGATAGTCATGCTTCCCTATAATAATGAACAATTTTCAAAATTTCCTTGAATTTATTCTTAAGATTTAAAATTTTTTTAGGATCTCCTGATCTGCAGGACTTCTAAAAAAATCATGAAATCGAGAAAATTTCAAGAAAATCTACAGCTTTTAATAGCACAATTCCAGGAGATTCCAGTATGTACTAGAAATGATCAAAATATTTATAAAGCTAAGACTAGTGGCCTCTCAAGCTCTCTAAAAAATTATATACCTTGACCCAATTTATACTCCGTGACTCATTTACAAATATAACTAATGTAAGACCAGATAACAAGCCTAAAGAATGCAGAAATTCATAAAGTAGAATGCATTAGAACTAAGTAACATAATTTTGTGTACCTTAAATGTGGAATGGGTTTGATAATGCAAAGAAGTGGTGCTCACATTTGTGGAATAGCTACACTGAATTTTCCTATGGTAAAAAGTAGTCACTAAGTTATGGAAAGATAATAGACCTCCTGACGAGTCTGCATGCAAAGGCTATGATAAGGCTTCTTGCTACTTATGTTGAAATTACAGTTCATCAGATGTTCCAGTTATCTAATATCAATCAATTTAAATAAAGAACCAGGCCTATGTTGACCTCCAAGCACATACACACTTTGCTTTTTACTGAATGAGGTGCAAAATTCCCAACTGTAATTTTAAATATTGCTACTTATTAATTTTACCTGGGTTCACTTATCAATTATTCATAACAATGGTTCATGAAACCAGAGATGGATAACTTCCAGTATGACAAAGCATAAAAAGCAAATTAGGATCATCTATTTATATATAAAAGAGCTTGTTTGTTTGTCCGCTATAGAATCATAGACTGTTTCACCCACTGGGACCAAATTCGGCACAGTTAATGTTTTGGACCCGAGATACTTAAATCAGGAAAAACGAAATTGGGGGCTCAATTAGTTTTTTTTAAATTAATTTTTTAATGTTTTTTGTGCCCGATAGAGGTGCATCTACCCCCTGTGGATTCCCCTCAACCAGCTGCGTTAAGAGGGGTGGTTTGAGGATGAGGGAGGGGGGGGGGGGTCAAATTCCAATGTGCGGGAGAAAGAGGGTTGGGAATGACCTTAAAATCAGATGAAGGTCCGCAGGCTCAAAGTTTCTTTCTTTCTTATTGTTTGTATATCATTTCAGTAGAAACGTGCTAAGCGCATTCTGTCTGGCCAGATGAACATGAAGAGCGGGAGTGCAGCCCAGTATTTTTTTGATGGAATGCATGAAATATTTTATATCTATATATCTACCCGGGCAACGCCAGGCAATCATGCTAGTATTATACTAAATTGTTTGTGAAGCATGATGAATAGTTTTACCTACCAGAGATAAAATGATAGGTATGCACGAGGAAAATCTAAGAGTTTAATACTTTTAGAGGCATTATAGAAATTTCCTTTAAAAAATTTAAATTTCTGAAATACCTTCAATTTTTCTTTTTATCTTTAAAATTTTTACATTTAGAAGGTAAATTACTACATCATCTTTAGGCTTAAGATTCCGTAGTAAATTCGCAATTAACAACATTCATTTATCTAGACAAATACAAATCATATTAAGTGAAGTAGTGCTATTAAGTTGGACCAGAATAGCACATTTATTACGATAATATATGTGCATCATTCATGCATAACTTCAATAGGTTAGAATCAAAACTAACTACTGAGATCGGAAGGATTGATAGAACAAAAGAGGTAGTATATTTGCTCTCCATCAACCCTTTACCCCTTCCAAGAGAACTGAATTTTCATGCACCGCTGCATTTTAACAGAATTTGAAAAATAAATATCCAGATTTTACAGAATTTACTCCCTGACCTGATAAATGCAATAACTTCATAGGATGGTGTTTTGATTTTTTATTTAACCATAAAATAGTTTTCTTAAAATTCAAAATAAACAAGTTAAAAAAACGAGCAACAGCAAAATATGGAGGTATGGATACTTACGAAAGATGGCGTCCTCGAGATCTTTGCCCTTTTGCTCCTCTTTTGCAACACATCACCAGATCGTTTCTATAAACAGAAAAATATACATTATAAATAACATAACACAACATTCAATTTTTAATAACTTGCATTAAAAAATGCAGTTACTGCTCATATTCCACAAACGTATTTCTGATATCTTCAGAGGCTATTCTTCATTAAATCAACTAAAATTAATGCTTTCCCACGTTAACTAAAGTACTAGCAGTTTATACTAATATTTAACACAAAAAACATGTTCATCAAATTACATTTTACCTTTTATAAAGGAAGATACAACCAATGTACTTGGCACTTATATATCAAAAATATTTGAAGATAAAAATGTTTAACATTAGTTTAGTCTCAATATTTTTACTGAACAGAATTCAACATTTGAAACTTACAGAAACAAAAATTTAAGATCTGCAGAAACTACTTATTCCAATACTTAATTGAAATTTCTTGAAGCCTTTAACAAACATAAACCACATTCGGCATTTCATCGCCAAATTGGCAAAAATCTAAAAAATCTAAAAAAACTTATCGCCAAGCTGCGGCACTGTGTATTGGGAATGAGCCGCAGCAACCTGTAGGACAATTTAAAACACTGGGGATAATACAATCCAAAATTTTCTTGGAGTTGGATTTAATATTTTTAAAAAAATGCAGCTGAATTTCATGATCCAAAGATTAGTTACACATAAATATAGAGAAATACAAAAGTCCCTGTTGCAGTTGTACGTCATTAAGTATTATCTATCCCCTTTTACTTCAAACTTTTGCAACATATTTGTAAATTTTTTTTCCCTTTTCAACAATGTACAAAATAAATGCATTCAAAACAATAACGTAGCACATACATGCTGCACACTCCACTACCAGCAGAAAAGATCTGGTTTGAGGGATGAAGGATTCGATTTAAGTCCCAAGTGAAAGGATTAAGAATTTTTTATAAACAATACAAACTAAATACTGGTTAACACCACTAAATACATCCCCTTATTCAGCACAACTAATAATGAAAGAATACCAAAATTCTGCCATTACAAAATGAGTTCTGGATTTTTCAAATTTTTAATAATTTTTAGCTATTTTCCAGATTTCACAGTAACAATAGACAACTGATGTGGCACAAGAAAAACTGTTTTTTAGATTAAACAAATTCCGCAAATTTGAAACAACATATAGTTCCAACCTGTGAGCTCAAAATCTTGCAATGCAGCTTTTACCGAGACCTATGATTTAAAATAATTACAAATTACTTTCAAATTAATAAAATTCATTAAAATTTAATGAATTGCTCTTATAGAACTTGCAATTAATAAAAATTGTGTTCTCTTTCAAAAAGGTTTGATCTTATATCATACTTTAAAAAAAAATAAAATGTGGGGTGATGTCTTTCAAGGAAAATGTTCATATTCTCAAAAATTCGCTTGAAATGTCCTCAAATTAAGTTTTCTTGAGATGTAAAAGCTTGTAAGATTTTCTCATATGAAAAATTGTCCATATTAAAGGAATTTGTGGGGAAAGAGGATTCAAGAATCAAATCCAGTAGCATCACAATTGCAACTTCTAATGTCATCTTTAACAAATTATACAATTGTTTTTACATAAAGCTCTAATCTTGAGTAAATTAAGAACTTTGACAAATGTGGTACATCTAACTAAAAAACAAAAATGGCAGTTTTGTACTACAGGTAACCCTCCTATAACACGGTAGATAGGTTCCTAGAAAATTCTGTGTTGTGTGATACCATGTTATATGAGACCCGCAGACAGTTCAAAAAGGGGGCTTGCGTTCTGAAAACTTATTAAAACAAAACTTTTTTTTTTAATTCCATATAAGCAACTTAATTTTTATTAAAAATATAAATGTATGTATAACACAAAACGAAAAGAAACAAAAAAAAATATTCATTTAATGCGACCTTAATTTAATAAATTTCTTCCTAATCACTGCTCAGTACAATCAAACGAGAATGTTTTTTTGATTGAACGATATCACCTTCACTTTCAGAACCTTTTTCTTCATTTAGATTTTTTGCACCTTCTATCCTCTTTAAAAATCTGTAATTTTGGTTTATTTGCTGGTTCTTTCAAGGTCATTGTAGATTCACATTATAGAGATAGACAATTTTGCAGCTCCCTTTTGAATTTTAGGCTTCTTTCAGTGGAAGGGTCTGCATTCAGGAAAAATGATTCAAGATTTTCAGCTAAGCTTAGGCCTTCTTGTAATTTTAGAGTTATAAATGAATAAATTATAATTTGTTTATACATTTTCATATAAAGCCACTATAGTTCATTGTTCCTTCCAGTCATTATTTTAAGGTAATTTAGTTTTTAAATGTCTTAAACAAAAATCATGTTATCCAGTGCTATAAAAATACAGTGTTATACAAAGATTTCCTTAATTTTTTTTTATAGTGTTAGAGTGAAACCGCGTTACAGGTTGCAGTGTTATACGAGGGTTCCCGCAATTTATCTTATCATGTTAGAGCGAAACAGTGATGTAAGATGACGTGCTATAAGAGGGCTACCTGTAGTTGGTTTCTGTACATGCTGTAAAGTTTTGGGACATAAAAAAAATCGTCAGCATTTTACGATCACTACTATCTTGTTTTCAAGATCCTCCTCTGTAATTCAAAGTTTCAATGAGCTCTTTAAGCATTTAATAGGTCTGGAATTAAGATACGAGAAAGGATGAGAACAAAACCTGAAAAGTGCTACCATATTTGTTTCTGGTTCAGTTATGAACATCAAATGAAAAAAATAAAAGTTCCTTAAAATGAAATATTAAAATCAACTCTTTCAGTTTATTACCCTAACAGACTTAAAGATGTAACAGCAAGTATGAGAATATGTATAAGAATTAAAAAACTTAGTTTGAATGTATTTTTTCATTTTAAGAATTACCTCTCATCTGATTTTTGAACTATCATAACTTAGAATAAAAATATTAAAGTTACTGTTTGACTTTTGATCCCAACCAAGCAACTAATACTGACACTACTTTTTACCTCAAATGTACCCAATTCACTTTCTCAGGGAGAAAGTAATTTTGGTTCAAGAGGGGATGAAATTCTACACTTGTCATGATATTAAATTTTAGTTGCTGATTTTTTCCAGATTCCTCAGAGGGAGAGTTGAACGAAAAAAGTTTTTTTTAATACTTCATATTGTTATAAAGATTTCATAAGAGTTAAAGATTTTTTTTACATCATTCTGCATGAAACAGTAGAATCAGAATACTATTTAAACAAGCTTTTTTGAAATTTTGTGTTCATATAATTATACAAAGTTATATAAAGTCAAAAATCTATACTTGGGGAGATGCAATATTCACATCTTTCCAGATCATAGCTCAAAATCAAACACAAGCAATGAGTTAATTTCAGTTAGACATTGTGCATTATGTTAAAGTATACAACACAGTTTCACTTTGCATAGTTTGTATTTTTACAATATTGCAGCATGCAAACAACACTGATAACATAAAGTTTAAAAATTTGATTTCTTTTTAAAATCATTTCATAGTGTATCAGTGTAAAACCTATTGACCTACCCTTTTATAAAGCATAATTTATGCCCTTTTATATTTGAAAGCTTTCAAAGGCATTTCACAATAATTTCAGTCATTACTACGTAAAATTTAGTTCAAAACTGACTCTAAAAAAAGCAAAAAAAAAATATGATCACTATGTTTAATTGTTGTCAAGTTAAAATAATCATCTATGGACCATTATTTCTTAGATTCCCTTGCAAGCAACCTATTTTAATTTCAAACAAGACACTGGCCTCAGATCAAGATATCGCCAGAGCTTTAGATAATTAATTTCAGAAGATTAGTAATTTAAAATCTTAAACTCACATTGCAAAGAACAAAATCAAACTTCCTTGCATTGACCTGGAGTGGAATGACTTTTCTTCCCCCTTTATGAAAATTAGAATCCCAGAGAGCTGAGACATCTGACTCTGGGAAAGTGTGCTGATATTCTGCCAGAATCCACGCTTGCACTTGGCCTGTGAGCATGACAGACCAACTTGCATTTATAAACAAGACTTTGTGAGGTTCTTCCAGGATTTTAGCAAAAAGCAGACATCATCTCTGTTTTGAAACTTTAATAAAGAATCAGATATCCGAGTAGTTTCAGGTTTTTCTTTTTAATCTGCATATTGTTATCTAAAAGAATATCTAATTTTATCTAAAAGAATATCTAAGTTATTTAAAAGAATAGTCATTAATTGCAGTGGGTTTTCTTTGAGACAGGCTACTGTCAGAAAGAACTTTTACTATATTGAACAAATAACCTACCTTACTCAGCATATTACAGATGATTTAACAAAAGTCAAAGTACTCTAGCAGTCTGTACTTTTGACCATACATATATTTGATATAAAAAAACTCCTTCATAATTTTAATTCTAATGGTATCTGATCATCTTTACAAATGAATCTATTAATTTATTTCTCAGCAGTTCCTGTATATTAAATATGGAACTTAAATTGTGGTTTCATAACCTCTGGTCCATGGTCCTCTTTGGGATTTGTAAATAAATTTCAGAATTCTAGTCCAGGAACTCCCATATACAGCTATCGCAAATTTCAACACTTTTTACTTGAAACTTAAATTGATGCACATGTTAAATTTGAAAATTTTTTAAAAAAACTACATATTACCTTTGACAAGAAATTTGAATTACTGGTTGGAAAGACTGTAAAATGAGGATCATCCAAGAATGTCCTCATTACGATGTTTAGTTCATATATTCACCCTGATTTTGACTATGGAGCAGAATTACTAATTACTGCATCAGAAAATTTTCTGTCAAAGCTTGATATTGCTCAAGATCAAGCATTAAGAATCATCACCACTGCTGCCAGTGGCGCCGGAAGAGTCAAATATAGAGGGGGGCAAAGTAAAGTAGATTAAAACTTTTACACCTTTATTGTTAAAAATACATATATACTGTTATAAAAAATTCACTTTTATGTTATTTTTCTAATCGGAGAAAAGTAATGAGAGATTTCTTCTATTTTGAGAAAATCTATTAATTACTTTTACAATAAATGTGTCTTTATTTTTACTCACAGATTCTCTGTGAACGCTAAGCATACAGAGACCAGAAAGTCTCTCTTGAGACATGGTTGAACTCAACCAGGTTTTTATCCGTCGGAGCGTACTAAAAGATCTTTCAATTGTTGTTGTGGTAGCAGGTAAGGCTAAAAAAATTTTTAACACTTCAAATTAAAAGTAAATGGTAGTTAATATTTTGTACCTGAAATTGACGATTAATCGCTCCTGCGTATATGGAATGATGTTTATCGCGCTTGCGTTAACGTGTGTGAGGTTGCAATTTAGTATTCAGTTTTGTTAGGCTTTATGATTTTAAATGAAAATTCTAATATTTTATGAGCGCTAGCTAGGTAGAAACAAAAATTCAATTTTCTAGGGGGGGGGGCAAGAGCCCTCCCTTGCCCCCCTATCCGGCGCCACTGACTGCTGCATTTTCTACCCCTACTACTACTATGGAATTTTCAGACTGGAACCAAATGCCTTATCAATTGCCACTTATATGAGTCTGTCCTTGGAGAAGGATTATTTCATAAGAAAAACTTTTGGTCCAATTATATTCCTTCCTCTATCAGACTAAAGACTCAAAAAAACCATCTGAATTCTACAGAATGACACACTCTCTTAGTATTACAATTAACTGAGAAATTATTTTTAGCCAGACACCGTCTTTATCCTGGTCTTCTGAAATATACTAGAAGACTTTACCTCAACCATATAACCCCCAGAGAACACGTTATCACATAGAGTTGAAATTTGGCAACCACTCAAAAATTATCCTACTCAGGACCGGATACACATCTATACCATCGGTTCTACATTTGGAGACTATTAACAAAAAATCCTTGGGACTAAGGGCAGATAATTTTGATGATAAAAATTATGCAATAAACCTTGACACTAGGGAAATCGGCAATACACCTGGGAAAACAAACAAAAAATGCTGTCCTCTTCATCGATTCCCAGGCTGCATTACAAACTATGCCTAACTATCAACTACATCCCTCTGCCCCCTAATTTGATTATAAACAACTTAATGCCCATGTTTTGAATTCTAGAAGGTGGGTTATTCTGCAGTGAATTTCCTGTCATGGTGACATTTATGGAAATGAACATGATAGAAAAATTAAATGACTAAAATATAACAATTAAAAAAATGTCTAATAGTTCAAGCTAGTGTTTGTGGCTCATTTAGATGTAACCCAAGAATTTGTGGAAACATGATTAGAATTTATGGAAACATGATTATAAACATAAAAAAGGTAATATAATTGGGAGTGTGCAGATGAATCAATTATTAACTCATAACAATGGTTTCAGGTGCATTATTTTTTTCCAAGTACTGGACAAGGCTAGACAGGCACTGCAGCAATGTTTCGAGCAGACATTGCAGACAATTCTACAGGTTGAACAGCAAAAACATACTTACATATTGAAATTGGGGGGAGGACACATGCACCCGAACTTAATTTGAAATAAATTAAAACATTAATAGTTTTTCAGTTAAAATCTGGAAATTATAGAAAACTTTTAAGAAAGTTGGGTTTTTCCTACTTTCTCACACTGTAAAACTGAAGATTCCGATAAGTCTTTAGCCTTAAAATAGAATTAACAATATGATCCATAACAAAAATTCAATGCTATTTTTTTTTCTCATTTTATTTATATTATATTTATTTTTCTCATTGTATAGCTTTTAAATACTACTCTAACATCAATTTTATTGTTATTCAGTTTTGAAAAAACCATAATATTTCATATTTTAAGGACTGTCTGGCAGTCAATGCAATGAAGAGGGCCTTTACTGAATTCAATTTGTGCTCCCCCAAAAGTTAGAAGCATGCCACATCTATGAGTGTAGGGCTTGATCCGTACTTTGTAAGTACAGTGATTTCCGCTTATAAGAATCACGTTTGTTATTACTGTTTTTGATTCTTATAAGCGGTTGATTCTTATAACCGAAATTTAAGTTTTTGGACAGGAACACACACACCTATATATACATATATTAAATAATTTACCATAAAATACTCTTTAATTTACATTAACTATCTTTTATTAAAATTAATTTTTATAGTTTTAAAAATAAAACTTAATTTTTAGACCTGTAAGTAGATACACATGATTATAGTAAGAGAAGAAAAAAATACAATATTTGTTACAAGTTACAACATACCTGCCTAACAGTTTTAACATTTCTACTACAGGAAGGGAGCAAGAAAAAGTTTTCTACGGTAGTTTGACGTAATGAAGTTTTCAGAAGGCTGTTTATACCTCTTTCAATACTTCTCAGACGAAGATTTACTCGGACGGGTAAAGTTGCCCCCGGGTCAAGCTAACAGTGGTAAAGCATTTAAGGGGAAACTATTATGTTATGTCTAATAAAGAAACGGGTGAATTTTACGACTATATTCCATCCCATCTTATCAATCTTTCTTTAAAAAAAATTTTAAAAAAAGAACTTCTTGCCTTTTGACGGTTTAAGTGGCTTTTTTGGAAGGAAATGAAAGGAAAGCGAAGAGTGTAAACTGATTCTTAAAACCGGTGGATTGATTCTTTAAAGCGAAAATTTTAACATGGAAATAATTCATTTGTTTTTGTTTTTGCAATATTGATTATTATAAACGGTTGATTCTTATAACCAGTTATCACTATAAGCGGTGGTTACTGTATTTCATATTGGAAAACAAAGATTCACAAACATATGTCAACGTGCAAAGTGAGTTCAATTTCAGAGCAGGAAAAAGAAAGTGACTCGCAGCGAGGGGAGAGAGATGCTCTGCAGAGAGAGCAGCGGCCGTTTGAGGAGGAGTGGATCAAGACAGCACGTTTGCCCATCTTTTATACTATTTTTTTTTTAAATTAATGACAAATAGGGTAGCCATCTCTTATTAACATATACAACTAGCTTCCATTATAATCCTATGTTATTTTCTGCTTTAATGATCATCGTTAAGAAATTCATTAGGAGAATAACCAAAGAAGCATCCAAAATGGAAGATAATAATAATAAAGTTAGTCCTAATTTTAAATGTGCACATTGTGACAAAGATTTCACTCGTCATTTCAGTTTGAAAAGACATCTGAAAGTTGGGGGCTACGTTAAATATTAATTTGCGTTTTCAGGAAAACTACTTTTTCATTTTTTACGTTTATGAAAAATCTCATTTCTTAAAAAGGTTTTTAAGATATGGAAACAAATTTAAGGATATTAAGGCCTTGGAAAAATTAAAATATTTTGCTCCCCCCAACCCTCAGAAAAATGATGTAATACAGACATATACTATTGGAATATTTAAATTACCTATATTCAAATAAAGATCGAATGCAAAAAATATATTATATTTATAATGAAAACTAGTTGCATATATGAACAAGAGATGGCGCCACAACACTTGACCCACTCCTGTTTGAGGGTCGGCCTGCTAGAGAAGTTTCACTGTATATCTATACATATTTATACATGTGCATTTTTAAAAAAGAATTCTGAATTCTAAAGTGTCAAATTAATTTGAAAATTTAAATGCTGCGAGTATTGGCCTGAGTGATAATAGAAAATAATTTTAAAAGGTCAATCAAATAGGGCAGAAATATCAAACTCACTTTCAAATGACACTTCAAATCACATGAAATAATTTTTAAAATACTGGCATCATTTAACACATTATTACACATCTATAACATTTACATTCTTTATTTAGAGGAACCGTTCATTCGATTACAATATTTATGTACAGCTCATATTCAAAATATTAGAATAATTATATTTTTTTACAAATTGAAAATATCCTTTGGTAATTTAATGTCTTTTAATGCAAATATGCAAATGATATTTTTATTAAGAACTTATTGTTGATTAAACTTATTTATTATCTTAAAATTAATATCATTTTTGAAAAGATTAATTGAAAAAAAAATTATTTTGAAAAGTCAAATTATTAGAATATTTATTAAAGTGGTTCAAAATATTAGAATATTTCACATTAATTCTCCTTTAATTATCATCAATTCATAACTGGTGGCATCATTGATTAAATTCAGATGATTTTACTTAAAATAAGTATTCTTTTTGCAGTTTGTTTGCTTTTTTTTGTCTTAAAATGGGTCGTGTGAGTGATATTCCTGAGTCTATTAAAGTTCGTATGGTTGATTTGTATCGGCACGGTAAAAACCAATGTTATATAGTGAATTATTTGCATTGTTCGCAATCAAGCGTTAGTAAAATACTAACACAATATTAAAAAAATGGAAAATTTCAAAATAATCGCTGAAATGGTGGCCGAAAACCAAAAGCATCTGCTAGAGATGACAGGAAACTGAAGAGTATAGTTAAGAAAAACCGTTTTAAAAGTGTGCGATTCTTGCACCGAAAATGGAAAGAAGAAACAGTTGTAGTTTCTAAATCGACAACGTTAAGACGTCTCCATAAATTTAAGTTTGAATCTCATGTACCGAAAACAAAACCTCTCATGACTGCAAAATAAAAGCGTATAAGATTGAATTGGTGTAAATCAAGACGTTTATGGAGCGAAGAAGATAGGAAAAAAATATTATTTAGTGATAAAAGTATGTTTTGTGTTTCATATGGTAGTCAAGGTATTCGAGTTTGGAGAATGAAGCAAGAAGTATTTGATAAAGAATGCCTGAAACGTTCGGTAAAATTTGCTGCTAGTGTCATGGTTTGGGGTTGCATGAGTGCAGAAGGACCTGGAAAGTTATGCATAGTCTACAAAAAAGGTTAACTCTCAGATATATCAAGAAATTTTGAAATATTACATGATTCCATCATCAGAAGATTTTTTTGAAGATGATGTCATCTTTCAAAAAGATTTAGCGTCACTGCATACCTCGGTTTCAACTAAGAATTGGTTCCGCCAACGTAAAATTAAGGTACTTCCTGGGTCACCAAACTCACCAGACATTAATCCCATCGAAAACTTATGGGGTATAACGAAGAAAAAACTCCAAGAAAATCTTCCATCAAGTAAAACTGAGTTAGTGGCACGTATAAAGTCTATTTGTGCTAATATTGATAGAAATATTTGTAAACACCTTGTATATAGTATGCAAGATCGATTGTACACTGTTATTAAAGCTAAAGGGGATGCTACAAAATATTAACTACTATTTACTAAGGTAATATTTTTGCATAAAATAAAATATTCTAATATTTTGAACCAATCTAAATTTTATTCTAATATTTTGATGTGTTTCAGAAAGCTGTTGTATACCTAATTTTTTGTATTTTATATTTTGTAAATGTTAAAATCTTATCTAAACATTCCAGATTTAATTTATAAGAAATTTAATTGCATTTACTTAGTATCAAAAATAAATAAATGGAAAATAATTTCTTTCTTATTACTTTTTCTCAATTATTCTAATATTTTGAATCTGAGCTGTAGATAAAACGAGAGATATTCAACAGGGGCGACATTTTTATGTATTTACCTTCAAAATAATCACACTGATAGACTCATAATTTTGTTAATCATTAACAACACGTGTGATAATTTTATTCAAAGCTGTTTAAACAGGAATGATGGCTCAAGTTGGGAGTTCTCCATCAAACCACGGTAAGAAAAAAAAATCTTATAAATACATAAAAATTAAAATTAATTAGGTAACCGGTATTTCCCCCCCCCCCCTATTTTTAATACACAAAAACTGATTTAATAAAGGCGACTTGCATATATATAAAGCAACTAGTTGAAAACCCGTGCTTCACTACGGAGTACATTCAAGTTAAACACAATGGTCAATGTATGCAATAAATGCCAAAAAATATATATATATTTATAAAAAAATTTAACTGATATTTTTAACAAGCGCCTACAGACAGCAATCTAAATCCAGCATCAGTTTCGTTTTGCTACTGCTGCCATCTGTTGGCGTGTTACGAGAACCTGTAGCGGATCCCTGGTTCTCTCCATATGAACGTGAGGCGAGAATCGGTGTAGGTTTCATATGAAATAAAGAGTATATATCGATTTCAGTGCAACTTTTAAAAATTTAAAGCATATAAATGATGATTTGTTAACTTCGGTAAGCTTTATGTGTTATAACAATTTTAATAAATTTTGAGCATGGAATTAAATTAATAAAACACCATTATTTTTGTTCTGCATTATTATGTTGTAAAAAATGTAGAACTGCAACAATTGAGTAAAATTTAAAGCATACAAATGATGATTTGTTAACTTCAGCAAGCTTTAGGTGCTATAACAATTTTAATACATTTTGAGCATGGAATTATGTTCTGCAAATATGTTCTCAATTATGTTCTGCTACAATGGAGTTAAATTTAAACCATATAAAAGATGATTTGTTAACTTCGGCAAGCTTTAGGTGTTATAACAATTTTAATACATTAATTTTAATATATTTTGAGCATGGAATTAAATTAATAAAACACCATTATTTTTGTTCTGTATTATTATGTTCAGTATTATGTTCCATTATTTATGTTCTGCTACAATTGAGTTGTAATCTTTATAATAAATGTTTTTATTATTTAGTTGAATGGCCCGTTAACATGATTTTTCTTTCTATACTTAAGTGAATCTAAGTAAACATGTCTGTTTCTGAAGATGCCGAATCTTTAACATCTAGTCCTCCTGTAGAGTCATCACCAGGAAAATTCATCTGCGCGTTGTGTAATAATATCTACGGAAGTTATAAGGCATTAAGACAGCATGTGAAAAAAAAACATTCTGACAAGGTTAGTGATTTTCCTAGCACAAGAGATGGAAAAGATTATGCATATAAATGTCATCTTTGTAATTACAAGGTCAGTGATATGTATAATTTAAGGTCTCATTTAAAAAATAATCATAATGTGAATGATCAAACAAATGCATATTCCTGGAAATGTCCTCTGTGCAGCTATGAGTCTATGAAGAATGATCTGCGTGTACATTTTACAACTGTACACGACATCAAAGTTGAATATTTGGAGTTTCAAAATTTTGAACAATTTGAAACATGGAAAGAAAAAACGGAAAAAGAAGAAATTTGTCAATACATTAAGGATCGTGGAGCATGCTCATCTGCTTTGAGTAAAAAATATTATTTTACGTGCCATCGATCAGGATTCTACATTTCTAAAGGAGAAGGAATGCGACACTTAAAGACACAGGGGAGAAACAAAATTAATGGTTACTGCCCTGCAGAAATAAAAGTTATAGTAACTGATACTGGAACTTGTAGTGTTAAGTTCTGCAATGTGCACGTTGGACATGCTAAGGATATTGGACATCTCACTCTCACAGAGAGTGTCTGGCTTTAAAAATTGCATCAAAAGTACCTATTGAAGACATCTTAGATGAGATCCGAGATTCGGTTACTGATTTAAAATTAGAGAGACTACATCTCCTAACAAAAAAAGATTTGTATAATATAGGAAGATGTTTTAACATAGGGGCGAACTCTGTTAAACATAAAGATGATGCTACAAGTGTTAATGCGTGGGTGAAGGAAGTTACCGACTCTTGTATTTAATTTTATAAAGCATAAGGGGCTAAGTCAGATTTATTTCCCATATTCAAAGAAGATTTCGTTCTTGTTCTAATGAATGAGGCGCAGATGGAGATGCTGAAGAAGTACAGCTCCCATGTGTGCATTGATAGTACACATGGTACTAATAGTTATGACTTTAAGCTAATTACATTGTTAGTTCTTGATGATTTAAGGCAAGGCCTTGTGCCTTTATGATATGTAATAGAACTGATCATGCTGCATTAAGATTATTTTTTTATGAAATTAAAAAAAGAGTAGGAGAAATCTGTCCAACAGTATTCATGTTAGACATGGCAGATTCGTTCTTCAATGCATGGTCAGATGTTTTCGCAAATGAACCAGAACATAAGATGGCATGTTGATCGAGCATGGAGGAAGATAAAATCCAAAGAAACTCAGACACATATTTATACAGTTTTAAGAATGCTGATGGAAGAGAAGCATCCTCAGACTTTTAAAATAATTTTTGACCAAGCTTTAAAGCAAATGGTCGAAAATAATGTGACTGCAGATTTCGGAAAATATTTTGTAGAAAACTATTCAAAATCTGTGGAATCATGGGCATATTGTTATCGCCTATAATGCGGATTGAATACTAATATGCATATTGAACGTATGCACCGAACTTTAAAATATATTTATTTGAAAGGGAAACACACGAAACGATTGGACAAGACAATCCATGCACTAATGCGTTTCATTCGTGATAAGCTTATTAATAGACTAATTGTCCTGAATAAGGGAAAGAATAAACTTCAGTCCTGAATAAACTTCAAAATTAAAAGATATAAGAACTCACCATAAAGCAAGCCTGTCACTGTCAACAGAGATAATTATTAAAGATGAAACCAGTTATATTGTACCATCATCATCATCATGTGAAACTTACATTGTTCAAGAAACAAATGAAAACTGTACGTGTCAACTCATCAGTGCAGATTGTAATAATACGTGCATGCATTATTATTCATGCACATGTTTAGATGCAAGCATTAAATGGAATATGTGTAAACATATACATTTGGTATGTAAAATGAAAATGACAGACACTGTGTTAGCTGATCCAGATATCATTAATAATTCATATTCTGTTCAAAATGATTTATCTGTAGATGAAGGAAGTACATCTCACGAAGCAAATGTTTTAATAGCAGAACTCAGCAAAAAAAATGAAGGGTCATCAAGTCTAAGCCTATTAGAAAAAAAAGAGCAACTAAAAAAAATTTTTCTAGAAATCCTAGATGATTTATCATGTTTGGATGATGCAAAATTTGTAGAAAATAAATTGAAGTCCCTCAGACCATCTTTAAGAGCTTTCATCAATTCAAAAAACATGAATAATACACTCTAACCTCAGAACAAATCTGTACCCCACATTAAATGTTTAGAGCCTCAGAGAAGGTTGTTCAACTAGAAAAAGAAAAAGGATTTCACAAAATGCAATTAAAAAAAACCAGAACCTGGGGAATCTCATAAAATAGCATTAGATTTAATTATGAATTCAAAATGAATTATAAGTTAAATTTTAGCTCTAAGATATTTAGAGTATTCAACTGTTAGTCAAATTATGTTTTTTAAAGATTTTATTATCATCATGGGTAACATAATGCTGCCTTTGCTTCAACTGTGACTTCTTTCTGTGTAAACAGAAGGAGCATTTTGTGCACCACGTAAGTTTTAGGGTGGACTTGGTGTATCTCTACAAGGATTGAACAATTCTTTTGTAATTGAAAATGTTTTCCCTTGAAAAATTTTATTAATTATGAAAATGACAATGTCTGTAACCTCTAGAATATATGTAAAGATTATATGTAATATATGTAATGATTATATAAAATGAATGTATAAATAATATGTAATATATGTAATGATTATATAAAATGAATGTATAAATAAACAGCGTGGCGTACCGCAAACCCACCCCCCAAAAAATTTGACTATTTTATTTTTTAAAAAGTATTTTTATTACCTATCATTTGCTAATCTATTCTAAATTTAATAAAAGCTAATAAAATATCGTTTTTCTGTTATTATATTATTGGAAATGTGTTTTAAAAGATATTTAGTTAACTGAAAATATACCTATGCCCAGTGCTTTTTTCTAAAAAAATAGGTGGGTATACTGTGTTTTCTCAAATAAAGTTGTGTATTTTTAGTACTGTTTTCACACGTCACGTGACAGGGGAACAAAAAACTTGCAGTAAAAAGATACTTTTTGTTATATATTAACAACTAATTCATAAGTTTCTTATTAATTTTAGAAAAAAAGCTCTGACTAAGCCTAATAATTTTTGTACAAAATGTTCATAAGTATTTCATCATTCCTTCATAATTTTAACATGTTAAAGAATGATTTAAATTGTGTGGGAATGATCTGATTCCATTTATATATGTACTAAACAATAATTAAGAATAATCTAATGCAATAAAGTACATATAAAAAACTCATATATAATTTTTAATTTGAGTAAGAAAGGTTAATCCATTTTAACTTATATTATTTTATTGGGAGAAGTTAAAAATAAACATCAAATCTTCTAAATTTTAATGCTTTATCTTTATTTTTCAATTAAATAGAGTAAAATCGTCAATTATTTATTGAAAGTATGACAGTGATCATTGTTTTTCCTTGGCTTTTAAGAATAATAAAACTACTATGGGGAAACTATATAAGGAAGAAATAAGGCTGTAAAAAATGAGTAAGATAGACTAAGGTGAGAGAAAAATAAATCAGATCTAGTGTTGCTTGTAAAATTAAAAGAAAAAGAGACTAAAATATTTTTTAAAAAAACCTGAAAAACAGTAAGTCAAACCAGTAAATAATATGACGCCATGTGAATCATATCAAAAAAGAAAACTGAGGAAAAACGTTCCACAAATTATTGACAGAAGAAAAGCAGTGAACAGGAAATATCAGATACGGAAGATGTGCAACAGCAACATGTAACAAGAATTTAAATAGTATTCCTATGTTTATTAAGAAAATACGTCATTTGTAAAGATAATATAGTAACATTTAACAGTTTCAAAACAGAAAAAAGACGTGAAATACAAAAAGTGGATCTTGGAGAAAACTAATTCTTGCAAAGGTGTTAAAAAAGTCGCGACAAAATCTGCAAATAAGGAGATACAAACAGCATTAAATTTAGTTACTAAATTAAAAGAGAATATAAACCGTTATTTGGTTCATCTTGGCAACATTAAACATCAATATACAGGCATAGCAGATTTAAAGAAGAATCTACAACCTAATGCAGTACTAATACATACAGACTTGAGTGAAAATTACTGTTGTAAGTATAGTGAAGAAATCCAATCAGTACACTTTGATGGAGTTCTCAAACAAATTTCATTGCACAAAGATGTGCAACGAAACTGTGTTCTTTACCAGACACAAAAGGATTCGTTAACATAGATTCCTTTTGCCATGGCAAGCAAATGACTCGAACATGACACATTGGCCATCTACAGACCATTTCAAAATATTTTTTTCGAGAACCAGCATTCAATTAATACTGTTCATATGTTAGGTGATGGACCCTGTACACAATACAGAAACAAAATGTTTCATTTGTTAAGGTGACACACACAAGAATAGTTTCCCAGCATCCAAAACGTGACATGGAATTGTATAGAGGCAGGCCATGGGAAAGGTGCACTTGACAGCATAGGAGAAACTTTTAAAGCATACAACAGATAGAATTAATTACAGCTAAAAATAAAGATGTCAACACATTTGAAACTTTATTTGGACCCTATATGTCACCGTGTTGCATATCTGCAACATCTGAAAATTTAGGATATCTATATAAAATGTGTAATTTTATGTTTGTTGCATTTATGCAACAATTGGTAATTTCTTTCCCTGATCTGAAGTTTTGAAAATATTCGTGAAGCAAATTTTTTAATTTCTTTCTTGTGTGTTTTGAATTAAATTTGTTTTATATAGCTATTTTATAAAAGGAGAAACACTGTGTTATTATGTAATACCTATTAGGCTTTTAGTCCTATTATCTTTTCATTATAAATAATAAATATCTGCTTTTTGTAATAATTCAAAATTAGAAAAATGCTTATATAATGCAAACAGAGTGAAAAATAATTTTAAAAATATTATAATAGCTTAGCGATACTTATATTATTATACTGCTATTCTTTTAATATATTCTAAACTTGCCAATTATTTCCTTAGAATGGCATTCAGACGTAGAGGTCTAACACCTGAAGAAATAGAATATTTATTAAATAAGACAGTGAAGATGACATAGAAATATCCGATGATGGTGATGATAGCTTAGCAGATCCAAATTTTGTACCGCTTGTCAATGAAACAGAAGCAGTTGATAGAAGTGAAGAAAGTGATTCGTGTAAATATTCAAATATCATTACTTATTTCAACTTATTCATTTATTTATTTTGTTAAAATTCCTTTAAATCCTGTGTTATATATGTAATTAAGATTTTAAAACAAACTAAATTACGTAGAAGTAGAAAAAATGACGTATCTTCTTAATAAACATAGGAATACTATTTGAATATTTGAAGAAAGTAAATTTAAAAAGTAAAATTAAAGTAAATTTAAAAATTATTGTGGATATTTGAAGAAAGTAAATTTGAAATTCAAAAATATACTTATTTCAATTTATTCATTTTGTTAAAATCTCTTTAAATCCTGGGTTATATATGTAATTCAGATTTTAAAACATACTAAATTACGTAGAAACATAAAATAAAACTTGTATTAAAAAGATTCCCATATAAGCCAACAGATGGCAGTAGGAGCAAAACGAAACTGATGCTGGATTTAGATTGCTGTCTGTAGACGCTTGTATATTTTTATAGACCATACAATTTAGAAGAAAATGTTCAAATTAAATACAACGGTCAATGTATGCAATTAATGCCAAGAAAAAATATATGTATTTATAAAATAAAATCGTAACGGATATTTCTATAGACAAAATAATGTAGAAGAAAATATTCAAATACAACGGTCAATTAATTTGAATATTTTCAATCTATGCCATTAATTTGTATGTTTAATATCTAAAAAACATTTATTGTGAATAAAATTCTTAAAAAACTTCCATCCCAGTCGGTCTAGTGGTTAAATTTAATGTTTTACAGAGTTAAAATTTTTCTTGTCAATTTATTTCGTTTATATGATCGTGACGCAAAGTTAATTTAAAGTATCACAAAAAGAAAAGAACTCTCGTGATTAGCATTTAATAAATTAATTATTCTAAAAAATAAATCTTTAAAAATTCACCAAAAATCAGAAAGTGGGGGTAAAGATTCGAAAAAGATTTCATTTTAAAGGAATTTTTATGATCTTTCTCGTGATATAAATTTTATAACCCTCAAATTATTATTTTAAATGCAAACTTAAAAAAAGTTACAAAAACAGCTTATCAATCTTAAGTACTATATAGTCTTAAGTTACTCAATCTTATCTTCGAAAGTCAGTAATTCCATCGATAACAAAATAAGATAATTAATTATATATACTTTTCAAAAATTTCAAAATTCAAGAAAATGAGATTGCTATTGTGACCTAAACAGTGCTCGACTAACGTACGAATTTATCAAGACTGCTCTGCGGAAAGAATGAGGAAAATTACCGTAAAGTGCATCAATTTAGATAAACACCATTTCCACGGACATGTAACTATAATGTCAATTTTTCAATTTTAAAAATTTATTTGCCGAAAGATGTCAATGTTGATATATCAACATGGTTATAACAAAAGACAATTTAAACAATTGTATATGCGTAAGTGACTCAACATCGTTTATCAACCTTTTATCCAAGACGCAAACTCTACAATGGTTTTCCAGTATTCTGTGCGATAGACACACACACACCCTTGCCACGCTGTATATTTACAAGGCTTTTCCAGACTTACAAAATTGTGAAATTTGTCCAAAAATTCGATTTTTTTTATTTTATTGAATTATGAAACTACGGACGAGTAGGAATGCGTTGCAAAAAGATTTTTAATTTCTGCGATTACTTTCCTAGTTTCATGCATTTGTATTTAATTTAGATATTATGTGGTTACTAATAGCGATAACTTTAAATGTGTTTTTCTCAAAATAAAAATTTTCGTGTCATAAGAATATTTAAATTGCTCCAGGCGCATTTCTAATGATCGTATTGCTTTGAAATTGAAGTTTTATATACTTAACTGTAGATCAAATAAATCTTATGGAAAATAATTATGGTTCGTAGCTCAGAATTTCTAAATTTTGTACTCGAAAAGACGATTTATAGGTATTTTGCGTCATAAAAAGGGTGTTTTTCCTATTATTACTTTTTTCTCTTTATATTTTTAATGAAAGCTTAAAATAAGCAATAAGTTTCATTGTTAGTTCTATAAGGTATCCAAGTAAATAAAAATTTCCAAATTCTATGCAAAAGAAATGCGCATGGAACATTTTTAATGAGGCCAATTATTGATATAATTAATAATTCATAAATTATTAATATTTCCTCATTAAATTTTAACCACTTTTACATATCTATGGTACTAATCACATATTAAAGTTTCAAGCAAATCCATTCAAAACAAAAAAAGATAGGTTTGAAGGTCCACTGTCGTCTTAAGAAAAAAAACTCTAAAGAGCAAATTCCATAATTTAATTCAAACTAACACACATAAAATAGAAAACATTGAAATTTTTAAGAAATGGACAGAAAAATAAGAATGGAATCTAGAGACATTCTTATTCTTCTGTGGATTTTTAAGAATGGAATCTAGAAACATTCATCCTTCAGCTGACGGGCAAAAAAAGGCAGGAACACAACAGAACCATTAGCACAATTATAAATTCAGATTTAATAGATTCAAAATTATTTAAGAATAAAAAAGGGAAAAAAAATAACTCTTTACATAAATAACATTTGTTCCGTTAAGGAAACTATTATAGTACAGAACATGAGTTATAGAGCAGGCTGATAAAGACAACCAGATGTTTAGAATTTGCATCGTACGTAGTAAATAAATAATTGGAATTTAAAAATGTACCCCCAGATACAGGCATAGGCGTCGAGTCGAAGGGGGGGGGGGGGGGACGTGTTTCAACTCAACTTGAAATAAATTATAACGTTGTTATTAGTTCAGTTAAAATCGGAAAATAGTAGAAAGATTTTAAGAAAGTTGGATTTTCCCAGTTTTTTCATACTCTGAAACTGAAGATTCCGATTATGTCTTTTGCTCAGGCCCTGGTTTTCCATTAGGCCCGGGCCTAGGGGCCCCCCAAATTTTTTATCTTAAAAGAAAAAAATCCCAATTCAAATTTTTTTAAATTTACCTTTTTTAATAGCAATTTTATTTATTTATATATATATATATACTTTCAAATTTGATTGATTGGTCCATCATATATATGGTTCATCGTATGTATGTTACAGTGTACATGAGGGATTAATAAGTTTTTCTGGTTGCATTGTATTGGTGTTTTAATGATGAAGTTAATATGTCGTATTGCTTTTTGTTATTTGATGATGTTCTAGGATTCTACACTTTAAATAGCAAATTCTTGGTAAAAAGGTACTTTCACAATGATTCGCGATTTTTTTTTTTTTTTGTGTGTGTGTGTGTCAGTTTTGGAAATTTTACACCCACATCAGTGTTAGGGGGCCCCCATCCCAAGTTGTGCCTATAGTCAAGAATTTTCTAAATTGGGCCCTGCTTTAGCCTCCACATATATTTTAACAGTGATATGATCCATAACAAAAATTTGATGCTAAATTTAATGCTAAATGTTGAATGCAATAATTTTTTCTCATTTTATTTATATTTTATCTAACTTTCTCATTGTAAAACTTTTGCGATAAGTAAATACTGACAAAACTACACTGATTGAACAAGACCATAGAATCCCCCCCCCCAAATAAATAAATAAACGAACATAAATAAATATATATATATATATATATATATATATATATATATATATATATAAAATACACGACCCACAGATTTAACCAAAAAACAGCAGTAAAAGTTTATATTTTAAATAAAAATAGCGTTTAAAATAACTCACCATTGCGGAGGATGAACTTTTTGAAGATTTTCTCTTGTTCATATCCATATGAATTACATAAATACAATACAATTATTAAATTATTATATATTTACAGTTAATAATTAAATAGACGATACTAAATATTAAAAAATTAAGATTAAACGAATAAGGATTTAAGATTAAACGAATAATTTAAATAGGATATAGACAGGTAACTAAAATGATAACGTCTCCTGCTAAATGCTATGACACTGACAAATCCAGAAACTGTTCCTGGTTTTTAGGAAAAGATCACGCCAAGCGGCAGAAAAAAAGGTTCTATCGCGCCAACTCGTGCTCATTGGCTAAGCGAGCACGAGTGGGAGGGTTAAAATGCACCTATCGAAACAGTTCATTCACGGCTGCAGCACCCCCGAAGAATCAGCGCAGTTCAACTCTGTGGGCGTTTCTTTAGAGTAGCGTTTAATCAACTTTTTTTTTGAAAATAGTATCTTCCTACAATTTTTTTTTTCTTTTTAAAAGAATCAACATTTTCTTTTGATTTCGATTAATAATTTCGATCGTAGGTACATGTTAATTTTGATACTGGGAACTATTATAACATTAGGGCATCCCTACATAATCGGTTCAAGTAACCAAAATAAATAGATAAATAAAATTAATTGATTAATTAATTAAAAAAAATGAATTTCCGGACCGGACCATAAAAAATGAATGTGGCATAAAAAATAATATCTCTAAATAATAATAATAATAATAAATAATTGTATATAAAATGATTGTGTATAAAACAATTGTATATAAAAGATTAAATTATTTATACAATTATAGTAATTAAGATTTTAATGTCAACTGTATCGTACCTATTGGCTATTTATTGTCCGAGAGAGAAAGGGTAAAGAAAAAAAGAAAGGCATAAAGTTTTCTGGGTATGTTGCCATTACTTTACTTACATATTGTGAAACTTTTAACAAACTAGCAAATAACCCGTGCTTAAGAGAAATTAATTGTCGTACTCAAAATTTGTGTTCATTTTCCCATGTGAAAAGTGCAGGTCACAAAACTTTTAATGAAAGCATGATACCGCCAAAGTTTTATTAATTAATATTTTTATATATACCGCCAAAGTTTTATTAATTAAGATTTTATTAATTAATATTTTTATGAACGATAGAAGTGGAATGAAAAATTTTAGAAGAACAAAGACTAAGCATCTTACAAAATTATACTTTTGTTTTCTTATCAAAGTTGTCTAGAACATGCAAAATCAGAAAGCTTACTTACTTATGCTAAGTTAATAATAGCTTGTATAGCTAATCATAATATCTGTTGAAAAATACTATTACAATGTCTGTAAAAATAAACCTTTGTATAAGTAAATTAATTCTTGTACATTTAAAGATATATGTACTTTTATGTACAGCTTAATATGTTTAAACATATACAGAGCCTGACTAAGGCAGGGGCATACGGGGCAGTTGCCCCGGGCCCCCACATTAGAGGGGGGGGGCCCAAATCGAATAGAAATTTTATTTTATGTTTCCTTTTTTAATGAACTTTTTTTAGATGTGCTATATCCCTTTTAAAGATGGACATAGAATTGTCAGAAAATCAATAAAATGGACAGAACGATATTTCGTCTGACCATTGGAGGGGGGTGACTTTATAGCTATTTTAGGTTCTAGTCAATTTTCTTGTTATGTATCTATAATGAGGTGAAAAATTTAAATACCTCCATAACGTTCGGTTCTTCATTATTGAAGTAGTGAAGCACAGGGGGGCCCCCAACGAAGTTTTCGCCCCGGGCCCCAATTAGGCTAAGTCGGGCCCTGGACATATACACTTGTGTAGAGTATAGAAATACAAAATAACATAGAAACACCCCCCCCCCAAAAAAAAAATAAATAAATAAATAAAAAATAAATAAATAAATAAAATATAAAAAATTGGGTTTTACATATAGAATTTTAGTGTGAAAAATGCTATCATACTTCATTTTTTAGTTGGAAATTACAAGTGGGGATACAATAATTTCCCCTAAAATTACATAATACACGATTATGTTAATTCGGTTATGGCATGTATTTGTAACAAAGTTTGCATACACAGTTTTAAAAGCCAGCATAACGTGAGTAAAACAATAATATGTAAAAAGCATCAAAGCTCTCATAACACATTTATATGCAGTATTGCACAGTATATTCTTTTATGAACTTTAAAAATTTTTAGTATAACGATATAGGCTGGGAAGTAAAACATTACATAAAGTAGTTAGTTATATGCAGTACCATACGGTACAGTGTATTATAAACGTTAATGATTCTTAGTTTAGCCAAGTTTACATATCACAGTCATGTTTAGTACAGTGTCTTAACACATTGGTGACCTGCAATTTTTCCTGACCGGTCACCAGGCCCTGATTTTTTCACTAGGCCCGGGGGAGAGGGGGGGGGGCAAAATTTTTTATTTAAAAGAAAAGAAAGAAAAAATTCCCAATTCAAACTTTTTTTTCATTTTACCTTTTTTTAATAGCATTATATATATATATATATATATATATATATATATATATATATATATATATATATATATCCTTTCAAATTTCATTGATTGGTTCATCATATGTATAGTTCATCATATGTATGTTATAGTGTATATAAGGGATTCATAAATTTTTCTGGTTGCATTGTATTGGTGTTTCAACGATGAAATTAATATATTGTATTGCTTTTTTGTTTTTTATAATGTTCTAGGCTTCAACGCTTCAAATAGCCAATTCTTGGTAAAATGGTACTTTCACGATGATTCAAGATTATTATTTTTGTGTGTGTGTGTGTGTGTCAATTTTGGAAATTTTACGCCCACATCAATGTTGGGGGGAGCCCCATCCTGAGTTGTGCCTATAGTCAAGAATTTTCTAAATCGGGCCCTGAGGAAGGAAAAGAAAAATAATACAAAAAGGGGGGGTTACGCTCCGAAAACTTACTAAAAGCAAGCTTTTTTTTTAAAAAATTCCATATAAACAACTTAATAAATTTCTTCCTCATCACTGTTCAATACAATCAAACGAGAACGTTTTTTCGGTTGAACGATATCACCTTCCCTTTCAGAACCTTTTTCTTCATTTAGAGTTTTTGCACCTTCTATCCTATAAAATATCTGTAATTTTGGTTTGTTTATTGGTTTTTACAAAGTCATTGTAGATTTGACGGTGTGGAGATAGACAATTTTGCAGCTCCCTTTTAAATGTTCGGCTTCTTTCGGCGGAAGGGTCTGCATTCAAGAAAAATGATTCGAGATTCTCGGCAAAGCTCGGGCCGCCTTGTAATTTTATAGAGTTACAAAGGAATAATTTATAATTTGTTCATACATTTTTATGTAGAGCTACTGATAGTTCATTATTCCTTCCCGCCATTAATTTGAGGTAATTTATTTTTTAAATGTGTTAAATAAAAATCATGTTTTCGAGTGCTGTAGAAGTATACAGTGTTGTACAAAGGGTTTCGCAATTTTTTTATCGTGTTAGAGCGAAACCGTGTTACAGCTTGCAGTGTTATACGAGGGTTCCCGCAATTTATCCTATCGTGTTAGAGCGAAACCGTGTTGTAAGATGCCGTGCTGTTGGAGTGCTACCTGTATATATATATTTATAAAAAAATCGTAAGGGATATTTATTTTTTTTTTTTTTGGATAATATCCAATCGTCTGCTGCATTAGAAAGAAAAAAAATATTTTTTTTTCTCTATTTAGTTGTTATGCACGTGACGATAAATTTATTGAAAGTACCAGAAAAAGAAATCACGTGATCGACATTTAATAAATTAAATTCTAAAAAATAATCTTTAAAAATTCACCAAAAATCAGAAAAGGGAGGTAAAGATTCGAAAAAGATTTCATTTTGAAGGAATTTTTAGGATCTTTCTCGTGATATAAATCTTATAACCCTCAAATTATTATTTTAAATGCAAACTTAAAAAAAATTACAGAAACAGTTTAAAAATTTAATTTTAAAAAATCTAAGAAGAATTTTTGAAAAATCTTTCTTAGTGCACCCCTACACCATAAGAAGAATCGCCATGCCAAATTTCAGCCCTTTAGGTCCAGCGGTTTGGTCTGTGAGTTGTATGTCAGTGAGTCAGTCAGTCAGTTACGGAACTGTTTTATATATACAGATGGTGGACAAAATAATACGAACACCTGTGAAATGATGGAAAATCTTTATTAATAGGGGGTTGGACCACCCTTTGACTGAAGTACACATTTAATGCGACGTGGGATAGATGCATAAAGGTCATGGACAATATTTAAAGGAATATTAAGCCAGAGCAGATATTTAAAGGAATATTGAGCCTCAGCCTCCAGCAGAGCGTTCTCTAATTCCGAAAGTCCGGATGGAGGTGGAAATCGGGAACGAAGTTTGGACTCCAAATATTGCCATAAATGTTCAATAATATTCAAGACTGAGGGGGGCCACGCGAGATGTTCAACTGCATCGTCATGCTCTTCGAAACATTCTTGAACGCACCTAGAAGTGTGGATAGGGGCGTTGTCGTCTTGAAAAAGCGGTCGCTCTCCAGGGAAAACAGTCTGGACAAAAGGATGGACATGATCCCCTAGAACGCTTAGATAGTGATTGGATTTGATCCTCCCATGCAGAATAACAAGTGGCCCAAGACCGTGCCAAGATATCGCACCCCATATCATAATGGAGCCACCCCCATGCTTCACAGTCGGCAAGAGGCATTCAGGATGAAACGCTTCTTTGGGCGTTCTCCAGACATAAATTCGTCCGGTCGTCTGAAATAGGGTGAATGACGATTCATCTGACCATATTACCCATTGCCACTGCTGTGGGGACCAGCCTTTGTGGTCTCTGCACCATTGGCGTCGCTTGAAAGCATTAGTTGCTGTCACCAAGGGTTTACGAATTGCCACTTTGCCATAAATGTTCGCAGCATGAAGTTCCCTTTTGACAGCTTTTGTTGAAACGGGGTCCTGGAGATGACTGTTCATTTCGGATGTTATCTCGGATAACGATTGCTTGTGCTTTCGGGCTACTATGCGCTTCAAGACCCGTCTATCCCTATCAGCAAGCTTGGAATTTCGGTCACTGTTGTGCTTTGAAGACGTCGTCTTACCCTCTTTCGTGTACGCTGTCATAACGGCTGATACCGTACTCCTTGCAAACCCCAAAAGGTTTGCTGTTTCCGTAACCGATGCTCCACTTAAACGCGCTCCAACTATCATTCCTCTTTGGAACTCTGACAGGTCTGACATTTCAACTTACTGACTTCACAGACAGTTCGATAAAAGCATGCAACGTAGGTGACTGCTGTTGAGAGACTGATACCTTCCTCTTCACGCTCACTAGGTGGCAGACTTCTGTTGCAGGTGGCGCGGCTGTACTACAGGTGTGAAATACGTCATACATTTTCACAGGTGTTCGTATTATTTTGTACTCCATCTGTATATATATATATATATATATATATATATATATATATATATATATATATATATATATATATATATATATATATAAATGTAACAAGAAAACGCATCTTCCTAAATTTCTTTACTTTAAAGCATATTCTCTTGTTAATAAAGCACGACCCCTTTTCCAAAAATTGCAACCTAAAAGTAAAGTAAGTATAATTTATATTAGCCCTGCAGATCATTAAGCAGGCATGTGAAGTATCTGAACTCAATAACATCCCCATATATGAGTGTTCAAAGTTTATGAGATTCCGAATGTCAGTATAGTGTCAAAATTCTTGAAGAGCCCTCGAATCACTCTGAAGTTATGTCTTTATAACGTCAAAAATCCCACTTTGCAAAAACTTTATGGCCACTTATCCTATGCCCAGGCCCTCAACAGTTCGCGGTTCTAACAAGCGCGGGATCTAGCAGTAAAGTCCCCGTTAAACTTAAGTGGACACGTGAACTCCACGAATCTGAAGTCGCCCAATTAAAAATTAAGTAGTTTAGGCCCTCTGGCGTCAATATCGCAAAACACCCATTTAATATTGCATGAACAGAAGACTTTTCTCTCTCTTCGTTTCTAACTCTGGTTGCTGTCGGACCTGCTGTCCGCTCCTGTATGTAATCCGCGTCCCGTCCTGGCATGGACGCCGGACAAGTCATGTGGCCACTGCAGCTAATGCCTTCTGATAAATAAAGCACGTCTTGGAATTTGTGCATTTCATCAATAGCTCCATGTTTGTTTCTCCTAAATTTCGTAAGTGCTTCCCTGGATCTACACTACGCCCAACTGCATCTCTCCAAGTTGTGCTCAGCGATTTCCTGTATGATCAACACCCTCGTGCCGACTGCATCTCCCTAAGTTCTACACGTCAATCCCCCTGTGCTAAATTTTCCCCAAATGTGATTATTATCACATATATATATATACACTCATGGACAAAAAAATTAGCGCACCAAGAAGGAGTCGTCAAAATGAAACGAAATTTTACATACGTAATGACTACTTTGATATAAGTAAATGATAAGAAAATCAAAGAAATAGGATAATTTATTTCAGAGAAAAAGGCAAAAGAACGGAGGAGTTAATACTCCGTTGGACCCCCTCTAGCGCGAATGCACGATGCGATACGATCGGGCATTGAGTCATACAAGTTCTGTATGATGTCTTGAGACATTTCGTTCCATATTTGCTGTAACCTTGCCTCTAGTTCGTTCAAACTCGTGGGATGCCTGACTCGTCGTCCCAAATGATCCCAGATATGCTCGATTGGAGACAAATCTGGGGATCGGGCAGGCCAAGGAAGGGTAGTAACAGTGCGGAGACAGTCTTGTGACACCCTTGCCGTATGAGGCCGTATGGTTCGAGAAGACACGGAGGCCCCTAGTGAAGGTGCTACCTGTGCCTGGATGGCGGCCGATGAAGCAGTTGGCTGTACGCGTGCATTTCTTACGATGTGGCGGTCTTCTCGACGACTGGTCTGTCGAGGGCGTCCTGAGCCTGGTCTTCGTGTACATGACATCTCTCGGGTCCACTGGTCCCAACACCTCCTCACAACACAATCAGAGCGGCCTAATTGACGAGCTACTCGCCTAGCTGACCACCCAGCTTCCATCATCCCGACGATTCTCCCCCTCTCAAACTGCGACAACTGCTTATATTGTCTTCGAACACGGCGTAATGGCATGTTTATCTCAGCTCTTCCTTTGTAAATGATTCAGCACACTCAAACAAACTTTGGTTACCTGTTTTATACTCCACAGAGTACGATGTTCAACGCCCTCTACCGGCTATACGTAATGCGCAATCAGGCTGCATTTCTAATCATTTGCATATCTCCCCGACATGTACCTTCATTGCAAGTTTCGTTACGATCCCGCAATTATTTCTTGGTGCGCTAATTTTTTTGTCCATGAGTGTATATAGGGTAGGTGGGGGCAAAGGTTCGCATGGGGCAAAGGTTCGCACATACATTTTAAAATGACCGGGAAGAGTTTTAGGAAGAATAGGGTAGGCAATGCATTCCTCTACTTCCAGTCAGTTGCCTCGTAAAAAATGTTGGAGTTAAGACTCCCTTTTGCAGAGAAAATGAGGTAAGTTTATTTTCGTCTCTTTTAATGTAATTTTTTGCAACTTTTGAGTAATTTTGAGCATCACTCAAACTCACGAACTGTTTTGGGCTTATTTTCGCATGTTAGGGTGGTAAATAACCTTTCAAATCCTACCTTAAGTTTTGGGTAAACTCAAATACAGTGGCGTCCATTCTGCAGAAACAGAACCAGCACGAAATGGGGTAAAGGTTTGCAGGAGTCATGGGGTAAAGGTTCGCAGTGCAAACCTTTGCCCCATCTGCAAACCTTTGCCGCTCTAACTATTAACATTTGTTTCATGTCCTCTTTTCATTAGGAATCCTTATTAACAACGTCTTTTATTATTAATGGGAATTCACATTTTTGTAATTTGAAAAAAAATTATGGTTTTTGATAAAAACTGCCTGTTTTTAATCAGAAATTTTTGTGTAAAATGCTTGAAAATCCATAAATTAAAAATAAAATAAATTAGTACAACACAAAAATAAAATAGCTCTGAACAAAGACCTATTTTACAAGATAAAGGAATTAAATGTTGTTACAAGACATTATAAGCTTCGAAGGTCTGGTTAGGGAAAAAAACTCTAAATGAGTAATTTCCAGATTTGCAAGTCTTTGAAAGGCTCCTTGCGTTACAATTTTTGACGAAATTTTATAAAATTTATTACAAAGACTCCTCTTATACATTAAAATAAAGTTATGTATCCATTTCAGGTTTAGACATCATTCAGATTATCAAAGTTTAACTTAAGCGTGGAAAAGTACAAAAATTTCACGAGAATTCAGAGTACAAGCATAAAAATATTTCCTAAAAATTAATTATTCAACGAAAGCACAAATCAAAACATAACCCTGATCAAAATGCATAAGCAATCTAAATGCAAAATTAAGGATAAGGTTAAAAATTGGATCGCAAGGAGCATTTTAAAAAACATAATAAAAATTTCAATTTTTTAAATATAAAAAATAAAATTTTAAATATTTATAAAATTTTATAAGGTGTTTGAAATAGTTTTACTTTAATGAATATTTATGCCCAATTTCATATCTCTGAGGTAAAAATTTCAAAAATTGCTTTGTAATGTCCCCCATCCCCTTAATTTGCTTAATTTTTAAGGGTTTTAAAAGAATGAGTAAAGCCTAAGATATAATATAGCGATAGTGTTAATAGTTGATATTTTAATTGGAAGTTCTTTAGTTTAAGAAAAAAATTATTGAGATTAACCCCTTTTCATTTTGTGAATTTCTTTGTTAGATTCAACTTTCTGTGTTAATAGTTGATATATCATTTTGAAGTTATTTAGTTTAAGAAAAAAATTATTGAGATTAACCTGTTCAATTTGTGATTTTCTACATATGTAACACCTTTAAAAAGATTACAAAACGTGAAATAAAATTATTTAGACAACTCTTTTGGTGATTTTCGATGCCTATCCAGTAAGAAACCAACGAGTGGGGTAAAGGTTTGCAGTGCGAACCTTTGCCCCACCGATTGTGGCAAAGGTTCGCAAACAGGTCTTTTGGTAAAATTAAAAATTCGGTGACTAAATCTTTCGGGAAAAAATTCATTATTTTATAGAAGGTAGAGGGGATACTCAACTACAATACAAGTGACTTTTTGGGGCGATAGGATCTAATGGAGGCCCGTAAGAAACCCAAAACTCAAAACTGCAAACCTTTGCCCCCACCTACCCTATATATATATATATATATATATATATATATATATATATATATATATATATATAAGAATAAGATGAAAGAGAAAACCAGTAATAGCTCTAAAGCTACTTGCAGCCAGGAACTAACAACATGTAAAGAAAAGTATATGAATAAGGTTTTTGACAGCATTTCTTCATCAGCGGTGTCAATACTGTCTAAAAACCAATGGATTGTTTCTGATGAGTATGATCTATTAAATAAACACACTCAGACACCGTACAATCCATTATTAACAGAAGAATTGATTAATAAAAGAATTAAGTTTGAATAAAAGTACTTAACCAAAGAACACCAAGCCTGGCGCTAGTCAGAGTGGAAGTTAAGAACTTGTAACCGCAAGATGACTGACGTCATAAAACTTGCAACCATTGAGGTAGTGGATTCTCAGTTACAGACTTACTTAGGTTACCGTATTTTTAGACTATTATTCCTTTAATTATTTAGTTTTTATTATTGTTACTACTATGAGTTAATTTTATTATTATTTTATTTTACTTATGATTTTTATTTTTATTTTTAGTAGTTATTATTTCTATTTTAACCTATTGTTATGTTTAACATATTAATGCAACAGAACAAACTATTCATTAAAACAAAAACAACCAGTTATGTTTTTTGATAGACTTACTGGGTAATTATTACGAGTTAGCACAGCTTTCAAGTCTATAATATGCTTAATCCTATTGTCTTTAGAACATAGCCTATTTATACGAACTAACTGATTTACAATAATGTTATTAAAAACAGATTTATGTAAACAGGTTAGATAATTTTGAAATTTAACAATATTAAAATTATAGTCAGATCTTTTGTCGTATAAGTCAAAAGTAAATTTACTGTGAGTACTTAATTTAATATTAATATCTAAAAAGTTTACATTAATATTATCATGGCTACTTTTAATTAGTTCCAGATTAGGAGGGTAAAAATTTAAGTCTATAGGGTTATTACTTTTATTAATTACTATTATATCATCTATATATCTAAATATATTGTAATTGCTATTTTCTATATTATTAATTTCAAAATAATATAAGTATAAATTAGCTAGTATACTTGAAGCATTACCACCTTGTGGTACACCTTTGGACTGTAAGTATATACTATTATTATGAACTATGTAATTATGTTTAGTTACTAATTCTAGGAGCCTATGGAAACGAGTTAGTTTAATTTCGTTGCTTAAGTATTGAATATTATGTTGTACTAACATTATGATTATTCTATTTAAATCAATTATATCAATATTATTAAATAGATCTTTAAAATCATAAGTTACAATATATTTACAGTTATCTAATGTTTGTAGTTTTCTAATTAGACTATAGCTATTATCAATTATACCACAAACACCAGATGTTATATTTTTATAGATTAATTTAAGGTATTTTAATAATAATTTACTTGCTTTTGTAGCAAAAGTGTTGTGACCACAGGTTACTGCTCTAAAAGCAATAGGTGTTTTATGAAATTTAGGAACTAAAGTTATATATATATATGTATATAAAATTCAGGTTCACATAACATCAGGCCCTGATTTTCCATTAGGCCCAGTAGGCCCGGGCCTAGGGGCCCCTGAATGTTTTGGACCCCCCCAAAATTTTAATTTTAAAAGGAAAAAAAAGAAAAAATTCCCAATTCAAATTTTTTTTTAATTTTATCTTTTTTAATAGCAATTTTTTTATATATCCTTTCAAATTTAATTTATTGATTCATCCTATGTATAGTTATAGGTATAGTTCATCATATGTATGTTATAGTTTATATAAGGGATTAATAAATTTTTCTGGTTGCATTGTATTGGTGTTTGAATGATGAAGTTAATATGTTGTATTGCTTTTTGTTATTTGATAATGTTCTACGCTTCAAATAGCCAATTCTTGGTAAAATGGTACTTTCACAATGATTCATGATTATTTTTTTTGTGTGTCAATTTTGGAAATTTTACGCCCGCATCAGTGTTAGGGGGCCCCCATCCTGAGTTGTGCCTATACTCAAGAATTTTCTAAATCGGGCCCTGCGTAACATAGATATATAAGTACTGTACAGTACAATATTTTCTAAACTTCAATCATTATCTGTACAGCAAAGTTCACAGTAAGCACTGTGACTGTACTAGATGTTTGGGTTGAATTGAGTTGAGTTGGTGGCGGTCATCTTTTGCTAACTCAGTGGTTCAGGGACCTCTTGTAAAAAAAAACAAAAAAAAAACTTCATGTGGGGGGGGGGGGGGGGGAGCGAAACTTTTTTTTTCTGCCAAACCAATCCTTTGAGAGGCAAAAGTGGATTTCATTTTCTGAATAAACAAATTATCGGTGATAAACTACTTTGACAAAAAGTTACAAATAAATTCAATAGCAGTAAGAAATGTAACTTTAACCCTTCAGCGGCACACCGATTTTTGGAACACCAGCAGGCGCGCGTTGCATAAAGTGCAACACCTCTTTCAACCTTGATTATTCCTATTGTAATAAACTTTTTTTTTTTCAAATTGAAAATAATAATTCTGTGTTTTATGACAAGATAGTATAAAATGTTGATAATACTGAGATATATTTATAATTAAAGGCCAAAGAATGCAGATACAATCGCCTTATTTCAAACCTGTCCGGTTTATTGGATCTAAGGACAACTCGCGAATCGATTCCTATTATGTACCAAAACCTAAAAAACAACGAGATTGTCCATCTTCGTGATATGCGCGATACCATGTCATAGCTGCCTATTGGATCGACTCATAATTTTGTTGTATTGCAATCCAGTATATTTGCTGGTTTACCACGCTTAAATCTCTACTAACAATGAATGGAAAGGAATACGAGGGTCAGAAAATCAGATCTACATTATAAAGGATGTAGCTATAACTAGAAACTGCTTAGAACATTCAAACCTTACTAGTAAAAAAAAACCATTCAAAATTACGAAAATGTTGCACTTTATACACGGGCGCGCCCGCTGAAGGGTTAAGGGGGGGGGCTGCTACAAATATACCTCTTTTGGCTAAATATTACCACTAAACCAAAATTTTAGCAACCTTAAAAATTTTCCATTAAACACCCCAAATTTATAGCATTCACGAAGCTCACGGAAAAACTGGCAGTTTTATTTTTGAAAAATCGGTCGGATCAAGCCACAGATGCGAGATTTCCAATTGATGTGTTGGATGATGCAATTCGTTGCTCCTCTTTTGGCCGCAAATGTTTTAAATCAACAACTTTCGAAACTTGCTTGAGAATCCAAGCACCGCTGCGGTTACAATGTTGTGCTTCTTTCTTTGCTCGCCTTCCCAAAGAGATGTTGGTGCGAAAACATGATTTGAATTCAAAAATCGAAAGATAGCCACTTGCTCGCGATTTTTTATATTTTTTATCGCTTAGCTCAACACTTTTCACCAGCGCAAAACACTCCCTGACAGAGGCAACGGTTTCGAACAACATCTGCGCTGAAATGACGGCACAGAGAATAATAGTTTCATTTCAATTCAGCTTCAATTTCAAGGAAAGGTGAATTTTCCCGGAAACTCCGTTTTTATACTACACCGAATATAATTATGACATTACTTCCTCAGAGTTTTCAAAAATGTTTTATCCCGGATATTAAAAATTTTAATAAAATCACGGGATATTTTCAAATTTTATAAAAATATGAATTTTATTTTCATGAATTCAAAATAAGAAAAATCGTGGCAAAATTAATAAACCATCTGTTCTTGGAATTGATCATATAACGTTACGAAAATTAAGGTTTGAGACTAAATAATTCATTGTAGTTGAACTGCAATGAATTATTTAGTCATCGAAATATGTACAAATAATTACATGCCTTTAATTTTTTTATTAATGCTTTGACAGATATTTATGTCTGCTGTATTTATTCTATATTATTTGAATTAAAAGAATACCTACTCATTTCAAATGTTTGTCGTTTTTTGATGTTGTTGATGCCCTCCTGACAGACCAGGTTCTTGTAGGCTGCGGGATAATATATACAGCACCGCGTCTTAGCCACAATTATGATCGAGCACCCCCCAAGGGCGACATCTGTGGGGATCGTACCCTCTCTGACATCGTCCTTTACAGAAACACGGAAGTACTTAATGGCTCGCGTCGGGATTTGATCCGTGTACCATTAGCACCGAACGCTTCCACGAGGCTACCACGAGTCCTAGTCATTTTATGAAATGATCAGGGCCCGACTTAGCCTAATTGGGGCCCGGGGCAAAAACTTTTTTGGGGCCCCCCCTCTGCTTCACTACTTCAGTAATGAAGAACTTAATACTTAATACTAAACTTTCTATTCGATTTGGGGCCCCCCTCTGATGTGGGGGCCCGGGGCAACTGCCCCGTATGCCCCTGCCTTAGTCAGGCTCTGGAAATGATGATAAATATTTCACATCGAGAATTCCGAGACAATCACTCCAGTAATGAATTTTAACAGAGCACGCTTTACAAGAAATAGAAATGATGGATTCGTTTGATGTAATCAAATATTCATTTTTAAAATCAAATAATTCCTCTCAAAATTTCAATTGCAAATATTTTGCGTAAACCAAAAACATAAAATCCCTTTTTCCTCCTTATGTTTGCGAAACACATATACAGCTGTTAAAAGGGATTTTGCAACTTCCGGAGAAAGACACGTGCAAAATTTTCAAGTTTACCATTTAAGTGAAAGACTGTTTTCGAAAAACATAACTTTTGCATGAAAATTAATGGCAATTCCTAAATGCAAAACGGCCAGGTGACTGCCGATTGTCTAGGGAGCTGGCATTCGGTATCTGAGTCCCGCTGTTGGCATGGAGCTTTGCAGCATAGATGCTATAAACATGGCGACAAAAATTCATTTCGGGACCTGAAAGAACGATGTTAAATGTTGAAACGTAATTTGCAAACGATTTTTGTGAATCGGTTGAATTCATGGAGTTAGAATCGGAAGAATCGCCGACACTTTTTATTAAATGTTTTAAATGAAATACTGTTATCAAAATTTTAATACCTTGACGTCGGGAGGTGTTAAAAAATGCAGTGCTCGTAAATCTTTTACGAAGTTCGCTCGAACACGCCTAAACGTTTTCAAAATTTGAACAGCTTTTCCACAAATCCATAGGAGTGCCAGGGGGTGGAGATCTCTTCTGAACAGCACGTTGTAAGGCATCCCAGATATCAGTGGCGTAGCGAAGGGGGGTCTATCATGCCCCGGGCGCCACTTGCAGAGGGGCGCCAATATAAGGTCTATATATTACATTACTATATGTTTTTCGGGGGGGGACAATATAAGGTCTATATACTATATTAATATATGTTTTCGAGGGGGCGCCAATATAAGGTCTATATATTATATTATTATATGTTTTTCGGGGGACGGGCGCCAATATAAGGTCTATATATTATATTAATATATGTTCTGCGGGGGGGGGGGCGCCACAAAGGTATTATGCCCCGGGCGCCAGTTATGCTCGCTACGCCACTGCCAGATATGCTCGATAATGTTAATTTCTGGGAATTTATGTGGACAATAGAAGTGTCTGAAATCAGAAGAGCCATTCGGTAGCAACTCTGGACGTATAGGACAAAGATTCTGCAAAAAGATGATAGCTCAGAATTATGGTTGTATTTCATGCATAAATCAGGCAGCAATACTCCACAGTACATAGCGACAAGTACTGAAGGTGCGATGTTATTACTATTATGGAGGTTTTCACGGGAATAGGCGATTTAAAATTCAAATCAAAACAAAGAGAGGGGATAGGCCACTTTACTGTAAGCTATCAGTATAAGAAATTCGGAGAAGTTGGTCAAAAACGGATAACTTGTTCAAATCCAATGCCTGCACTTTTATTTTTTATTTATTTTTTCTTCTTAAGGGGGGAGATCACCTTAAAACGTTTTAAAAAAAAACAATTTTTTATTATGATTTAATTTTGAAGAATGGAATGTAAAGAATCTTAGAAAAAAAATGAAGTCGATACTACAATTAGAACCAATTTTATGTCTAAATATATAAAGCTAATATAAGTAAAGGAACTTTAAACTTTAAATGGCTTTTTCTAAAAAATTCTATTTTCAAACTTACGAGCACTATTTCTTCAAAACTAATGGTCACAAATTGCTAAAATTTTCTATGCGTGTATATCTAGTATTTTTATACGTTTTCCACCTAAATTTAGGTAAGTATATACAGTAACCACCGCTTATAGTGATCAGTGGTTATAAGAATCAACCGTTTATAAGAATCAATATCGCGAAAACAAAAACAAATGCATTATTTCCATGTTAAAATTTTCGCTTTAAAGAATCAATCCCCCGGTTTTAAGAATCAGTTTACACTCTTCGCTTTCCTTTCATTTTTCCAAAAAACCTACTTAAACCCTCAAAAGGAGCGAAGTTCTTTCTTCTTTTTTTTTTAAGAAAGATTGATAAGATGGGATGGAATATAGTCGTAAAATTCACCCCTTTCTTTCTTAGACATAACATAATAGTTTCCCCTTAAACGCATTACCACAACACTGTCCTATTAGCTTGACCCGGGGCAACTTTACCCGTCCAAGTAAATCTTCGTCTGAGACTATAAGTATTGAAAGAGGCCTTCTGAAAACTTCGTTACGTCGAACTACCGTAGAAAACTTTTTCTTGCTCCCTTCGTGTAGTTGAAATGTTAAAACTGTTAAGCAGGTATGTGGTAACTTGTAACAAATATTGTATTTTTTTCTTCTCTTACTATAATCATGTGTATCTACTTATAGGTCTAAAAATTAAGTTTTATTTTTAAAACTATAAAAAATAATTTTAATAAAAGATAGTTAATGTAAATTAAAGAGTATTTTATGGTAAATTATCTAATATATGTATTTATAGGAGTGTGTGTTCCTGTCCAAATTGAAGTTTCGGTTATAAGAATCAACCGCTTATAAGAATCAAAAACAGTAATAACAAACGTGATTCTTATAAGCGGAAATCACTGTATTATTAATTTTTTTACTGAAATTGAAAAAAAAATTATATTTTAATGTACATTACGATGCATTTACCTGAAAAAATATTTTTATTTAAAATATGGTAATTATTTTAGGTGTAGATTAAACTACAGTGGAATCTCGCTTAACGAGCACCTCGTATAAAGAGTATTTCGCATAACGAGCAAAATAAATCGTAAAAAAATGGCTCGCTTAACGAGCAACATTTTTTACGATTTATATATATATATATATTACATCAATTGTATACATTCATCGTTTTTTTTAATTATATATATATATATATATATGTGAGGTGCACTGGAACTGAGGAACGACGCCTTCATACACACTCACAGGGTTTATTTTATCACTACACAAGACACTTAAACATATATAATGAAATTAGGTTTCTTAGCTCCTACTCGAGCAAAGCGATCTCTCCTCCGCGAGAGCGTACTTCCAACTCTCGTATTTCGTCTTCAAACAGGAAGTGGTGGGGGGGCCCTCTAGCGGCTAAAAGTAACTTGCTCCCACACACACACACACACACACATATATATATATATATATATATATATATATATATATATATATAGATAGATACACTCAAGAGCCAAAACATTATGACCACCCCTACATTTTGCAATGAATTCGCCTGGATGACGTGGAAGGCACGTGATCAGGTGGAAGTGGTATTTAACTGCTGCTGGAGAGTCTGAAGAATCATTCTTTCACTTACTTCGGTGTGTGATGGGAAAGGCTGCGGATCTAAGCGACTTTGATAGAGGGCAGATTGTAATGGCTCGAAGGCTCGGAACAAGTATTTCCAAAACTGCACGACTCGTGGGTTGTTCGCGACCTACAGTTGTTAGTACTTATGCAAAGTGGATGAATGACGGTGAAACCAGCAGTAGACGACATGGTGTTGGACGTCCACACGCTATCAATGAAAAAGGTCGTCGGAGACTGTCTCGCATGGTGAAGCAAAACCGGAGCCAGACAGTGGCTCAGCTGACAGCCCAATACAATGCAGGGCCAAGTAGAATAGTATCGCAGCACACTGTTCAGCGGACACTGTTGGATATGGGGCTACGCAGCAAACGTCCCACTCGTGTGCCTTTGCTGACCAAGCGTCATCGACAACTGCGTCTGCGCTGGGCCCGGGAACATCGCGACTGCTCCATGGATCAGTGGGAGAGAGTTGCCTGGTCAGATGAATCACAGTTTGTCATTCATCACGCCGATGGCCGTGTCAGGATACGCCGTCTTCCAGGCGAACTGTTGCTCCCTCAATGTACAGTAGGTCATACACAGACCGGTGGTGGCGGTATTATGCTTTGGGGGACGTTCTCTTGGGCGTCTATGGGACCCGTGGTTGTGGTAGAGCAGACCATGAATGCTACAGGGTATCTGAACCTCATTGCTGACCAGTTGCACCCTTACATGGCCTCTGTTTTTACAGCTGAAAATGGAATGTTCCAACAGGACAACGCCCCGTGTCACAAGGCTAAAATTGTGTTGGAGTGGTTCCAGGAACATGATGCTGAATTCCAGTTAATGTCCTGGCCGCCTAACTCACCGGATCTCAATCCGATAGAACACATTGTGGATGTCATGGGACGGCAGCTCAGAGTTCAAAGGCCACCAATTCGCAATATCTCGGATTTGCGTGACCGTTGCTTAAACATCTGGTACAATCTGTCCCCGGCCATCTACCATGGACTTGTGGCATCCATGCCAAGGCGGGTTGAAGCTGTGTTGCGCGCCAAAGGTGGGCCAACTCGTTATTGACAGGTGGTCATAATGTTTTGGCTCTTGAGTGTATATATATATATACAGTGGAATCTCGATCTATCGTTTTCGAAGGTACTGACTCAACTAAACGATAGATGCGGGATCATACAAAAAAGTATAAACATACCTTACAGTTTGATATCCCTAAAATATATCTACTCACATACATAAATGCATACATACCCGTAGTGTAACTGAAGATAAAATTTCAAAGTTGTACTGAAATCCAAGATAACAATAATAAAATAAGAAATACACGTAGATACACAGGAATGTTGATTCAAATAAAAGTACTTAACCGTAGTTTGTTTTCTGTCGGTTTTCTCTCCAAGTAAACAATATTTTTTTTCGTGTTGCATTCTTTTCGGTATCGGTTATTGTGTGAGAGTATAAAGAAGCGTCAGCCGTGAATCGTTTGTAACTAGAACCATTCCATTGCACTGGATGGGATCCACCAGGAAGTTCTGCTTCCGGGTGAAAAACTCATCGGCCAGTCTAGAACTGCAGTAATCAGAAACTTCTCACACACAGGCCAACAAAAAATCTCACTGTGAGCCATTGCTGATAAGAACAGAAATGTTGAATAGTCGGTGAATTTGGAATGAGTTGCCGAAAATAGGGTACTCCAGGGGCTAAAGAATTAAGGAACACCAACAATGAACAAATAATGGGAGTGGTACAATAAAGCGAAACCAGGCTAAACAAGAGAGAACAAAAATACGATACCGTGCATCTCAAATGGTCTGCTCATTGTTTAATTAGAGCGTCATTGTAGCTCAATCTAGACGTTTATATTTCAGGTTCAGTTATTATGAAAAAATGATCGATCCGATAAATTAATGTAAAGCTGCGATATTCTGAACGAATATTGCGGGAAAACGATGGATCGAGGAATGATCCATGCGATCTTTTTTGCTTGTTTTCTATGGAATTTATTCGGGACTGGGTGAAATAAACGATACATACGGGAAAACGATCGTTCGGGGAACGATCGATCGAGATTCCACTGTATATATATATATATATATATATGTGTGTGTGTGTGTGTGTGTGTGATAATAACGGCCCACCATTATATATCTAAAGCGTAATTAAAATTATCCTGTTAATAAAGCACGACCCCTTTTCTAAAATTGCAACCTAAAAGTAAAATAAGATAATTTATATTAGCCCTGCAGATCATTATACAGGCATGTGAAGTAGCTGAACTCAATAACATCCCCAGATATGAGTGTAGGAAGTTTATGAGATTCCGAATGTCAGTGTAATGTCAAAAATCTTGAAGAGCCCTCGAAACCACTCTGGATTTATGGGTTCTGTAACGTCTAAACCACACTTTATAAGAACTTTATGGCCACTTATCCTGCACCCAGGTCAATAGTTCGCGGTTCTAACAAGCGCGGTATCTAGCAGTAAAGTCCCCGGGCAAAACTTAAGTGGGCACGTGAATTCCACGAATCTAAAGACGCCCATTTAAAATATTAAGTAGTTTAGGCCCTCTGGCGTCAATATCGCCAAACACCCATTTAATATTGCATGAACAGAAGATTTCTTGCTTTTCGTGTCTAACTCTCGTTGCTGTCGGACCTGCTGTCCGATATGATGTAAAATCTGCGGTTCTGAATGCGCCCCAGCAGGGACCGGTGGCGTTGCTATTGTGTGTGTCAAGATACCTGTGTTTTGCTGAATAATGTTTGTCTACACTAGAATCCGGAATAAATTAATATGCGTCGCATCTCTGTTCTGTGTGTCCCTTCAATGCCTTGCATCTCATTGTGGGTTTCTTCCCCGGTGTGTCAACAGCTCTCGTGAAATGGTCTTCATCTCCTGACACTCCGGCTACGTCTACAATATGTTTGTGTTTCATCTCCGCTACATAGTGTAAAGTTAAAGTTTATCGTGCGCCTATGCCGAGCGCATCACACACACATATACAGTGGAATCTCGATCTATCGTTTTTCAAGGGACCGACTGAAATGAACGATAAATGCGGGAAAACGATAGATGCGGAAACATAACAAAGCAATATGATCGTTGGGACTGGATAAAATGAACGAAACATACGGAAAAACGATGGATCCGAAAACGACCGATCGAGATTCCACTGTGTATATATATATATATATATATATATATATAGGGTAGGTGGGGGCAAAGGTTCGCACGTACATTTTAAAATGACCGGGAAGAGTTTTAGGAAGAATAGGGTAGGCAATGCATTCCTCTACTTCTAGTCAGTTGCCTCGTAAAAAATGTTGGAGTTAAGACCCCCTTTTGCAGAGAAAATGAGGTAAGTTTATTTTCGTCTCTTTTAATGTAATTTTTTGCAACTTTTGAGTAATTTTGAGCATCACTCCAACTCACGAGCTGTTTTATGTCTATTTTCGCATGTTAGGGTGGTAAATAACCTTTCAAATCCTACCTTAAGTTTTGGATTCACTCAAATATAATGGCGTCCATTCTGCCAAAACAGAACCGGCACGAAATGGGGTAAAAGTTTGCGGGAGTCATGGGGTAAAGGTTCGCACTGCAAACCTTTGCCCCTCATACGAATAACATTTGTTTCATTCCCGCTTTTCATTAGGAATCCTTATTTACAACGTCTTTTAGTTCTTGGTTCCAGTTTACGGTAGGTGTCTAGCGTGCGGGAATTATACGGGAGTTTTTGTCGTCGGGAAAAATGCGCTAATTATACGGGAATTTAGCATTTTGACCTACAAATGCGGGAATTTCATTCAACCTTTTTCTTATAATTTTTTAAAATAAAAAAAAATTACTACAAAATAAACGAGAATAAAATGCTCCAATACTCGTATGTGCGGCAAAGGGAAAAGGTTCCAAAATCCATTTTATTTATTTTTTTATTTATTTTTATTTTTTATTACAGCCAATATACATTGGAAAAAGTCGTTCTACTATTATTTTAAAGTCAAGTTTGTTTCCATTGTTCCAGTCATTCACCTTTCATTGACAACCCTTTTTACCTGGAATTAAAAAAATTCAATAGATCTAGGTAACTAATCCTCCAAAGCCTTGTGGTATAGGTACCTTTATTTTAAATCCCATTATTTCACAAATTATTCTTCCAATTGGGATTTATGTGGGAATTTCATTTACACGAGACTCAGTGGCGCAGCAAAGGGGGGCAAGGGCGTCAATCATGCCCCGGGCGCCACTCGCAGAGGGGCGCCAATGTAAGATCCATATATTATATTACTATATGTTTTCGAGGTGGATGCCAATATAAGGTCTATATATTATATTACTATATGTTTTTCAGGTGAGGGCACCAATATAAGGTCTATATATTATATTACTATATGTTTTTCAGGGGAGGGCCCCAATATAAGGTCTATATATTATATTACTATATGTTTTTCAGGGGAGGGCGCCAATATAAGGTATATATATTATATTACTATATTACTATATATTTTTCAGGGGAGGGCCCCAATATAAGGTCTATATATTCTATTACTATATGTTTTTCAGGGGAGGGCCCCAATATAAGGTCTATATATTCTATTACTATATGTTTTTCAGGGGAGGGCGCCAATATAAGGTATATATATTATATTACTATATTATTTTGTGGGGGGCGCCAATATAAGGTCTACATATTATATTACTATATGTTTTTAGGGGAGGGCACCAACATAAGGTCTATATATTATGTTACTATATGCTTTTCGGGGGGGAGTGCCAATATAAGGTCTATATATTATGTTATATGTTTATCGAGGGCGCCAATATAGGGTCTACATATTATATTACTATATGTTTTTAGGGGAGGGCACCAACATAAGGTCTATATATTATGTTACTATATGCTTTTCGGGGGGGAGTGCCAATATAAGGTCTATATATTATGTTATATGTTTATCGAGGGCGCCAATATAGGGTCTATATATTACTATATGTACATATAGTATATGTACAAACATATTACTATATGTGTTTCAGGGGGGGGGGGGCGCCACAAAGGTATCGTGCCCCGGGCGCCAGTTATGCTCGCTACGCCACTGACGAGACTATGAAATTGAGATGGGGTGAACCGGGAGAACAAAAAAGCAAGTTTTCAGTGCTTAAAGGAAACTTCAAATTTCACTTGGCAATTATTAATGGGCATTCACAATTTTGTAATTTGAAAATAAATTAAGGTTTTTGATAAAAACTGTTTGTTTTTAATTATAATTTTTTTTATATAAAATGCTTCAAAATCCATCAATTAAAAATCAAATAAATAAGTACAACACAAAAAATAACATAGTTCTGAAAAAAGACCTATTTTACATGATAAAAGAATTAAATGTTATTACAAGACATTGTAGGCTATGAAGGTGTGGTCAGGGAAATTAGCTCTCCCTTATTAATGGACGAGTTTCAGCTACTTTGCTACCTAGATAGCAAAGGAAAAAAAGAGGGGGGGGGGGGGATTTTACAAGCCAGTACTGCTAGACACCCTGTTTCATTACCTAGACTAAATGTTTTTTTTTCCTTTTCCGGAGTTTGAATAGTAATAAGATAAGTGATATTTAATAATATTTTATTGACAGAATCAAAAATCAATCAATAAATAGGATTAATGCATCTAGTCAAGTGTACTGAGTCAATTTTTTGCCTACCATAATTTGTTTAATTTTTACGGGTTTTAAAAGACTGAGTAAAGCCTGAGCAGTGGCGCACCCAGGATTTTTTCTTGGGGGGGGGGGACGAGATGAATGGATAAAAATATTTATAATGCATTGGGGGGGGGGGCGAGATGAACGAACAAAAATATTTATAATGCAAAATCAATATTTCTATTTCTTTAGGGGGGGGGGCAGGTCCCCCCCTCCCCTGGGTGCGCCACTGAGCCTAAGATATGATATAACGATAGTGTTAATAGTTGATATTTTAATTGGAAGTTCTTTAGTTTAAGAAAAAAATTATTGAGATTTATCCCGTTCAATTTGTGATTTTCTATATACAGTGGCTCCCAAAAGTGTTCGTACACTTACGATTTTCAATGAAATAGGGGTCTATCCATCAATTAAAATGAATATTTCAGAATGGGTATTTAATAATAAGATCTATAATCTATTCTTAACAAAACTACGTGAAATATTTTGAAAACATAGTAAAACTTTATTTTTAAGAAAACAATAATCCAAAAGTAACAAAAACTTTATCTCACAAAAGTCTTCGTACACTTGTAAAAAATCTCTACATATTAGTAAATATTCTAATTTTTCGTTAAATAAATATTTAATAGGATATCCTTTAGCATCCACAGCAGCTTTTAAATGTCTGGGAATAGATTGCTTTAGTTTTTTTGTAATTTTTTCATCAATGTTCATCCATTCTTCCATCATAATTGTTTTTAGTTTGCTTTTCGTGTGAATGTCGTGTTTCCGTACTTGAACCTCCAGCTGCCTCCATATATGTTCTATTGGGTTTAAATCTGGCGATTGAGGTGGTTTTTTCAAAACTTGTGGACAATTATAGAGACACCAGATGCGAACGTTGAGAGCCGTGTGCTTAGGATCGTTATCTTGATAAAAAACAAAGTTGTTTCCAATACCCAAATTTTGAGCTGATAATTTTAAATTGTCTCTTAAAATATTTATAAAAACAGCATGATTCATTATGTCATCGATAAATACCAAATTTCCTAGTCCTGGTGCTGACATGCACCCCCACTCAAGGATACCTCCACCGGCATGCTTAACTGTTTCTAGTAAGCTCTTGGGATTAAATTCCTCATTTTTTTCTTCTCCATACGCCCATCAGCACCAAAAATGTTCATCGGCAAATAAGACATTATTCCAATAGGTTTGGGGCTTATTTATCATTGATAGTGCTAAGGGAAGCCTAAACTTTCTGTTTTTCTCACTCACAAAAAATTTTCTATGAGCAGAACGTCCATGTAATCCAGCTGTTCTGAGAACTCGTCAAAAAATTTCATGTGAAATTGAAGTAGAAAATGTTTCATTAAATTCTGCAGAAACTTTTACAGCACTCAAACGTGAAATTTTCACAATTTTTCTAATTATATATCTCTGATCACGTTTTGTTAACTTTGCCGGACGGCCTTTTCTTACCTTGTTTTCGATCCAATTTTCTTCTTTAAAGCGTTTTTTCACATACTGCATAGTAGAATGGGATAAATTAAGTAATTTAGCAATATTCCGAACTGATTTACCACTACTATGATGACAAATAATAAATTTTCGAATGCTGTTTGTTGTTTCTTTACGACTACGAGCCATTTTAAATAATAAATAGAATATTACGGAGTAGGCAAGCAAAAATTAAAGCCAAACGATATTTTAAATGCCACCACAGTTCAAAAATAAAAATTAAGAGCCAGACGATAATTTTAATTATGAATTTATCCGAAAATATTTCAGTGTACGATGACTTTTGTGAGATAAAATTTTTGTTACTTTTTGATAACTGGTTTCTTAAAAATAAACTTTTAATATGTTTTCAAAATATTTCATGTAGTTTTGTTAAGAATATATTATAGATCTTATTATTAAATACCCATTCTGAAATATTCATTTTAATGAATGAATAGACCCCTATTTCATTGAAATTCGTAAGTGTACGAACACATTTGGGAGCCACTGGATATAACACGTTTAGAAAGATTACAAAATGTAAAATAAAATTATTTAGACAACTCTATTTGTGATTTTCTATGTCTATCCAGTTAGAAACCAACGACTGGGACAAAGGTTCGCAAACAGCTGTTTTGGTAAAATTAAAAATTGGGTGCCTAAACCTTTCGGGAAAAAATTCATTATTTTACAGAAGGTAGAGGAGATACCCAACTACAATACAAGTGGCTTTTGGGGGCGATAGGATCTAAAGGAGGCCCGTAAAATACCAAAAACTCAAAACTGCAAACCTTTGCCCCCACTTACCCTATATATATATATATATATATATATATATATATATATAAATATATATATATATATATATATATATATATATATATATATATATATATATATATATATATATATTCGTTCTTGGTCCCGTATTCTTGGGATACATGCTATCCCACCCCGTAAGGAAAAGGTTACTAAATAAATTTCAGATCGTTGATGAATGGATACACAATTCTCTTCATTTCTTACCTCATGTCTAGTTCAGACAAAGGAAAGTGACTGATATATAAAGTTTATTATTATTATTACTATAAAACACGTACATCACTTTGAGGGAAGAAATGGGTGAAAATAGATTCAAATTCACGCGGCGAACATAAACGAATAGGAACTTTTTCGAAGAAAACAAAATTTCCGAACTCTGTGCTATGTACAAAACGCTCTTTATTTTTCAAGAAGAGAAAGTTTCCAAAAGAGCGATAATCAATTTATTTTGGTAACCCCCATACTTCTGATTTCGGCGCGGAAGTAACGTATAGAGAGCTCTCCATGTGGTCGCAGCTCAGGTTCCGGAAGCCAAGGCGATTTTGAATCAATTCAATATGGGGTCTGACCGACTTTTTTTTTTTTCTTCCGTCTGAGTAGACGTTTTCTCTGAATGTAATGCTTGCTCAATGAAAGAGCTTTAACTTTCCCCAATTAAAGCGCAAGAAATTCTTTCCATTTCCATCCGATACATTTTCCGTGAAATCTGTAACACGTCGTATATTTAACTAGCTGAAAACCTGTACTTCGTTACGGAGTACATCAAAATAAATACAACCGTCAATCTATGCAATTAACGCCAAAAATATGTATATATATATATATATATATATATATATATATATATTTATAATAAATACAACGGTCAATGTATGCAATTGTGTAAAGAAAACGACAAAATAATGTAGAAGAAAATATTCAAATTAAATCTAATAGAACACATTAAAGAAAATATAGTACAGTTAACATAGTACAGTTTGAGGAACATTTCTTTTACTGTATTTTAATATTTTTTTGGATAATGTCCAATCGTCTGCCGCATTAGAAAGAAGAAAAAAATATGTTTTTTTGTCAATTTATTCCGTTGTCATGCACGTGACGCAAAATTAGTTTAAAGTATCACAAAGAGAAAAGAAACCACGTAATCATCATTTAATAAGTTAAATTGTAAAAATGAATCTTTAAAAATTCACCAAAAATCAGAAAATGGAGGTAAAGATTCGAAAAAGATTTCATTTTAAAGGAATTTTTAGGATCTTTCTCGCGATGTAAATTTTATAATCCTTAGGTTATTATTTTAAATGCAAACTTTAAAAAAATATTACAAAAACATATTAAAAATTTAACTTAAAAAAAATCTAAGAAGAATTTTCCAAAAACCTTTCTTAGTGCACCCCTACACTATAAGAAGAATCGCCATGCAAAATTTCAGTCCAGCGGTTTGGGCTGTGTCAGTCAGTCAGTCAGTTATGGAATGAGTTATCATTACTTAATAACAGTTACGGAACTGTTTCATATATAGATATGTAAGTGCTTTGCATGGTCTTGACTGTGCATAACCAAGTGTACGGCTCAAAAAAATTGCTTATTTAGTCTGGAAGCAACTTTTTTTTTTTAAGAGCATAACAACAAATGACGATGCATTTAAAAAAAGTGCGTGACTTCCAAGACTCTGAAGCGAGCGTTTTTACTAAAATTTCTTACTGCGTTAATTAAGCTGCTGGTATTTTTTTAATGGGCGAGATTTTAATTCGTAGAAATGAAATTTCGCCTATAAAAGAAAAATAAAGTATGTCAGTAAATGAAAGATTAAAGTATGCAGTGTGATATACCTTCATAAAATGATATATATATTTATATATACAGTGGCTCCCAAAAGTGTTCGTACACTTACGATTTTCAATGAAATAGGGGTCTATCCATTAATTAAAATGAATATTTCAGAATGGGTATTTAATAATAAGATCTATAATCTATTTACAAAATTACATGAAATATTTTGAAAACATAGTAAAAGTTTATTTTTAAGAAACCAGTAATCAAAAAGTAACAAAAACTTTATCTCACAAAAGTCTTCGTACACTGAAATATTTTCGGATAAATTCATAATTAAAATTATTTTCTGGCGCTTTATTTTTATTTTTGAATTGTGGTGGCATTTTAACTATCGTTTGGCTTTAATTTTTGCTTACCTACTCCATAATATTCTATTTATTATTTCAAATACGTAGTCGTAAAGAAACAAGAAACAGTATTCTAAAATTGATTATTTTTCCTCATAGTAGTTTTAAATCAGTTCGGAATATTGCTAAAGTTCCATTCTACTGTGTAGTATGTGATGAAACGCTTTAAAGAAGAAAATCGGATCGAAAACAAGGTAAGAAAAGGTAGTCCGGCAAAGTTAACAAAACGTGATCAGAGATTTATAATTAGAAAATTTGCGAAAAATCCACGATTGAGTGCTGTAAAAGTTTCTGCAGAATTTAATGAAACATTTTCTACTTCAATTTCACCTGAAACTGTTCGATGAGTTCTCAGAGCTGCTGGATTACATGGGTATTCTGCCCGTAGAAAATTTTTCGTGAATGAAGAAAACAGAAAGCTTAGGCTTTCCTTTGCAAAATCAATGATAAATAAACCCCAAACGCATTGGAATAATGTCTTATTTGCCGATGAAAGCAAGTTTGCCATTTTTGGTTCCGATGGGCGTATAATTGTATGGAGAAGAAAAAATGAGAAACTTAATCCCAAGAACTTATTAGGAACAGTTTAGCATGGCGGCGGAGGTGTCCTTGTGTGGGGGTGGATGTCAGCATCAGGTCTAGGTAATTTGGTATTTATTGATAGCATAATGAATCATGCTGTTTATATAAATATTTTAAGAAACAATTTAAAATTATCAGCCCAAAATTTGGGTATTGGAAACAACTTTGATTTTTATCAAGATAACGATCCTAAGCACACGGCTCTCAACGTTCGCCTCTGGTGTCTCTAAAATTGTCCACAAGTTTTGAAAACACCGCCTCAATCGCCAGATTTTAACCCAATAGAACATATTTGGAGAGAACTGGAGGTTCGAGTACGAAAACACGATATTCCCACGAAAAGAGAACTAAAAACAATTATGATGGAAAAATAGATGAACATTGATGCAGAAATTACAAAAGAACTAGTGCAATCTATTCCCAGACGTTTAAAAGCTATTGTGGATGCTAAAGGTATCCTACTTAATATTAATTTAACGAAAAATTTGAATATTTACTAATATGTAGAGATTTTTTACAAGTGTACGAAGACTTTTGTGAGATAAAGTTTTTGTTACTTTTTGATTATTGGTTTCTTAAAAATAAAGTTTTACTATGTTTTAAAAATACTTCATGTAGTTTTATTAAGAATAGATTATAGATCATATTATTAAATACCTATTCTGAAATATTCATTTTAATTAATGGATAGACCCCCTATTTCATTTAAAATCGTAAGTGTACGAACACTTTTGGGAGCCACTGTATATATATGTGTGTATGTGTGTGTGTGAGTGTGTGTGTATACACACAGTGAAACCTCTCAAGCCGGCCATCCCTCTAAACGGCCATATTTTGTTCAGAACTGATTCAAAACTCCATAGAGCCATTGTTATGGAAGAGAGATCTCTTTTTGACGGCCACCCCTCGAAACGGACATTTCTTCTTCGGAATCTTTACCAGCTACCATAGAGAAGTTTCACGATCTCTCTCTCTCTCTCAGTGGCGTAGCGAGGGAGGGGGTCTATCATCTATCATGCCCCAAATGTCAAAAATATAAAGAGAAAAAAATAATTTCAGTGAAAACACCCTTTTTATGACGCAAAATACCTGTAAATCATCTTTTCGAGTACAAAATTTAGAAATTCTGAGCTACGAAGCATAATTATTTTCAATAAGATTTATTTGATATACAGTTAAGTATATAAAACTTAAATTTCAAAGAAATACGATCATTAAAAATGCGCCTGGAGCAATTTGAATATTCGTATAACACGAAAATTTTTATTTTGAGAAAAACACATTTAAATTATTAATTGGGGACAGTGGATTTAAAAATTGGGAAATTTGTCCAAAAATTCTATTCTTTTATTTTATTGAATTATGAAACTACGGACGAGTAGGAATGTGTTGCAAAAAGAATTTTTAATTTCTGCGATTACTTTCCTACGTATAGGAATTTGTATTTAATTTAGATATTACGTGGTTACTAATAGCAATAATTTTAAATGTGTTTTTCTCAAAATAAAAATTTTCATGTCACACGAATATTCAAACAGCTCCAGGTGCATTTCTAATGATCGTATTGCTTCGAAATTTAAGTTTTATATACTTAACTGTATATCAAATAAATCTTAATGAAAAAAAAATGATGCTTCGTAGCTCAGAATTTCTTAATTTAGCACTCGAAAAGATGATTTACAGGTATTTTGCGTCATAAAAAGGGTGTTTTCACTGTAATTATTTTTTTCTCTTTATATTTTTAATGAATGCTTAAAATAAGCAATAAGTTTCATTGTCAGTTCTATAAGGTATCCCGTAAATAAAAATTACCATTATATGCGAAAGAAATGCGCATGGAACATTTTCAATTAGGCCAATTTTTGATATAATTAATAATTCATGATTCATAAATTATTAATATTTCATCATTAAATTTTAACCACTTTTACATATCTATGGTACTAATCACATATTCAAATTTCAAACAAATCCATTGAAAACAAAAAAAGTTAGGTTTGGAAGTCCACTATCCCCTTAAAAAGACCCGGCCCGCTGTCCCCCGTTTATTCAAAATTGCAGAACATGACTTTTATCATCATATACGAGAAATAGGCCTACCAGCCACATGCATGCTCGATACAAAACTTATCTCAAGCCGCTCTGTTCACGAGAAGAAAGAAAGAAAAACAAAAAACTGCGATTCCACCATTTTCCCCCAAACAATTTTCGTCATTCCCGGGCCATATGGCAGCTCGTTAAGTGCAAGCCTCCGCATTAATCAACCAGAACCGAAACTAAATAAATCCTACGCTTGGAGTGTTCTCCCACAAAACATCGTACGATACTGGCAGATGGGGTTTTTTTTTTTTTCACACATTCTCATTCTGTTTGGACATTTATATAAATAAGCCTTGCTTAGCTCAGCGCGTCCTGTTTACAGAAACTTGTTATCCACATTAACAAGTCGTCACACACCCATAAAGTTCTCAGCCACCTCGATTTTAGAGCGAAAAACCACCTGCGTTCGGGTTTCATCAGAGGAGAAACTGCTCCCATTACAAAGCGGTATCGTAACTTTGATTGTCGCTGACCGTCTGGGAAGAGTTTTGCCGCTGAACCAGATGCGTTTCTGTGAGTTTTTGTGATGATTTCTAGACCCGTGCATACCGAAAGGGAAACTTGAACGGGAAAAAGGGGGGGGGGGGAGAAAATTTAGTGTCGACGAAACGGGGTGGACACCCATCCCGTGTCTGCTCAGTGGAATTCGGGAGAAGAGAGAAGTTATAATACAGCTGGACGAAAAAGGGGGCGGTGTTGAAAGGCGTAGGTTACCGGGGAAGGTTTTGCAAACTCCCCTCACCAGTTTGAGTTTTAAAAAGTAAAAAACAAATATGCTCCAAAGATTATGATATAATAATTCGGCATTGAGGATTGCCCAGTAATTTGGTGAGGCAATCCAAAAAATTTTACTTACAAATCGGAGAGCGATAAAATTTGCTAGATGTAAAATGCAAAATAGTTTTATCAATATACAAGGAAAAAAATTACTACCTGTAGCTAATACTCTTTCAGGGCATTCTGAAAACAAGCATAACTAAAAATCGCCGATTTTTGAGGTATGACGTTGTTGAAAGGAGTGAGCGATATGTGGTCAATACAAGTAGTACAATCGAAATTTGAAACTGAAGCTGGTTATTAAATGAAAATATAGAATAGATAATTTCATACACAAAATTTAATATTACTACACATATCTTAATTTGGAACATAGTATTGTTATTAGAACATAGGAAATCAAAGAATTAAATACAGATCAAATATATTTGATCTGTATTTAATTCCCGCCAAGTAATTAAGGATCTAGGTGAGTTTGGAATGTAATACCAGTCACTTTCAAAACATTAATAAGAGGTCTGGCATTGTTTGTCATTGACAAGTTTTTGAACATTAGGTTGTAACTGTGACAAAGTACACCTCAGGTCTCTTTCAACGTCCAGCTTTGCTCGATATTTTGACTTTATGTATGCTAATGCTGAAAATCCAGATTCACAGAGAAATGTGGATGAAAACTGCACTAACAACCTCAAAGCTTCCAAAGCAACTTCTGGGTAAACAGGAAAATAGCGTAACCAAAAATTTTCAACATCCATGTTTTCGAATTCCGCGTTTGCTTGAGAATCACATTTTAGGTCGAAAGCTTGTTCCTGAATATTATCAGGAAGTACATCCACGTCGATTTTAAAAGGATCTCTTGTTAACTTAAACTCCCGATTCTGTGAACTAATATCTGGAAAATAGTCTGCAATTTCATTTTGCAATGCTACCTACCAAATGCATAATGATATAAGGTCCTTCAATACATTTATATGTTGCAATGGGGGATTTTTTTTTTATCATCGAGGAGGTCGTTCAATCTTGGAGAGGATGAAAAATTTGGCTCTGAACTCTGAAGGCGGCGTTGCCAAAGAGCTATCTTCTTTGCGAAACCCTTAACTGCATCATAAGTCTTCAGAATTTTTTTCTGACATTGTAGCTTCATGTTCAGACAGTTGAATGTCGAAAATACGTTACGGTTACATTGTGACCACAAAATTGAATACAGTAAATTACAGTTAGTTTTACTTTTTATTTACTTTTTTTAATTCAAGCCTCCCTTGAAATTCTTCTACCCCCCCCCCCCCCCCTAGGTTCAGCGGTTACACGCGTTCTCTGGTCCCCAGCGTTTCAGTTTTTAGGAATTTTTCTGGTCACTTTTTAAGTCAATTTATAACCGGTCATGGCAAATTTCCGTCTTATTATCACCGTTTCCTCAATAGATTTCCTGTTTGCATTTGTGGTGAGGCTTGTGCCGATCCCATTCATTATGTTTATAATTGTCCATACTTTAATGACCTCCGACGTAGCCTGTTTCCTCATAATCTTTCCGAAATTCACCCTTCTCGTCTGTTGTTCAATCCCGTTTCTCGTCAGAATATCTCTAAATTTATACATCAAATCAATATTCTGGAAGAGGAAATATTTCAATATTAACTGCTCATTTCTTCTCATCTTTTTTGCCCTCGTCCTTTGCATCAGTTTTGTTTTTAGTTTACATTTTGTACTGTACCCGTACTTTTGAGCTGACAATGGCTCTCCTTGGTTTTTCGCTTTTTGTTCTCCTTGGAGTTTTTGAAGTTTGGAGTCGTTTGACTCTCCTTGGTTTTTGTTGTTTGGTTGAGGAAGACAGGGGTCTCTCATCTTTTTGAACATTTCTTTAGTTTCGTCTCTTAAAACATTGGTTTGCTGCTTTTTTTCTCTGGGTGTGCTGCTCTTCAGTTGTCATTTTGTTTTGTTTGTTTTTGCCCATCATCATTGCTAACGTGTTGTTGTTTATCTCATCGTAACCTTCGTAACACCTTGCAAGTAATCTTTATACACCGTGGTTCTCCTTAGCAGTCCTTCATCGGTTTGTTTTGTTGTGGTCGGGTCGGCTGCACGCCTTAGTGGATACTAACAGTTTTAGTGTCATTAGTAACTGTTTAGTCCTAACTGCTATAAAATTGAATTCTCTCTAATAAATTGAAGACAGTACTAACTACTAAAACAGATAGCAAAACAGGTTTGTGGAGGGAAGATGTCATATTTATTGGAGAATATAACGAGAGAAACAGTGCAATGAAATATAATAATTATGTTAATCATTCATGTAATAAAATTTTAAGTATGAGTAACTGAATTTGAATGTGTGTTTTCGTCTCTTTCCCTTTTATATTTTTCTTGGGGCCCCAAACAGAAGTTTGGCCCAGCCCCCGTAAAGTCTCTGGGCGGCCCTGCAGATACATACATACATATGTACATACAAAAGAGGTAAGCAACGATAAGTTAATCCTACGTCCCGAGGTAGTTTCGTTTGAAGAGACTACCTGAATTTTTTTTTAAGACTTCCTTTTCACAGAGCCGTATAATTTTTGGATGATTTCTCATTTTTCTGTCTAGAGTCTTGTAATAAACATAACTATATTCATAATAAACAAATATTTTTCTAACTTCCTTTTGCCAGAGCCGTATAATTTTTGGATCATTTCTCATCTTTCTGTCTACAGCAGGGGTGTCAAACTCAAAGGCTACCTTGGGCCAAACGAACAAGGTTTAACTATAGGTGGGCCGCAAAAAAATCAATATTAATAGAAACGTAGGTTTATTTACCTAATTACAGTATATTCAACATAAATATATGCATTTTGTTTAATAATAGCAAAAAAGAGTATCATTAAAAAAACATTTAGCGAATTCTTCCAATCTTATTATAATTCTGCGTCGGTTATTTTATTATATATTATTGTGTGCCAATATATTGGTCGGGCTGCAAAAATGTTCGTCGCGGGCCTCGAGTTTGACACCCCTGGTCTACAGTCTTGAAAACAATAGGTAACACAGTAACCTTATACCTTTTGGCAGTGGCGTAGCTACATATTCAGCGCACTGGAGCAAGTAAAATCGGTGCGCCCGCTTGTTTCTCGGAAGAGTTCTGGCGAAATTTGTTTTAAAATAAACATTTTCATTTAGAAACTCGACAAAAATATAAAAAAATCAAAATAAACATTTTGATTCATTCCTCATCAACATAAACATTTTACTTTAGAAACTCGAATGTTGAGGGAAACTTAACATCATATCGTTTAGTATGTTCTTTTATGGTAGTCGCTAGCAAAAATGGGCTACAGTTGATTCCAAACAAAACCCGACAAAATCTATAAACAATAGTGTTGGAATCATCATTAGGATTATTCGTCCAAATAAATTTTGTCACGTCTCTATCCTCCTCATGTATGCCTACCTGAAGGAACACTTGTTTTATGTCTGCGGTAAAGGCAATAGCGTTTTTCCTAAACCTAATTATTAGATCAAAAATATCTGGATACAAATTTGGTCCAATGTGAAAGCAATCATTAATTGACAGCTCATTTCTAGCATCAGAACTTCCATCGAATACAATACGTAATTTTACCCGTGACTTTGTTTTAACGAATTACAGCCCTATGGGGTAAATAAAACTCTACTTTATTATCATTTTCTGGGGCCTTTTCAATTATCCCTTCACGTTCATAGTCTTCAATTACTTCCTTGCATTTATCAAAGAACGGGGGATCATATTTAAAACGTTTACGCAACTTGCCGAATCTCTCTGACGCTACCTCGAAGTTGTCTTTTAACAATTCCTTAGCATTTGGTTTCCACATTAACCCAACACCATTTTATATTCGAGATTGGATCTGAATCAATTCGTTATCAGAATCTGAAATATTTTCTTTTTCTACATCAATACCCATACCTTCTAGTTCAAAAAAAAAGTCTAAAATCATATATTTCAAAATCAGAACTAGCAGCACGATTCACAGTTATTATATCCTGAAACAGAACTAGTCTGTAGCGAGCCGGGACCAAATAAACTACGAGTTTTTCACCCAGCGAAAGGGATGTGCTCTTTAACACTGATAAGAAACCAGCTCTCACAAATAAGTATGTCTGTATATTACCCCAGTTCGACCAACACCTCCTATAGAAGATATCTTCTATAGGAGGTGTTGGTTCGACCCCTTGCCAAGCCATGTATTTATTACCTTCAGAAGCGGCTGGGCGATTTGTCGCGTTGGATTGTTTATGCTTTGCCAGGGGGAGCCGAAATGTTTGACAGCTCAAGAGTTTCGGATTCTCGCTGCCGAACCCATAAATCTGTAACTGCTCTGATTTAATGGCCTGGAGGTTCAAGTCATGGCATACACTTCTTTTCACAAATGTCATTCCGAAAACTTATTAAAAACAAGCCTTTTTTTTTATATAATTCCATATAAGCAACTTGAAATTTATTAAAAAATATAAATGTATGTATAATACAAAACGAAAAGAAACAGAAAATATTATTTTTATTTAATGCGACTTCAATTTAATAAATTTCTTCCTCATCACAGCTCAGTACAATCAAACGAGAACTTTTTTTCGGTTGAACGATATCACCTTCACTTTCAGAACATTTACCTTCATTTAGATTTTTTGCACCTTCTATCCTTTTTAAGGGGACAGTGAACCTTCAAATCTAAAGAAAGTGGTTAAAATTTAAAGATGAAATATTAATAATTTATGAATTATTAATTATTAACTATATCAAAAATTAGCCTCATTAAAAATGTTCCAGGCGCATTTCTTTTGCATATAATAAGGTAATTTTTATTTACAAGATACCTTATAGACCTAACAATGAAACATATTGCTTATCTTAAGCATTCATTAAAAATATAAAAGAAAAAAAATAATAGTGAAAACACCCTTTTTATTAGGCAAAATACCTATAAATCATCTTTTCGAGTACAAAATTTAGAAATTTTGGGCTACGAAGCATAATTTTTTTCAATAATATTTATTTGAAATACAGTTAAGTATATAAAACTTAAATTTCAAAGCAATACGATCATTAGAAATGCGCCCGGAACAGTTTGAATATTCGTAAGACGTGAAAATTTTTATTTTGATAAAAGCACATTTAAAGTTATTGCTATTAGTAACCACATAATATCTAAATTAAATACAAATTCCTATAACTAGGAAAGTAATCGCAGAAATTAAAAATTCTTTTTGCAACACATTCTTACTCGTCCGTAGTTCAATAAAATAAAAAAATCGACTTTTTGGACAAATTTCACAATTTTGGAAGTCCCCTTAAAATATCTGTAATTTTAAGGGGTTGTTTCCTGGTTCTTACAAAATCATTGATTTGAATTTTCGACTTCTTTCAGCGGAAGGGTCTGCTGCATTCAAGAAAAGTGATTGAAGATTTGCATCTAAGCTTAGGCCTTCTTGTAATTTTTTTAGTGTAAATTATTAACTTCACAATCTTCATCAATGCTCAGAATCGATAGGATTTACAGCTTCAGATACCATTTCCAACAAATCCGCACCGTCAATTTCTTAAATCTTGAACATCCTCAATAGCCATGTCCACAAAATCTTCGCCTCCGATTGATTCAGCAAGTTTCAATGTGCCACCAATTTCATTTTCTGACGATTCTGCTTAAAACTGAAGATGACTTCTTCCAACACGCAATTAACGTTCAGGAACAGCGACAAAGATATGATGTCGACGCAGAGCTTATTTGAAAATTGTTTCCAAGCTTCCATTACATTAATTGATTTTGAATCGGTTGCTTCTAAAACCGATAACTTGCACTTCAACGACATCGGGAGTGTCCCTATTAATCTCAGCGACCCCGAAAACTATGGATTCGACAGTGATATCATTTGTTTTCGATTATTTTTACATGTGCCCCCTGCCCCCCTAGGGTGCTAGGGGTGTCTTATTGTGAATCTAAAACCATTCTCGAATCAACTTAATCGCACACACAAAATTTCATAAAAATCAGTCCAGCCGTTTAGGAGAAGTTCAGTGACATACACACGGACAGAAGAACTATATATAAAGATATATATATATATATATACACTGCTCAAAAAAATTAGGGGAGCAAGCAAAGAAGTTAAGAAAACCGTGCGAGACAGCCACGTATTGACATAAAATGGATAGTACAAGCGTATCAATGCGCAATACGGAAAAAAAGACGTAAAAAAATTTGTAATTAAGCTTTAATACTTTGAAAATATGAAAAGATGATTTAGGGCAACAATTTGGTTACATGTAAACGATAAAAAAAGTATTGTTTAGAAATGATGCAAGATTTTTAATATGGCGTGTGGACTCCTCGAACAGCTAAGACTGCTGCACACATGTTTTCCATGGATGCGATGATGATATCGATAAGACTTTGGGGAATACTGCTCCAAGAAGTGCAATCTTCAAGACTCGGACAGTAAGAGGAGGCCTTGGTCTCGCTGCAATGCGTCGGAGCATGTCCCAAACATGCTCGATTGGATTCAGGTCAGGAGAGCACGCTGGCCATTCCATACGTTGTATTGTTTCAGCTTCAACCATGTTCTACACAAGACGAGCTGTATGCGGTCTGGCATTATCATGCTGGAAAACAAAGGAATCTTAAATGGCTGCAGCGTAAGGTATGACATGAGGTCTCAGTATCTCGTCTGCATACCTTCGGACCTAATATATTATATATATTCTAATATATATATATATATATATATATATATATATATATATATATATATATATATATATATATATATATATATATAGTTATATAAAGTTTTATATATATATATATATAACTTTAACAGAGCTAGATAATTATAAGAAGAATATAGACAAAAACAATACAGAAATGAAGCACTCAGGGCATCCACGCACCAGAGGCAAGATTCTGTAATAGTGCCGGAACTAAACCAGAAGTACGAGGTAACCGACAGGTCTCGTCATCAGGGAGCCTAACCAAATGAGTTACCTCAAGGGGAACTTTCTGAATAGGAAGACGTCCCAAGGCCCCGGAGCAAATGCAAAAAAATTTAGGGTCAGAAATAAGGTAAACTTAAAGCAAATATTAAGTTCTATCGGTAATGATTTAGATTATTTCATAGTAAAATTATCAAGGAAGCATAATTGGCCTATCGAAGGTTTCATGGAGTGGAAGGTACGTGTTTTACAGGATGTGAAGGGGAATTACGAAGTTATTATTCGTGTTATCGAATCAGCCGATTATAAGGACCGAAATGTTCGCGTCCCGATGTGGTCTCATTAACCGGAATGGACTGTATTTCCTTTGGAAATTCAATTCAAGCTTTCTTTATTTCTCTCTATATAAATGGATGTATGTGTGCATGTTCCAGCATCCTGAATTCCATGGCATCAGGTTAGGCTCCCTGATGACGAGACCTGTCGGTTACCTCGTACTTCTGGTTTAGTTCCGGCACTATTACAGAATCTTGCCTCTGGTGCATGGATGACCCGAGTGCTTCATTTCTGTATTGTTTTTGTCTACATTCTTCTTATAATTATCTAGCTCTGTTAAATTTGGACGCTCGTTAATTCGAACTTTCGGTTAATTCGAACTAATCCAAAGGCTCCCAAACACTTGTATTGGAGTTAATGTTAAAAATATCTCATTTATTCGAACTAAATTTTCATCACTTCGGTTAATTCGAACTAAAAATTTGGCAAAAAAAAATCTTTTTCCTCGTTTAATGGAGAAAATACACACTGTATTTATTATTTTGTGTGTCGAAATTTCTTTTCTGTGTAAAGAGGCACATGCCTGCATTCCTAGACTATTGCATGTCCGCTAAACGTTAGTAGCTATTGTCCTACTTATTAGTGCAAAACGGAAAAAGCAATTTTCCTATATTTGGATCGATTTTCTGAGAATTTCAGAACAACTAGTTTTTACTACAGATTCTAGGGAGCTGCGTCAGTTATAACTGCAGTGCAGAAAAGTTAATGTGGTCTAGTTTTTCTTCCTCATTTTGTGGTGTGAACGTGTAAAAATTCAGGATGTCTACGCATGGAAAGTACAAAATCCTAACTTTGGAGACAAAGGTAGCAATTTTAAAGAAAGTAGAGAATGGCGAATGTAAAACAAAGTTAGCAGCTGACTATGGAATTTAAAAAAATGCCTTGGCAACTAATTTGAAAAACAAGGAGTCAATTTTAGATTCATGGGAAAAATCAAAATTTGCTAGAGGAAGGAAACGCGTGGGAAATGCGTCCCAAGAAGTTCTAGAAAAGCTCTACTGCTATGTTTCCAGGATGTTAGATCTCGAAATTTTCCAATAAATGGGCCCCTAGTGCTGACGAAGGCTGATGAATTGGCAAGTAGAATGGGTATTGAAGATTTTAAATGCAGTGATGGATGGCTTTCTCGATTTAAGTCAAGGCACAATATTTCTTGTATGTGGCCAAAGCTCTGATGTAAATGAAGACGTATGCACTAATTTCGGTAGGAAACTGCTAGGGCTTTTCTCTACTTACCTGCCGAAATATATTTTTCATGCGGCCATAATGGACAAGGCCATAATAGACTCTGAAAGCATTAAAATTAAAACTCTGAAAGCATTTATTCAGATGGAACCTTCCTCTGAAAATGAATTGAAATGTTTACTTCAAATCGAGAAGCTGGCTGAACAATGTAGGCATCATAAACAGAACCAAACATCCATTTTACAGTTTTTCCCGAAAGTGTAATTCACATTTTTAATAAAAGTTTACTTTATACTGCATATCTTCTGCTTCATTTTATGATAAAGGTAAGTCTGTATTGCTTTTTAATATGTTTAACTTTAGATAATATAGTATAATATATTTTCTGGGGTTATACATACTACGAGAGTTTCTTCTTCAGTGATACACATTTAAAGTTATTTATTTTCTCTTAACATCGGATAATTCGACCTTTTTTGTGAGAACCTTTGAGTTCGAATTAACGAGCGTCCACTGTATTTGCCTTTTTTAGTGTAAAGATATGCAGCAACTGCGCAATCTTTTGTTGAAAAGTTATTTATGTTTTCAATGCTAGGGTAGGTTTTGAGTTAATCTGTTTGGCAGTCTATACCCACCTTTTTATTATTTTTTTATTTTATTTCGTTCTTTAACTTATGTTGTTTTGTTTATATATATATATATATATATATATATATATATATATATATATATATATATATATATATATATATATATATATATATATATATATATATATATATATATATATATACAGTGGAATCTCGATCTATCGTTTTTCAAGGCACCGATTGAAATGAATGAAATAGATGCGGAAACGATAGATGCGGAAACATAACAAAGCAATATGATCGTTGGGACTCGATAAAATGAACGACACATACGGAAAAACGATGGATCCGAAAACGATCGATCGAGATTCCACTGTATATACAGTAACCACCGCTTATAGTGATCAGTGGTTATAAGAATCAACCGTTTATAAGAATCAATATCGTGAAAACAAAAACAAATGCATTATTTCCATGTTAAAATTTTCGCTTTAAAGAATCAATCCACCGGTTATAAGAATCAGTTTACACTCTTCGTTTTCCTTTCATTTTTCAAAAAAAAAGCCACTTAAACCCTAAAAAGGCACGAAGTTCTTTCTTTCTTTCTGTTTTTAAGAAAGATTGATAAGATGGGATGGAATATAGTCTTAAAATTCATTCCTTTCTTTGTTAGACATAACATAATAGTTTCCCCTTAAACGATTTAGCACAACACTGTCCTATTAGCTTGACCCAGGGGCATCTTTACCCGTCCGGGTCCGATTTCACTTTTTTGCACTGACAAACAAAAATAAGGGCCCTTTTTTTCCCTCCTCCCACATTCTGGGTGCGGCTTCCTGGACCCTGAAACACATAAATCTTCGGCGAAGTGTCCACTATCACTTAGGCAAACGTGACATTAGTAGATTCAGCGCGTTATCAAACCGTGAAACGTAAGTTTAAAGGTGAATCTTCGACTGAGACTATTAGTATTGAAAGAGTATTGAAACAGCCTCCTGAAAACTTCATTACGGCAAACTACCATAGAAAACGTTTTCTTGCTCCCTTCCTGTAGTTGAAATATTAAAACTGTTAAGCAGATATGGTGTAAGAAATATTGGATTTTTTTCTTCTCTTACTATAATCATGTGTATCTACTTATAGGTCTAGAAATTAAGTTGTATTTTTAAAATTATAAAAAATAATTTTAATAAAAGATAATTAACGTAAATTAAAGAGTATTTTATGGTAAATTATCTAATACATGTATATATAGGTGTGTGTGTGTGTGTGTGTGTGTGCGCCTGTCCAAAAACCTAAATTTCGGCTATAAGAATCAACCGCTTATAAGAATCAAAAACAGTAATAACAAACGTGATTCTTATAAGCGGAAATCACTGTACCAGAAATAATTTTAGTTTTAGGAAATGAGTAGTTAAAACCTTTATAATTTTTTCTAATTGAATGAACTTCTCTTTTGTTTAAAAAGCAAAATTTGAAAACGGAAATTTGAAAGAATTATTTCAAAAGCCAAAAACCAAAATTTTAAAACGAGAATTTTAAATAATTATTTCGTTTTTTAAAAATTCTAATATTTTTTTAAACGTGATTAAACATTTTTTATTCCTTAAGAAATAAAGCCATTTCATTTTAAATCGGAAAAGCAACACATCGGGTTGCCACTCAGCTAGTATATATATAAATCGTAATGGATACTTTCATAGACAAAATAATCTAGACGAAAATATTCAAATTAAATACAATAGTCAAAGCATGCAATGAATTTGTAAGTTTAATACCCACAAAACATACTTATTTGAATTAAATTCTTAAAAACTTCCATCTCAATCAGTCTAATGGTTCAATTTTATCTTTTACCATATTTTAATACTTTTTTGTCAATTTATTTCGTTGTTATGCACGGGACGCAACATTAATTTGAAGTATCACAAAAAGAAAAGAAACTAGTTAAAAAAAAGTTAAAAGCTAGTAAAAGGTAAAAACTAGTTAAAGAAAAAGTTAAAAAAAAAACTTAAACATTTAATTTAGAACAATATCAGAAGAATTTTTCCAAAATCTTTCTTAGTGCACCCTTACACCATAAGAAGAATCGCCATACAAAATGTCAGTCCTTTGGGTCCAGCGGATTGGTCTGTGCGTTATCTGTCAGTCAATCAGTTGCGGAACTGTTTTATATATGCATGCATATATAAAACAGTTTATATAAAACAAACCAAATGAAAGGGTGGTAGATATGAAGGTACACACGGCAGGTTGTTATAACGTATTATAGCGTAGGAATAATCCAGCATCATAATCCAGCATAATCGCTGGTTTACCAAGGTTAAATCACGACTAACAAATGAATGGAAAGGAATACAAGGGTAAAAAAAATCAGACCTGCATTAGAAATGACCTATTTTTATCGATTTCTTTTCTAGTTTTTATAAATAGGACTGTCAATCAAATATTGCTACTAATTTTATTATAACTTTATAAAGCTATCATAAGAAAGAAAATTAGATATCTGAGACGAAAATGGATGCGCATTGAGCATTTTTAAATAGAGTCATTAACAAACTGATTTTAATGAATATCTTAATTAATTACATTCTGATATATTTTTTTAAAATTTAGAAACATATATTTTTTTTGGCATTAATTACATACATTGACCGTTGTATTTAATTTGAATAGTAGCGAAGCACAGGTATTCAGCCAGTTGTAAATTAAATTTACAATGAAATATGTTAACTATATATATATATTTTACTCATTTACTATTTTTAAATGTTAGGTATATTTTTGTGTGGCCCAAAACAATTTGTCTTCTTTCAATGTGGCCCTAGGAAGTTAAAAGGTTGGACACCCCTGCTCAATACAGTGGGATGAAACTCAGTGGACACCTTTGAATTTGAAATGCAGGGAATTGACGACTAACACTTGTACAAAACGTAGTTTTGGTAACATGATATAAACAGTGAGTCAAATAAGTACTTCTTCAAAGGGGATGATAATGTGTGAAACGAACACTGTTCCTTCGACCTTTCATGAAAAGGGGGGTTTCTAAGTGTGGAACGCTGCTACAGATCAGGCTTCGACATGATATTAGTCGATCGCGAGCCATAATTTCATAAATATAGGACTGTCTTAGAGTGAACATCTTCCATAAAAAATGAGAACTAGTCGATCGCCGAATAAAAAATCATAGAAGTCGATCGCCAACTAAAAAAGGGCCAAGTTGGTCAAGGCGAAAATTTCCCCAAAATTTAGTATAGAAAGTACTTTTTTTTCTTTCTACTAGTTACAGCTGTATCAAATGTTGATAATTAAAGGGACATTGTGAAATTTGTCCAAAAATTCGATTTTTTTTATTTTATTGAATTGGGAAACTACGGACGAGTAGGAATGTGTCGCAAAAAGAATTTTTAATTTCTGCAATTACTTTCTTAGTTACAGGCATTTGTATTTAATTTAGATATTATGTGGTTACTAATAGCAATAACTTGAAATGTGTTTTTCTCAATATAAAAATTTTCACGTCATACGAATATCCAAACTGCTCCGGGCGCATTTCTAATGATCGTATTGCTTTGAGATTGAAGTTTTATATACTCAACTGTATATCAAATAAATCTTATCGAAAAAAATTATGCTTCGTAGCACAGAATTTCTAAATTTTGCACTTGAAAAGATGATTTATAGTTATTTTGCGTCATAAAAAGGGTGTTTTCACTGTTATTATTTTTTTCTCTTTATATTTTTAATGAATGCTTAAAATAAGCAATAAGTTTCATTGTTAGTTCTATACGGTATCCTGTAAATAAAAATGACCCTATTATATGCAAAAGAAATGCGCATGGAACATTTTTAATGAGGCCAATTTTTAATATAATTAATAATTCATAATTCATAAATTATTAATATTTCATCTTTAAATTTTAACCACTTTTACATATCTATGGTGCTAATCACATATTTAAATTTCAAGCAAATCTATTCCAAACAAAAAAAGTTAGGTTTGAAGGTCCACTGTCCCCTTAAATAGATATGGTGTTTTCAGATGGCCCTAAACTGTCTGAGCACATTAATTTGCCCGATTCCTTTTATCCCAAGAAAATTATTTCCTTAATGACTCAGCAAGTGAGAAAAACGGAGCGCGCTCAAAAATCGCAGCTGCATGCTCAGCAAAGTCTGATGGGATGTTTTGAGAACATCGTTCCATATTCCATAGTGCAGGTGGCCGCTCCTGTCTTTCGGTCGATTTGTGTTCCGATTTCGAGGATCGGAGGCGGGGAAAGAACTCAAGAATCAGTCTTCCAGATTGGCTAAAAAATCTCTTTTCGCTGCGGTTTTTGAGGCTGGATTATCTGTTGCAGAAAATACAGTCGAACCTCCATATATCGAAGCAGCAAATTGCAGGAAAAAAATTCGATATATAGAATTGAGCTTATCATAATTCTCCTAAAAAAAAAAAAAAATTAAAGCTAATTTTCGTATACGAAACTCCCTTTCTAATTTATATGCGAATCCCATTAAATGAAAGTTAATAACTAAAAAATGAATAAATGTGAAAGATTTATTGAGTACTACATACCTTTAAAAAAACAATAATCCAGACAGTGGTTACAATGGTCACAGTTACATTCTTTAAAAAAAAAACTACGAATATCTTGCCGAACAGCCAGCTTTGCGGAAAGTTCAAAGAAATGTTCGTATTTATTCAGTCCACTAAAAACTTAATCAGGGACATTTTCCGCGAACTGAAGTCCACGACGTATTGTTTCAAATGCCAAAAATTGGGAGATTTTGTTCTAAAGTGGAATAAAATCTCCCAATTTGTCTTGAAAAAAATTTCGATGTATAGAGATTTTTTCGATATATAGAAACAATTTTTCTATGTAATGAACATGGAGATTTGCTAAGAGTTCGATATATAGAAAATTTCGATATGTGGAAGTTCGATATATGGAGGCTCGACTGTATCTGAAATACTATTTTTCCAAAATACATGATAAATTTAAAAAGCTGCATATCTTTTTTTTTTTTTTTTTTTTTTTTTTTTTTTGCACAGTAAACCCCCAAAAAAGAAAAAAAAGGCTTCCTTACCATTGACACTTTTATTTATTTATTTATTTATTTATTTATTTATTTATTTTTTTTTGGGGGGGGGGAGGTTATGGGTGTGTTTGTGTGTGTGAAATTTCATGTGGCCAAAACTCCATATTTAAACATTAATATGCATTTGCATTTCTTTTAAGTAAAAATTAGCAAAAAATTAAAATTAAAAGAGAGCACGATTTTAAAATGATAAGCTTCCTATTAAAATATTGAAAATTATAAACTTGATTTATCTTTATGAAGACTTGAAAAAACCTATACTTCAGATCAGGGCCCGACTTAGCCTAATTGGGGCCCGGGGCAAAAACTTCTTTGGGGCCCCCCCTCTGCTTCACTACTTCAGTAATGAAGAACCGAACCTTTATGGAGGTATTTAAATTTTTCACCTCATTATAGGTATATAACAAGAAAATTGACTAGAACCTAAAATAGCTATAAAGTTCCCCCTAAAGGTATTATGAAATTAATTAATCAAAAGAATATTTCTCATTTGTGAGAATTTTGAGAGAATACAATTTACAATTGATTATTGTGATTTCTCAATGTTGCGAAAATACAATAGAATCCACTGAACACGATGCAACTGAATTTTTCGCAGTTGCGATTAAGATGACCTAGTTAACAATCTAAGTTAAAATTACCTAGTTAACTAGGTAAGGTTAATTACCTTAACTTAAGGTTAATTACCTTAACTTGTTTTATACTGTATATATATATAAGTATCGCTGCAGTTTATGAAATTTTCACAAGTTTCCGAAATGCAGTTTTCTGATTATTAACTTGACCATCTAGCTGCGAAAAATTCATATCCTTGCTGACATTAGGGCGGAATTCAGCTAAATTCCGCCCTAGAAAGACATGGATTTACGAAATATAGATATTTTGTGTTCATAATGAAGAAGCAAACATAAAACTGACGGATTTTACACTGTACTGATATTTTGTTTAAAAAAAGTTCTTTAAAGAAGGAAACGTAAAATAAACTTTCTATTTGACTTGCCCCCCCTCCCACCCCTGATGTGGGGGCCCCGAGTAGTACAGCGCCATCTGTTAGCAGCTTTTGTAACTATTTCGAAAATTAGTGCATAAAATTCTTTCAGGTTTCACGATAAAAATACCGTTTGTTGTATTCCTCTACAGATCTCTGTTCTCTAGATTTTTCAATTTGAAATCAGGTACTTCTTCGCTGGACACCCTGTATATAGATTCAAAAAGATTTTACTCGAAATAAATACGTTGGAATACATCTGAGGTTTAGGTTTGTTGTTTCATGCAGGGAATCTTTCATTCAATTGGAAACATTATAAGGGGACAGTGGACCTTCAAACCTAACTTTTTTTGGGCTTGAAATTTGAACATGGGATTAGTACAATTGATATGTAAGAGTGGTTAAAATTTAAAGATGAAATATTAATGAAGTATGAATTATTAATTATATCAAAAATTGGCCTCATTAAAAATGTTCCGTGCGCATTTCTTTTGCATATAATATGGTGATTTTTATTTACAGGATACCTTATAGAACTGACAATGAAACTTATTGCTTATTTTAAGCATTCATTAAAAATATAAAGAGAAAAAAATAATAATAGTGAAAACACCCTTTTTATGACGCAAAATACCTATAAATCATCTTTTCGAGTAAAAAATTTAGAAATTCTGAGCTACGAAGCATCATTTTTTTCAATAATATTTATTTGATTTACATTGAGTCATTCACTTGAATTTGGAATTCATTCTACTCCATGGTTTTTCATATTCTCTTTAAATAACTACATTTTTAATGTATAATTTTAATGTTAATTAAATTGTGTTTCCCTTTGCTAATTATTATAAATTAATGCCTGCTGTGTGGTGAGTCATTTACTCACAGATACCGCCACGCGTGGGCTGTGCGTGCTTTGGGTTCAATTTGCGGCGGGCCTTATAGTCCGCCAGACATATTAGCGCCCTTTACACGTACGCTCTTTTGCGAGTGCTTGGAGCGTACGGGAAAACTTGAAGTATGCTCCAAAGCAACTTTCCTTTCCTCACACGCGCACTCAATTGCGCGGGAATAATAGGGCGCCATTCGCCTGTAAGTACACCGCTGGCCGTTCATTTAAAGGGGCACCCCATAGGTGGCCAGCTCTACCCCCTACATGCCGGTCCAGCAATCTAGAACCGAGTCATGTGACGAGAACTCGACCCCCCACCTACGGAGATAAATTTGAGAACTGGAGGACATTGCAGCCACGACGGATTGCTCGTGCACCAGCCGCCATTAGTGTACACTACGGTGGATTTGTCAGCGACGGGCATCGAACCAGTGACGTTCAGATCGCTGCCTTTGCCGACTGGACCCACGCTTCGGAATCATTATAAGGTTGTTTTTAGCATCACCGAGCCGAAGGAGAGAGAGCTGAACAAAAGCTTAACTCACCGGCAATACTGCACGTACAAAAGGATAAAAACTGTTTGTTGTATAAATAGATACGGTACTTACGTATTAACGCCACCGCAGCAGCTACAGATTTGGCGGTTTTTAAGTGCCGCCAATCTACACCTAAAATATTTGCGACAAATCATAAAATAAAATACTTTATTTAAAATCAAAACACTTATATATATATATATACTAGCGGCCCGTCCCGACTTTGTCCGGGTTGAACAAAATATTATACCAATAAATTTCCAGTTGATAGCCAATAAATTGTAAATCTTTTTTTACCTTAAATGTCCAATAAAAAGCGTACTTCCAAATGCAGTTTTCTTCAATAAACCCTTTAACGTTGCCAGTTTCAAAAATCCTTTTTGTATTTATCAATACCTCCTCTACTTGAATCTTAAAAATATTAAACCTTTTCCTTACGGGGTGGGATAGCATATATCCGAAGCACATACTCTCGAAAAATACGGTTTGATGTCGGCAGAGATATAGTCTAGAATTCTACTTCGTTGTGACTTTCCTAACGTCTTTGCCCCCAAAGAACAATTGGGTGACATTCTGGGAACGGAGGGTGAATCTTGCCGAAAAGGACTGAATAATAATCTTTTGTCGTTCTAGCTAGAGGCTATTTCTTTACAGGCGAGAGACATCAGAAGGGCGGTTCATCCATTTTCAGCCTTTTGAGAGATGAAAGAGGCAAGGAGTGCCGATGAACTACTATTGAAATTCTTCTTTAATAGTAAGAAAGCAATAAGAAAGCAATTAACCACTCTTTCCCCTGACCCCCGACGCTGAATGTCCCCCACGTAAAATGGGGATAGGAAGTAGATAACATTTTCCCGTTGTAAAGAGCGATTTCGAAAAACGGACCCCGTAAGCTAAAGGGTATTTCTATGGTTACTTGACTGCGGTTGACAAAGGAAAATATGTAAGGTACATTTTAATGTACAAAAGTTGTACATTACCCTCCACATGCAAAATCTGCTCTCTCTCTTTGTATATTATTATAGAAGTATAGATACACATTGGTATCTCAAAATTAGAGTAAGAGATGAAATAAAAATACAAAAATAAAAAAGGATTTTAAGTAAAGAATTTTTTTAAAATTATTTTAAGCACCTAAAATAATATTCAAAGTAATATTACGTTATTTATTAATTAAAGTTAATTTTATAAAAGAAAGAGGTGTGCTTGAGACCGTAGTTTTATTCAAAAATAAAAAAGGATTTTAAAAAAAGAATGTTTTTTAAAATTATTTTAAGCACCTAAAATAGTATTCAAATTAATATTACGTTAGTTATTAATTAAAGTTAATTTTTTAAAAGAGAGAAGTTAAGAGATGAAATAAAAATACAAAAATAAAAAAAGGATTTTAAGTAAAGAATGTTTTTTTTAAATAACATTAAATTTTTTTCAAATAATATTCCCAAAATAATATTCAAATTAATATTACGTTAGTAAATAATTAAAGTTAATTTTTTAAAAGAAAAAGGCGTGCCGGAGAACGGATAGGTTCAAACCACTATCGTCAGAACAGAAGCCCACCGCGATAGCACCACGCTAAGGGTCGTTGAAGACTTCGGCACAAAAAGCGGTAGAGGACAGTAGCGGTAACAATGGATATTGTTAGGATTAAGCACCTAACTTTATTTCTACTGATCAGATATACATAATATATAGCCTATGTCCATCTGGAATAATGTACCTTTCAAACAGTGAAAGAATTTTTCAAATAGGTGCAGTGGTTCTGGAGATTACCCTCCACGTACAAAATCGCTCTCTCTCTTTATATATAAGTATAGATATAGATAGATTATAGAAGTATAGATACACATTGGTATCTCAAAATTAGAGTAAGAGATGAAATAAAAATACAAAAATAAAAAAAGGATTTTAAGTAAAGAATGTTCTTTGAATTATTTTAAGCACCTAAAATAATATTCAAAATAATATTACGTTACTTAATAATTGTGTGCACGCCGCCATCTTGGATTTTTTTGTGCCAACTTGGCGATTTTACCGTGTTTTGAGGAGTGGAAAAATTCTCGCCAATGTGTTTTAAGCGGTGTTTTCAAAACGCTGGACTTTGAATTTTTTAGCTTTTTAATAAAAACCACCTGTTTAAATTATGAAACTTAGAAAAAATTTTGAAAAATCATTTAAACGTTGGACTTAGATTTATTTTTGGGTTTTTAATAAAAACCACTTTTTTAAATTATGAAACTTGGAAATTTTTTTGAAAAAATCATTCTCAAATATTGGAAATTTTGGGTTTTTCTTTTAGCTTTTTTAATAAAAACGACCTTTTTAAATTATGAAACTTAGAAATATTTTTGAAAAATCCTTTAATCGTTGGACTGAGATTTTTTTTTTGTCATTTTTAATTAAAAACTACCTTTTCAAATTATGATCCATATGAAAAATTTGGTCAAATGAATTTTACTTATAGATAAAATTTCAATGCCATGTATTCAGTTTGCCCTAACTCTTTGACTAATAGCAATGAATCACCAAAATATTATGCCAATATATTGTTAATTAGAAAAAAAATACAGCATTTTTGTACCACCTAAATAACTTGCAATTTAAAAATTATCTCAAATTCAGCTTTGAAAAATGTTAAATAATTATGAACCCATAAATTCATGGTGAGTAACCAGATCCTCTTTTTTTTTTTGGGGGGGGGGGGGGGGTTAGGGCATTGTGGTAATGAAATTTTACTTCAGATTTGACCTTAACCAAATATTTGGTGCATACAATAAAATCGGGACAAGAATTATTTGACCATTTATCCTGCTGTGTTGGAAATAAGAAAAAAAAACCTTTTCCTAAACCAATAACTTAACCTTAACTAACTTCTTAACTTAGGTTCCTGGGGAGAGAGAAGTTGAACTTCAGTTATTTAAATTTATTTGTAATCCACTACAACTTAGAATTATAAAATATTTTAAAATATATTGTATTTAAAATGTATACTGTATTTTACATTTTACGAAAAAATGATGGCAGATCATTTTTACTTCAAATAAATGAAATGGTGTATCATTATAGTATACTAATTGACAATCGATAAACAAAATTAAAAGCAACTTAAATTTAATAAGTTAACGAAAAACTGATAATGGATTCAAAAATTTTCAACAAAAAGATTCTTAGTTTTAAAAATAATTTACTCTTTTGAGTATAGTCAATTTGACTCAGATTTCCAGTTCAAGGCCGAGATCTGACCTAAAATTATTATACTGTAATTAAAAGATCACATCAGACATAATTGTTTGATCTTAAAATTAGAGAATTTGACATTGGGTTATTTTTACCAGAACGCAATAATTATCGCCATGCGAAATGCGCCAAACCCTGGCGAAAAAATCCAAGATGGCGGCCATGCACACAAATCTAGAGTATCCCCCCTAACTTTATTTCTACTGATCAGATATACATAATATATAGCCTATGTCCATCTGGAATAATGTACCTGTCAAATTGTGAAAGAATTTTTCAAATAGGTGCAGTGGTTCCGGAGATTACCCTCCACGTACAAAATCCGCTCTCTCTTTATATATTAGTATAGATATATATATATATATTGGCGCATTAGCGCAACTTCAGCTGCGGTGGCGTTAATGCGTAAGTACCATAGAGACTATTAATAAGATGACAGATGAGAAAATTTTTTAATTTATTAAAATAAATTATTAATGATTTTTTTAAAAATTTTTGTTATCTCAAACTGATAATGTAACTGAACAAAATTTCAAAAATTGTAATTTAAAAAACAAAACGAAACCGATTTCCCCTTGACCGCCTCGGGGTTATAGGGTTATGAAATGTGTTTCCACTTGTCATGAGGTTCGTTATCTAACGGTTCCGTAACTGACTGACAGATAAGCAAACCGCTGGACCTGACATTTAGCATGGCGATTCTTCTTACAGCATTAAGAAAAATTTTTGAAAAATTCTTATTAGATTTTTTTAAATTATATTCTTAAGCTGTTTTTGTAACTTTTTTAAAGTTTTCATTTAAAATAATAATCTGGGGGTTATAAAATTTAGATCACGAGAAATATCCTATCAATTTTTTTAAACTGAAATCTTTTTCGAATACCTACCACCGTTTAATGATCTTTGGTGAATTTGTAAAGATTCATTTTTAGAATTTAATTCTGACAGCGCGCCAAACCCGGTGTGTATCGCTTGGGCAAGCAGTAAACAGTTAAACACAAAAGAACCAAAATCCGTCACAAGAAAAGAGGTAAGCAACGATAAGTAATCCTATTTTAATAACCCGCGGTAGTTTCGTTAGAAGAGACTACCTGAAATTATTATTTTTTTATAAATATAGTTTGTTGGGTTTTTTTTACATTAATTGCATACATTGGCCGATTTTTCGATTGCTGGTTTGTTAAAAATAAAGTTTTACTATGTTTTCAAAATATTTCATGTAGTTTTGAAATAGATTATATATCTTAAATTATAAAGAATAGATTATATATCTTATTATTAAATACCCATTCTGATTTATTCATTTTAATTAATGGATAGACCCCTATTTTATTGAAAATCGTAAGTGCACGAACACTTTTGGGAGCCACTGTAGTTTGAATATTTTCTTCTACATTATTTTGTCTTTAAAAATATCCGTTACAATAATTTTTTTATATATATATATATATTTTTTGCCTACATTAATACATTTTGCATACATTGCATACATTAACTGCATTCATTTACCGTTACGTTGGATAAGAAACGTTTTCAAAAAAAAAAAAAAATGGTTGAGAAAAATTTCGTTATTGACGGGGAAAATGTTCATCAAATACTGTTGTTCCTATTGTAGGAGATGGAGCCTGCTTATTTAGAGCTCTATCTTAAAGCAATTTCATTTTTTTTTTCATTGTAATTACCCTAAAATGTACTCCGTAGCGAAGCATGGGTGTTCAGCTTTTTTTACATAAATTGCAGACGATTCTGTGATTTGTTTTCTAGAGAAGTCCTTTTTAATGACGATTTTATTTTGGTACCGAAAAAAGTTCCATTCGTATGTTTTACTTTCGCGTCACTGTCTCAAACTTTCAGTGGCGTAGCGAGCATACCTGGCGCCCGGGGCACGATACCTTTGTGGCGCCCCCCCCCCTGAAAAACATATAGTAATATAATATATAGACCCTATATTGGCGCCCTCGATAAACATATAATAACATAATATATAGACCATATATTGGCACTCCCCCCCGAAAAGCATATAGTAACATAATATATAGACCTTATGATGGTGCCCTCCCCTAAAAACACATAGTAATATAATATATAGACCTTATATTGCCCCCCCCCACAAAATAATATAGTAATATAATATATATACCTTATATTGGCGCCCTCCTCGAAAACATATAGTAATATTATATATGGATCTTACATTGGCCCCTCTGCGAGTGGCGCCCGGGGCATGATAGACCACCTTGCCCCCCCCCTTTGCTACGCCACTGCGAACTTTAGAATAGCATTTTAAACAAGAAATGACCCACGAAGCTTTTCTGCAAAGCTTCATTCAATTCAAAACCGGCAGGCCAAATTTCAGCTTTTTTTTGGGAAAAACCAATCCGCTAAATTGTTGGCCGTTAGAGGGGAACACTCGTCCAAAAATACGTCAACACATAGCTATAAAAAATTACACCGTCATGTTTCTGGGCAGCGAACTGACATGTCCCGTCTTAAAAAAAGGCGAGCCTCGGCAAGAAATGAAGCAAAACAAATCTGATGATCGCACCCAAACATAGATGGATTCTTGCAGATGGTTTTTCGCCTGGATGTTCGTTACTCGATCTGTTTACAGAAGAATATAACAGACACCCATGCGTTCTCTCCTACTATACCTTACTCGGCGATTTTATGGAGCTGCCTGCGAAACATTGAATTGCGTAAACCTCATGCTTCCATGACACTTTATAGAAATGATACCCGTGCATGTATGTTTCATTAACGTTTCAATTGACACGAAAAGAATTTTTTTTTAAAATTCTAAACTGTTGGTTTTTAAGGGGTTCCGTCCCAGTTTCAAGGGATGAGGAATTTTCCAATCTGTATTTTCCTAATCACAGATTAGCAAGGGCGTATATCCTTTATTTCTTGAAATGCAATGCGCGAGTTTTTCCAAAATCTTTTTTTTTTTTTTAATACGACTTTTCAGAAAAGAATTTTGAATGAGTAGCGACAGACACCAATCGTTTAAATTCGCCGTCAAAAATCCGAAATTTTTTTTTCTCTCTTTATTTAACCCTTCAGCGGTCGCGCACATTGGATCGAGTCCATCGACTCCCGCTTATGTCTTATTGTATTCCAGTATAATCGTTGGTTAAATGACGACTGCCAATGAATGGAAAGGAATACGAGGGTCAGAATATCAGACCTGCATTAGAAAGGGTGTTGCTATCAATAGAAACTGCTTAGATCAATGGTTCCCAACCTTATGCAGCTGGCGACCCACCTTTCCTTATCCGACCACCTCCACGGTCCATCAGTCCATGGTAGAGTAATAAACCTTATTTGTATCGTATTCCTTCCTTAAGTATGTATAATTTACCATCAAATATTGCAAATATATATATATATATATATATATATATATATATATATATATATATATATATATATATATATATATATATATATTCATAAAATTTCTATAAACTTCATATAACTTCATAAATACTAAATATTCATAAAACTTCTTGATATACACAGTTGAGTATTTCAGAAGTTTTTTTTCTTTTTTTCCCAATGCAGAGGCACTTGTCGTCAAACATTCGCCTCTATTACGCCGCAATCTTACTGCCCATTTTATTATGGGGGCACAGCATTACCCCTGTAGAGTCACGACAAGGCTGATAAACTAACTCTCTGAGGCATTTTGAAGAAATTTCACAACTATTGATCCATACCAAGAATGACAGAGTTCTAATTAAAAGCGGAGGCCAATTTTTTAAAACAAAAACTCAACAATTTACTAACAAAAAATTAACATTTAAACAGTGCGACATATTCAATTAAAATCCCGTGCAGATTCACAACGTACGGAGCCTAAAACACACATCCGCACAGGCCGCGTTCTCTAGCGTCTCTCTCCAATGTCTGGATTTTCAGACGGGGTGGAGGGGCCGGCAGATTATCGGCTGACAGCTCTTCTTAGACGCCGAACTTTATTACATTGCAGAAACGTTAAGAATCCCCCCACGTGTTCCGAACTGGTGGAACCGAACAACACATTCCTTGAAAAATACGCAGCTGTGTTTCAAGCTCTTGTGGGGTCTCGGGAAAAAATAAGACCCTATTTCCAGTACGCTACACTCCCTATGAAGGGAGGCATTTTTCGTGGCGCGACGCCAGGATTCGATCCGAGCACCCTCAGCACCGAAAACCAGCGCGCTGTACCACTGAGCAAACACAAACCTTCGTATTTCAGAAGTTGGAGATACTACAGTGACAGAATCAAAAGAACGGGCTCTAGATAAACCTACATACAACACTAAACATTGGATTTGATATAAGTATAGGTCTAAACATACATATTTTGATAGGTCTAAACATATTTATATGATTTTATAGGTCTAAACCTATTATGTCAAAAGATCAGCGGTTGTAACAAATGTCGCCATTACACACACGCGGTTTTGTCCAGTAATGTCCGCTAATGTAGCCGTTGCCATTCGGAGTGTATAAATATCGTCGATTTTTGTGCAACATAACTACGCGTTATATATGTATATAGATATTAAAATATTTATTCCTGGCATTATTTCAAGTTAAAATTTAAAACTGAAAGTTACCTGCTTTTGAAATTTGAGAGAACTCCAAGCTAAATATTTCTTTTTCTCTTTCGTAAGATAATTTGTAAGGTAATGTATTTGTAATTTGTAATATATGTAAGAAATTGATTTTAAGAATTCCAAAAAGGAAAACCTTGAGTTTACACGTCTCCAAACCAGAGTGGCTCATTTGGTAACTATGAGAAACAAGGTTTCCTTCCAGTATTTTAAAGAACTTTAGGGTAATGTTTTTTCAAATAATAATTTAAAAGTATATTTTTCTTTGGATATCAGACTTACTTCATTTTTTTTTCAGCGAAAAGGGAACGGAACATGATGATACTATTATTTGACGAACAAAGTCTTTGTTGAACTTCGCATTGATCGTTTCGCACTTGCAGATTTTTTTCCATAGGTTAATATTGTTCGTTCACACATTTTCTCCTTAGGTTAATATTGAGGCTAATTTAAGCTAATCCAATAGGGTTAGCACACAGCAGCCTTAACATTTTAGGCTTCTGGCTGGGTTTTTTTTTGTTTTTTTTGGGGGGGGGGGATTAAAGCAGAATTTGATGCATATCCTCAGAGTTTTATATTTCGACAATGATGCCCACATGGTATTGTGACGAGAGTCGTGGGCTCGGATTAAAATTCCGAGTAAGGCTTGGACGTTGCCTGTTGTCACCTGTACCTCACCTAAATGGTGTTCCCATAATAAAGTAGCCAATAAGATATCTCGGTGTTGATGGGGCGAACGTCTTCGATAGTCAGTTGCCTGCCGCATTTGAAATATATATACAGTGGTACCCTGGCAGCAGTGGCGTAGCGAGCATAACTGGCGCCTTAGGCACGATTCCTTTGTGGCGCCCCCCCCCCCCCTGAAAAGCATATAGTAATATAATATATAGACCCTATATTGGCGCCCTCGATAAACATATAATAACATAATATATAGACCTTATATTGGCGCTCCCCCCCCCCGAAAAGCATATAGTAACATAATATATAGACCTTATGTTGGTGCCCTCCCCTAAAAACATATAGTAATATAATATATAGACCTTATATTGGGGCCCTCCCCTGAAAAACATATAGTAATATAATATATGAATCTTACATTGGCGCCCCTCTGCGAGAGGCGCCAATGTAACTCAAGCTGTACTCAAGCTGTACAAGTCACTCAAGCTGTACTGAAAGAAATTGATGGCCTAATGGGATATTGGCGAGAGGTTATTGCTTGGAATCCGTCCAATAAAACATTAGATGCTTGCACAGGGATTGTTTCTCTTTTCTGATCCCTGTTGTAGACTCACATTTGGGGGCGTCCATTGATTCCGTGAGGCGATTTTCGCGATTTTTTGACCCCCTCCCCCCCCCCCCTAATATCACGTGAGATTTTTCAAAATGCGTATTTTTAGTGTAAATACGTTAATCTGTGTCTGATTGCGTCGGATTTATTTTAAAAAAACATAATTTGCTTAATTATTTTTATTTAATACTAGTTAAGACTAGTATTTAAGACTACTAAGAACGTAGTCTAGAATCACAGTGAGAAAAATCGAACAATAAAATACTTACATAGGAACTACTAAAATTCGTAAAAGAATATTCATTCTAGTTCAGTCTACGGGGACTCGTGTGTGGTCTCAAGAGTGACTTCTGGAACTATTGTGTAGGATTTAGCCATATTTTAGTGTAGAAACATGTTTTACTTAATATAACCCAGTTTGCTCGCAATTTTACGCTGTTTCTTGGGGGAAAAAATTACGTGAATTTGCTGAGACCACCCCCTCTCCCCCACGTCAGACTGGGTGAGATTCGGCTCGCCCCCCCCCCCCCCTAAAAGCCTCACGTAATTAATGGCCACTCCCTTTAGGGAGATTCACTGTAAGAAACTTGCTTCTGTCTATGCTTCAAAATGTTCAAAGTGAGGCATTGTTTGATCATTAAACTTCGGCGAGCTTTGTTAGGGTGATACTACTTTGAACGAAATTTTGTAATTCAACCTGTTTTGGTCTTTCTTTTCGCACGGAGAGGAGAGACAGGATGCTTGTCTCACTACATGTTTTAGCACGTGTGATAAGGCGTCCACATTCATCTGCACTGAACAGTATTCTGCGGGGGAAACCAGTGATTTATGGGCAGAGCGTCTGCAACAGTTTTTATAGCGCATATAGATTGGTGCAGAGTTCTCTGCCTGCAGACCCCCGACTCCTGTCATCACATTAGTCACGGTAACATTAGACACGGTATTTAGAACCACCCCCATTCCCGCCCCCAAGGTTTCTTTGATCTGGTGTCTCCCCCGACCCCGCTAGACACCATTTGACCCGCTGAGCCCCCGCCCTTTCTTTGATGGACCGCCAGAGGAGGCGATCCACGCACAGTACAGAGTACAGAGTGAACATAAATCACTGGATTCCCCAAGGCACAGGCAGAGAACTCTGCACCAATATGACACCAATAAGACAGAGCATCAAATGGGGTCATGACCCCAAAATAGTGTCAAGCGGTGTCGGGGGGTACTTGTCTGCATGAATGTGGATGCGCTATGACAAGTATAACCGAGCAAACGTCGAGTACCGAAGCATTTTTTTTTCGTGTCGAAATGCGACGAGTAACCGAAGCAGACAAGTATACCGAGGTATGACTGTATTTGTAACATGTAGGTAACGTTGCATTGTTCTTTTGGGGGGGGGTATTTCTTCCTGCCAAATTATGACAATGAAGAAGGGTAGCGATATGCATATTTTCTACCAGAGATTACGTCAGGGTCAACGTCACAGCTTGTGATGCTGATATGAAAGGTAGTGGAAAAAAATATTGCCAGAGAGCCCTCGTGTGCAATGTTAGGAACGTAGTTTTTGTACTGTAATGAATTGTTTTTACCCACGTTTGAATGTTTTCAGTGAAAGTGAGTAAAAGTATTATTAAGGGGATAGTGGACTTTCAAATTACCAAATTTCGAGCAAAAATTGGATTTTTTTTTTTTTTTTTTTTTGGGGGGGGGGGGGGGTAGTATTAATATTTTAAAAAACATGTAAATATTGGAATGAAATGCATTTAAAATATGTAGTGAAAAATGAAAACTTGGTAACTTTAGAAAAGTAAGTATTAAAGGTAGGTGATAAAACATCTTTTAAATGACTTTTTCTCAAAATGAGAAATTTTCAGATTTGCAAGTCTTTAAAATGCTCCTCGTGTCATAATTTTTCACGAAATTTTATGAAATTTATAATAAAGACTCCTGTAATACATCAAAATAAAGTTATGCATCCATTTTAGGATTCGAGGTCATTCAGGTTATCAGAGTTTAACTTAAGTGTAGAAAAGTACAAAAATTTCACGAAAATTCAGAGTACAAGCATAAAAATATTTCCTAAAAATTAACTATTCAACGAAAGTAGAAAAAAATACATAACTTTGTTCAAAATGTATTTATAAGCAATATAAATGCAAAATTAAGGGGAGAAAGTTAAAAAATTGAGTCACAAGGAGCATTTTAAAAAAAGCTAATTTAATTCCAATTTTTTAATTATATAATTTTTTTTAAAAATATTTATAAAATTTTATAAGGGGTTTAATGTTGTCATACTTTAATGAATATATATGCAAAATTTCATATCTCTGAGGTAAAAATTTCAAAAATCACTTTGAAAGGTCCACCATCCCCTTAATTAATTTGACATGAGTTTTACCTTAAAGTATTTCAACTGTATTCTTTGAAGTTTAGCATCGGTTTTAATACTATAGAAGCAGACAGTTGAAAGTCATTCTATTTTTAAGTGTTTTTAAGTTATTTACATATACTCTTCATAGATTTTAATTTCAATGCTTAGGATTTTTTTAAGTACTGAAAATTAATAAACATAACTTGTATTTTTATACTTTTCGTCAAATAGTTTTCGCTGAATGTTTTCACTACATTTAAGGTTATATTTTTTTTCGGAATACAAACATAATAAACCAAAGTTTTGATCAATGAAAATTTCGTGAATATCATGTCAAAGATAATTACGTCATCGTGGTTTGAATTAGTGACGTTTATCAATGGGTATTAAGAAAAGGGCCTCGCGATGATATCTGCGTTTCACCCCAAGACTCAGGTGTAATTAGCTTCAGCACCTGGTTTAAGCCATCGAAAATTATCTGATATGAGACCTCGAAGAATCTCCCTAAAAGGTAAAGAAGTGAGAAGAACGTTCAATTTTTTAAACTTCTTTTAAAAGCTTGCATTGATAGTGAACCGTCGAATAAGAAAATCAAAGATAACCGCTTACAAGGGAGAGTATATGTTATCACCTTCAGATGTCTGATGTAAAATGTTTTATTTCATACAATGTATCTGGAAGTAGTCAACATGTGGTTCAGTGGTTAAAAGTTTCAAAATCAAAACGACAGAAGAATCGGAAGTCAACAGAATTAATATTAAGAATAACATTTAATGAATATAGAATTTAGCTCCGCATGTGCGCTATACAGGAAGTGATCTATTTATAGAAATCTTGCTTCACAATTCACAACAGCAGCTGTCAGTAGAATTACATTGGGAACAGTTTATGATTGAAAATAAAAAATAAAAAGTTAGGTAAATAATCGAAGAAGGAAAAGTCCGGAGATGGTCAGACTGGAACAGTATCAGTAAAATGTTATCCTATTACCTTTTTTTAAATTTCAGAAAGCGTTGTACGTTGTCTTATGCTTTGAAGCATGTTTTGAATTTTGAATTATAAACATCATGGTGTGATACTTAATTTCTGGTTCGAGACTGATTCAGAAAAATTTTTGCCCCAAGGTTAACATAAAGCTTGATCTGTGTTCGTGCAATTACTGAAGAATGTTCCTTAAGGTATCTCTGCTTACGTTAAAATGGCTGTTTTGGTGAATTATTTTTTTTTATTACTATTGTTCAATTTTAAAGGCCAATCTTTCAGGATTCTAAAACTGCTTTACTTTTATTCCTACGGTCATTGGATAAGAATTTATGGCCGATTTAATAAACCGAAAGCGATATTAAAAGACCGGAAGTAGCATCTTTAAATGCATTTTTTTTAGAACTCATTTTCCAGTTACTTTTGTAAACGAGAAAGCTAATAATTTAAAAAGTTTTTAATATATTTTAATGAAATTTTGCAATCGTGTTTTACATATTACTAACTATATTTTGACTTAAAAGCTAAGCTATATGTGTTAATTTAATCATTTTACAGGTACCTGCACTTATAAAAAGATTTTTTTCACTTTTTTGCTATATACTGCAGAGATTTTTGGAAGTATTGTGAAACTTTAACTTTAGAACACAGGTAAGTATCACAGTAGTATATAGTACAAAGGAAATTAAAATATATTTAGTTGAATTGAGTTTAGGGTCTCTGGCGCAAGCGCTAATTTGTACTAAAAATTGATAAAAAATTCCGAAAATTCTAAAATGTTATGAAATTTTTACCAAAATTATATTTATTTTCAGGATTTGATATTACATTTGAACAAAAAATACATGTACTTAACCAGTATTGTATATTCTTAAAAAACAAGGTGCTCCGAATGTAAAAAGAAAAAATAATTCTACTCCCGTTTGTCATTTTTACAGTCGCAACATGTATATGAGTAGAACATTAATCAAATATCCATTGACCGACGAGAGAAATGAAGTGTAACCCCATGTAAATATTACCCCATGTTTCACCGTCTCTTGCTGGCCGAATATCTTAGAACACTGATCCGCAAACTTTGGTCAGACTTACTAGTGGAAAGGAAACTCGATTGCAAACTTTTGAAATTGTTTAAACCAAGGGAGGGCAACTGTTTTGGCCCAGTGACGTAGCGAGCATAACTGGCGCCCGGGACACCCCGAAAAACATATATATAAAGAATTAGTGAAAAGGACCATTTGGCGACCCTCTGCGAGTGGGCATGATAGACCCCCTGGCTACGCCACTTTGTGTAAGCGGAGGGCCACACCTTTTTTAAAATTTTTGCATTTATTAGTTAATTCAGCATTTTAGAAAAGGTATAAATTGTATCATAAAATAAAATAAAATATTGGCAGTTTTTCTGGCTGTGTTTGGCAGTTTTTCTGGATGTCCAATAGTTCCTCACTGGTAGTCCAAGAGAGATTCTAATGCGGAGGCACTTTGTCGGATAGACTGTTGTTATTGAGCGCAGTTTTGCTGACCATTTTATTATAGGCAGACCAGCATTGCTCCCTACAAACGGACAACACGAACGGTTTGGTTTGGAGCGCTACGATCAATTATTGCTCACGAGGGCTAACTACACAAGGACCTACTGCTTAAAGCCGATTCCGAACGGCTCCATGCCAAGAGTGGGATTCGAACCCACACACTTTGGTACCGAATGCCAATTCGCATTTATTCGCATCTATTTCGTAAATATGAAAATGGATGTTTGAGAATCACCAGCATGAATAGCGAACATATCTTTGAGAACAGAAGAATTTTTTAGTTACTAGGTGGGTCAACTCTAATACAGTTGTGTTGGGAAGTATATTTCGAACGTGTTATTGAAATGATCTGCGTTGAAGGATTTGGCCCAGTGCTTTATCTGAAGCAACAGTTAATGTAAACTGGACTAGTATAGCACTCGTGATTCTAATTAGCTTTCCTGGTCATGTTTATTATTAGAGTGTGGCTTGCTGATAATTTCTTACTGCACAAAATAGGTGGTGTGCTAATTCAATATTTTATCTTGTTGTTGTTGTTTCTAATGCTCCCGGAAGTATTGCAGGTCAGGTCCATATATGAATCATATATGGACATATATGAATTATTTCATGCATCCATATATGAATTATTTCATGCATTTCTATGGCTGAGTGTATCACAAGAGTCGGAGTCCAATTTAGCCAGGTGCCCCCCCCCCCCCATGGTTACATCTGGGGGATCGTACCCTCTCTTAACTCATAGAGGGACTTTCGGGTCTACGAATTTAACGTGCCCATATCCAGCCAAGACAGAGGTATTTAATGACGCTTGTTGGAATTCGAGATCCGAGCATCCTCAGCACCGAAAGCCGACGCGCCACCACTAGATTACCTCTGGCCCTTGATATTTTTAGCTTTACTTTCAGAGACCGCAATTTATCATTATGGGTGTCTTGCACGCGTTAGATATGTTTATGAACGCATCCTGTGGACACAACTTCCAGTGCAGTAAACAAAGTCATTGCCAACGTGTTTGTGTTCTTATTTTTTTGCATATCGTCGCCTGGAGAGCTCCAATCTCAAGACAATGGATATCAATTTAGGTAGCACGTGATGTGAGGTACTGCATAAATTGACTCCTACAAAGTGGTCGTCTTGCTTCCAGCCGAAATCATCAATGGGATCGAATCGAAGCAAATTTTGAGTAATCCAAACAAATTTTTTTTTCACTTCTTCCATAATATGGTAAGTTCATTAAGGGGACAGTGGACTTTCAAAATTGGGAAATTTGTCCAAAAATTCGATTTTTTAAAATTTTATTGAACTGTGAAACTACGGACGAGTAGGAATGTGTCGCAAAAAGAATTTTGAATTTCTGCGATTACTTTCCTTGTTATAGGAATTTGTATTTAATTTAGATATTATGTGGTTACTAATAGCAATAACTTTAAATGCGTTTTTCTCAAAATAAAAATTTTCGTGTCATACAAATATTCAAACTGCTCCGGGCGCATTTCTAATGATCGTATTGCTTTGAAATTTAAGTTTTATATTCTTAACTGTATATCAAATAAATCTTATTGAAAATAATTATGCTTCGTAGCTCAGAATTTCTACATTTTGTACTCGAAAAGATGATTTAGAGGTATTTTGCGTCATAAAAAGGGTATTTTCTCTGTTATTATTTTTTTCTCTTTATATTTTTAATGAATACTTAAAATAAGCAATAAGTTTCATTTTTAGTTCTATAAGGTATCCTGTAAATAAAAATTATCATATTATATGCAAAAGAATTGCGCATGGAACAATTTTAATGAGGCCAATTTTTGATATAATTAATAATTCATAAATTATTAATATTTCATCTTTAAATTTTAACCACTTTTACATATCTATGGCACTAATCACATATTCAAATTTCAAGCCAATCCATTCAAGACAAAAAAAGTTAGGTTTGAAGGTCCACTGTCCCCTGAAGCTGCTTTTATTCTCAGCCCCACCAAAACCGGGAAGATTTAGCAACTTTTTAAATCTTCACGGTTTTTTTTTGAAACGGTGAAAGGCGAAGTGGTGTAAGTCACATTTTCAACTTTTTTTTTTATTTGAGGGCACAAATGTAATTTCTATGTTCAATTTATAGTGGAATCGCAAATAATTATTATTTCCAATATTATAATAAATATTATGAATTATAATTTGTTCAATTTATAGTGGAATTTTTTTGTAGTTTTTGCAGCAGTGGCGCACCCAGGATTTTTTCTTGGGGGGGGGGGGGCGAGATGAACGGATAAAAATATTTATAATGCATGGGGGGGGGGCCGAGATAAATGGATAAAAATATTTATAATGCAATTTATATTTGTTTGGGTGCGCTATTTGTTTGGGTGCGTTTTGCAGTAAAACGCTTTGGACTTGACTTAGTGACTTGAAGCACTTGACCGCCTCTTTTGATGTCCTTTTTTCAGAGCATTTTGGTGCTGAGAAAAAAAACCGAGCATTTGTCTCCTTGAAAGCCAGCAGAAGTGAAAAAATAAGAGATCTGAAACTAAAAGAGAACCGGCGAAACCCATTCATTCTGTTCGGCTTCCAAAGCGTCATCGATGTCGTAAATACTGGCCTTATCAGATCCTCCCTACAGCTGCAAGAGAGAGTGACATGCATTTCGCCTTTCTACTTTCGGAATATCCTATTTCTGTTCGGTAATAAATATACCCAGAAAGGGGCCGCGACCTAGACAAAATAAAAATAATTGGAAGGGGTGGGGTGGGTTTCTGACCGAGGGTGTGGGACTCACGTCCAAATATCGTCTTTCCATTATTGTAAATCAGGGGTTAACAACTGGCGGCCCGCGAAGACTTCTAGGAAAATAATTTGCAGCATCAATTTAAATATTCTTAGTTAACGAAAATTTTTTTTATAAAAATCCTTATTGTTTTCAAATGTTGTTCATTTACAAAAAAGATTGATTTTCCTCGAATTCCATGAAAAGTAGGGTGTCCACCATGTTCTATTTCATACCCCCCCCCCCACACTTCTTATTTGACCCACTTATTATTTAAATACCCACTTCTTATTTGACTGTTTTGTGTGTGTCTGTGTAATTTAACGAAAGTTGGCCAGTTATAATCAAGGTCGTTGTTCATCCTCAAATTTTTAAAATTTTCATAGTATATACTATACACAAATCCTCCAAATCCCCCTCCCTCAAGAAAAAAAGTCCTGGTTATAGTCCTGATTAACTTTGAACACATTATTCACTGTTTTCAATGCGTTCATCTACTTGTAATTCATCAAACAATTTTTTCACACGACGCAGTCTTTTTGGGGGAAAACAAGGTTCAGTATTCCATAGAGCTGATAACTCAAGGGCATCGTTTTTACCAAACTCCCAATTATTCCTTAAGTTTTGGAATTGGATTAGGAGTGATGAAAACATCTCAACGGATTTCTCTATATTTTCATGAGTACCTTGCAGCATTTTCGAGACTGTATTAATAGGTTCGAGAATTTTACTTTGTACAATCATCAATATAATTGTTGAAAATTGTTCAAAATAATATATCAAATTTTTAGCTACATGTTGCTCGTCATAATTTTTTCCATTCAATGATAAATACACTCTTAGACCTCCCCACCCCCACCCCCCCCCAAAAAAAATCGACGCACCAAGAAGGGGTAAGGCAAATTGGACACAAATTGCTATGCGTACAGGTTTCGACAGAAAATGCAAAATTTTAAAGTTTGGCGATCAATGAATGAACATGTGACGTTGCAACACGTCTTAACTGCGCAACTGGCAGGACATTAAAGAGGAGACATTTCGATTCCAGGTCATAAATTCTTTGCGACTTTCATTCCGTGTACTCAGGTAAATATTAACTACGCTTCGCATACAGGTGCGCGAACAATATGCGCAGATGTCAGCATTTGAGAGAGGACGTTTAGTTGGGCTGAAAGAAGCCGGTTGGTCTAATCGGCGAATCGCTCGACATTTGGATAAGAGCGATGCCACTATTAGACGATGTTGGCAGGAATGGGTGAACACAGCGTCAAGAAAGAAGCGGTAGGCCTAGAGAAACGACAGAACGTGAGGACCGAGCAATCGTCAGAGCGGCTCTCACAGCCCCAGATTCATCATCGGTGGTACGTGCAACTGGTGCTTCAGTGACCGCAAGGACCATTCATAGGCGGCTCTGAGAAAGGTCACGGCGCCCCTTGCGTCGACTACCATTGACCTCTGTACACCGACAAGCCCGTCTGCTGTGGTGTCGGGCACATTCGACCTGGAATGTTACTGACTGGAGTAGAATTGTCTTCAGTGATGAGTCCCGCTTCGAACTGAGCCCCGATGACCAGCGAATAGGTGTGTGGAGACGCCCCGGACAGCGGTGGGATACCAACCTTTCTGTCATCCGACAACCAAGAGTGATGGTCTGGGGTGCCATTGCATTTCATAGCAGGACCCCTTTGGTCGTCACCCTTACAGCTCAGCGGTACGTCGACGCTGTTCTACGCCCTTCATGGCGTGACTTTCATATGTCTTCTTCTTGTGTTGCCCTTCATATCACGTCATCATGGTCTTACATTTGAGCAAGATAATGCCCGCCCGCACACGGCGAGAGTCTCTACTGCTTGTCTTCGGGCTTGCCCAACGTTACCTTGGCCAGCAAGGTCGCCTGATCTCTCCCCCATTGTCCATAATGCTCCAAACTTATACGTTTGGAGCATTATGGCCAGGGTCCTCCAACCAGTTCGGAATTTTAACGATCTAACGTGCCAGTTGGACAGAATTTGGCACGATAACCGGCAGGAGGCCATCCGCCACCTCTATCAATCAATCCAAGCCGACTAACTGCTTGCATAAGGGCCAGAGGTGGACCAACGCGTTATTGACTTTTTCACTTTGTGAAGCTCTTTCTCTTCAATAAATCACCCAATTTTTCTCAAATTGTAATCATTTGTTTTTTTTGTACATGTACATCACATCTACTGACTTTCGTGTCATTCGGATAACTCCGTCTTGGTGCACCGTGGTTTTTTTTTTTTTTTTTTTGGGGGGGGGGGGAGAGGAGGGGAGTCTAACAGTGTATGTCAATATTTTAATTACATCAAATTAACAAGTACGTAGTGCCTGAAGGGTCCGAACACGGGAAGACAATCTTGTTGGACAAACTCTTTTTAATGTTTTTGCTAAGTTGGTTTGATTTGTTTCCCAACGCCTAAGAGAACTGAAAAAACGTAAATTTTTTCTAGCAGTTCATAAAATTGTCTTACTTCCTGTACATTGGTGAAACTGTCAATTCACTGTTAATTACCCGTACGTAACTAAGAGCACTTAAAAAAAGTGTATTTTAATTTAATTAATCGCTAGTCTGGCTGTTAATTTTATTTCACGTATCCTGTGACACACGCTACCTGGAGTATTGAATGCAACTCTAAAGTCACAGGTAAAATATGCTACACCAGTGGCATAGCGAGCATAACTGGCGCCCGGGGCACGACACCTTTTTGGTGCCCCCCTCCCCCCGAAATACATATAGTAATATAATATATAGAATTCGTTGAGGACCGTTTGGCGCCCCTCTGGGAGTGGCATGATAGACCCCCTTCGCTACGCCTCTGTGCTACACCCCTTAAAGATTTTTTTATATTTCTTATGGAGCATCTAGGGCCTAAGAGCAACACCATAGAAAATTTTAATTTTCTAGAAAACATGTACCAGGGGTAGGTTTTTGCTGTTGTTGTTTTGGGGATATTAAGCTCCTTTTAATCCCCTAAATTTTGTATTTAAAAAAAATATTTCTTTGTACGCACCTAGGGTCTAAGACAAACTATCATACAAAAATTCAGCTTTATAGGTCTCATGGTTCTAGAGATACAGTGTGTGTGTGTGTGTATGCTTTGGGGAGGAGGATTAGGCCCCATTTGGGCCCCTTAAAATTCTAATTTATTAAAAAGATTTCTTAACGAGCACCTAGGGCATAATGCAAAATTTATGCATAATAAGACTTATGGTTCTAATGATTTGAGTTTCTTTTAACACTCATTTGGAATATTTTTTGTGCACTTCTGTTTTGTCATTAGCCCTCATTTTTTAATTAGATCTAAAATTACTTATAATGGAAATTTCGTTAATCCTCTGCCGATTTTTTAAAAATTACATCATGCATGTTATAAAAATACACATTTGTATTTTTATAACATGCTGCTCCTCAAACTATTTGCCGCCAACTTTCAGCTATAATACGTAACTGTTAGGTAGTACCTATTATTATTTATGTTGCAACATCAATTAACATACTTGACTTACTTTTAAAATTATACGTCGATGAGTCCAACAACACGCTGTAGATAAGTAATTTAGTAAAATAATAGTCATAAATCGTACGAAGTCACTTAAACAGAACACTAAATTCCAATCCACAGTCTCAATAAGTTTTAAAACACATTCATTCAAGAATCATCTTGAAATCCTTACACTGCACAAAGTAAACAATGGGAATATGAAGCGCTAAATACTAAGCTTGCTTTCAAAAAATCCCCGAATATTTGCCTCTATTCTGCGCCTGCTGCTATGTAACCCCTGCATGTTTTGTAGCGGGAGGAGTCAGTAAGTTGACCCTAGAGAATTCTACCCCCGCTCCGAATGACATTTGAAGGACTGTAATGAATCTCGCCATAGGGGGTGAAGATGCTCCCTTTTCCTGATAAGGACACTCAACTGGTAACGTTTGAGAATATCGAGTGTCTATCACGGGGCAAAAATTCAACTCGCCTAGTTTTATTTACTTAAATATATTTCATTTATATTTTGTAAATTTTATAGAAAAAATTAATCTGAAAAATTAATTTAAATAATTTTTTCAATTTAAATCTGACAAATCGAAATTATTTATACAAAAGTTTTCGCGAATTTTTATTTCACTCTTTCAAATTTTGCGTCCCTCGTGATTCGTGCGCCTGGAGCAGAGCAGTTCGCTCCAACTGCTCCACGGTAGCTACGCCCCTGTCAAGAACCCCCCCCCCCCCCCCCTCTGGTCAATGGTGTCCCGCTTTTACCAATGTTAAAATCTGGTCACCTTATATCAAGACAACACGATTGCTCTATATTTTTCGTTGCGCCATCTCTTGTTCAAATATGCAACTAGTTTTCATTATAAATCTAATATAATATTAGCATTCGATCTTTATTTGAATATAGGTACTACTGTAAATATTCAAATAGTATATGTCTCTATTACATTTTTTCTGGTGGAGTGTGTGGGGGGGGGGCGGGGATAAAATATTCAAATTTTTTCAAGGAGGCCTTGATATCCATAAATTTGTAAAGCACTGCTTTAGGATAATTCAACAAAATTTTTGAAGTGATAATATGAATACAGTTAGTTGTAATTTTAATTTTAAGCTTTAGCTTTGTGGCAAAGTTTTCACTCGTCATTTCAGTTTGAAAAGGCATTTGAAAGAAAATCGTAACCTGTGTGTAATAAAAGAGATTTTAATGTATGTGCCTATCTTTTGGGCACTTTTTTTGAAAAATGTGAATTTTTTATTAAACACATGTTTTTAGTTAAAACAGGGAACAAAACTATGGATTAAAAAGAAACTTATTGGAATTTTGATTAACTTTTTAAATTTAGACTATATTTAGTCTAATTTTAGTAAAAATTATCGCTTATGCCAAACCTTCTATAGCAAAATCTAACCAATATATTTCACTTTTTTTCAACAATATATTAGTAAATCACTTATCTGTGTTATGAAACAAACGATTACCAATACCTGTTAAATTTACTAAAATATACCAAATCATGGTTTTCTTGAAAAAAAATGATAAATTTTTCAATAAAAATAGCTGTTAAATTATTAAATACATAATTACAACCTATATTTTGCTTAATAAAATATCAATAAATAAGCAGAACCTTGTGACATAATTTTATCTCTATACCTTAAAAACCTTTTAAGATATGAAATTGTTTGTAAACGTAAAAAATGAAAAATGCAGTTTTCCAGAAAACACAAATTAAGATTTTAATGTAGCCCCCAAAATTATGTATAAATTTTACAACCTCAAAATTCACCATATTTGTAGGTCAAGCCTTCCTTGGCTTCTTTTTTAATTAATTTTGATTTTATTTTAGCTTTTAATATTTTTCTGGATGTTTTTGTAGTTGGCAGTATTTGTCGCCTCGATTTTCTTATTCGGTCGATGTCAATTTCCTTGTAGTTTTTTAACATTTCCGATTCAGTTTTCATTCCTAAATAATTGAAAACAGGTATGAGACCAATAAAACCTGTGTTAAATAGTATCACTGCAATAAAAGCCCCTAATAACAATGTTTGCAATTGAACAATTGTTCCGAGTCTTTCCATGCAAATATTTTTTAGCAATTTCTGGTTACAAAGTTCTAAGCAAGATTAAAAGTAAAGAAACAGCTGTTTAAATGCATTGTTTACATTTCTGTAAAAGGTCCCTTTTGGTTTCAAAAAGTTCAGTTCCAGTTTAAAAATTTAGGTTAGAACTTTTCTTCTAATTATCGCTGAACCAAAAGTAAAGTGTTTTTAAAATCCTAAATGCTTGAAATTGAATTTAAAATAATTTTTTAAAAAATTCGAAAATTTTCGCGAGGGTAGGGATATACCTTAAAGGAGTTCAATAATTTTAGAAGTAAAATAATTTAATTTTTAAATATTAACGAGTATAATATGTGGTTTGAAAATTATCAACTTTTACAAAATAATCGCCAATTTATTTGCAAAATTTTTTTTATATGTAGTTTTAAAGGAGTCGGCATAATAATTAATTTGGAAGGCAAGTAAAGTGATTTAAGACAATAAAATATTTTTTGTATAGAAACAATATACAGTGATTTCCGCTTATAAGAATCACGTTTGTTATTGCTGTTTTTGATTCTTATAAGCGGTTGATTCTTATAGCCGAAATTTAGGTTTTTGGACAGGCACACACACACCTATATATATACATATATTAGATAATTTACCATAAAATACTCTTTAATTTACGTTAATTATCTTTTATTAAAGTTACTCTTTATAATTTTAAAAATACAACTTAATTTCTAGACCTATAAGTAGATACACATGATTATAGTAAGAGAAGAAAAAAATCCAATATTTGTTACAACATACCTGCTTAACAGTTTAACATTTCAATTACAGGAAGGGGGCAAGAAAAAGTTTTCTATGGTAGTTTGACGTAATGAAGTTTTCTGTAGGCTGTTTATACCTCTTTCAATACCAATAGTCTCAGACCAAGATTCACCTTCTAGATTACGTTTCACGGTTTGATAACCTGCTGAATCTAATAATGCCACATTTGCCTAAGTGATAGTGGACACTTCGCCGAAGTTTTATGTGTTTCAGGGTCCAGGAAGCCGCAACCAGGATGTGGGAGGTGGGAAAAAAGAGTCCCTGTCTTTGTTTGTCAGTGGAGAAAAGTGAAATCGGATCCGGACGGGTAGAATGCCCCTGGGTCAAGCTAATAGGACAGTGTTTAACTAAAGCGTTTAAGGGGAAACTATTATGTTATGTATAACGAAAAAATGGATGCATTTTAGGACTGTATTCCATCCCATCTTATCACTCTTTCTTTTAAAAAAAATAAAGAAAGTACTTCGTGCCTTTTGAGGGTTTAAGTGGCTTTTTTGGAAAAATGAAAGGAAAGCGAAGAGTGTAAGCTGATTCTTAAAACCGGTGGATTGATTCTTTAAAGCGAAAATTTTAACATGGAAATAATACATTTGTTTTTGCTTTTGCGATATTGATTCTTATAAACGGTTGATTCTTATAACCACTGATCACTATAAGCGGTGGTTACTGTAACTCTTTCTTATAAAATAGTATGTATGAAATTTTTTAGAACAAAAAAGTAATACTTTTCAAAAATATTTCAGAGAAACAGAGTTAATTATAATTTTTTTATTAAACAAAACCTTATTTATTAAATGAATGATCAAATTCTGCATTAATACATAGAAATGACCATACATGATACATATGAACGATCAGTATCTGCATTATTATATTTACTAGTTGCATATTCGAACAAGAGATGGCGCTACGAAAAATATAGCGCAAACGAGCTGTCTTTATCCACTCCTGTCGAGAGGAGGTTTATGACTTTAATTTCCCCCAAAAAAATTTTTATATAGAGATTCTAGAAAAATTCTAGTACTCGAAAAGAACAGCGTTTTACGCATTGCATTTTTCCTAATTTTTAGCTTTGGTGAAACTGAACGACATCGTGCGTAAAATCCTAAATCTCCGAAATTTTAAGGAAAATTCAAAGATTTAAAAATATAAATATCCAGCTGCTTTTCCATTAGGAATTATAAATTTTTTTTTCAACTAAGTAAAATCTTTTCAACTAGAAAATAGATTTTAATTTGAATTAAAAAATAATCAAATTTAATTTGAATTAAAAATCTGTATAATTACAAGATAAAAAGACATTTTATATACCATGTTTTTAAATTTTCTGTTGAATCCTATAAACTTAACAATTCTATGTATTAATAAATACTTTTTAAAATTTTTTTTGATGAATTATCCCATCAACTTGAAAGAAAATAAAGTTAATTGGAAATTAACTTGCATTTGACTTTTCGTTCCCGTTCCGGCCGATAGATGGCTGCACCAATCTACAAAACAAAATTAACTGAAAATAACTGAAAATTAATTCAATTCTGCTTAAAGATAGCTAAAAGTATTAAAATAATGCATTGTCATCGCATTCTGAGCTATTCTAAAAGTTTCAAATGTCTAGCTAGTCGGGAAGTTAGTTAAAAATCGATTTGTACCAGACAAACACACAAACAAAGAAGAAAGCGAGTTAATAAAAAGGTGGTGATAAAAAACTGGCCGAGCTTCTTGAGAAATTTGCAACATAAACACAATGCCGATGAAACCGGGTTATATTATCGTGCTACACCGGACGGCTCCTTTTTGGAGCACTCTGTGGCTCCAAAAAAAAAGCGATGGACCGCGTAACTGCTCAAGCATGACAGGAACGGACAAGATGGTTATAGGAAAAAGCTCCAAACCTCGCTGCTTTAAGGGAGTGTTCTTCATTTCTGTATATCGTGCGAACAGAAATGCGTGGATGACCTCTGAACTTTTTAAAGAATAGAGCCCTTTGCACGTACGCTCGTTCCCGCGCGATTGTGTGAAGGTGTCGGAGAGGAAGGGAAAGCTGCTGCAAGTTTTCCCGTCAAGCACTCGCGAAAGAACGTACGTGTGAAGGACGCTAATAGCGCCCTTTGCACGTACTCTCTTTTGCGAGCGCTTGGAGCGTGCGCGCAATCCCTTACGCTCCAAGCACTCGCGAAAGAACGTACGTGTAAGGGCCTGTTCACATAGGAGTCCATTGCGTTGCGTTAAGGAAAAGATGACGTTGAGACGAAAATAAACCAATCATAGGCGTTAAAAATTTCATTGCTAATCGTTTGGAGGCATATGATTGGTTTATTTTCATCCTAACGTCATCTTGTCCTTAAAGCAACGCAACGGACTCCTATGTGAACAGGCCCTTAAGGGCGCGATTGGGACCTACAACGCCCGTCGAGAAAAAGTGTTGCTCCTTGTCGACAATTGTGCATCACATCCTTATGCTTGGAGAACATTCAACTTGAATTTCTACCTTCCTTTGGTGCAGCCAATGGACGTGGAGCTTTTATCGCGCAAGGCCGGTTAAATGCGTTCTTGAAGCAATTGAAGAAAAGTCGTCCAACAGCTGGAGAAGTCCACGGTAGCTGGCGAAAAATAAGACAGTCCAGAACTGTCTGTGGCATTTGATCTTGGAGATTGATGTGGAACTTGAACTGGTTGAAGAATTTCGATCCGTCGACAACGATGAAGATGAAGATTATAGCAGGAAAGTGATGATGATGATGAGCTGGTGACAACACGGGATGCCAGGAAATGCATCGAAACTTTGCTTCGCCATTTCATGCAAGAGTTAGTTTACGGAGTATTCGTACATCACTGTATCTCAAAATGTTCCTCAAAATGATCTTTATTTACTTGATGATTTCTTTTGAATTGAAAAGGGGGAGTTCCTTCCTCAGAGGGATCAACTCGCAGCACCCTCGTAATTCATTTCACCTCCACTTACCATTGGCACCAATGATTTTAGAATTTCATAATTTTCAAGTGGAACTAGTCACGATGTTTTTCAATATTACCTAATATGGAAATGATGCCCATTTACTTAATTAAGGGTTTATAGCAAGTTGTTTTGAGTTGTTCAATTCATGATCTAATGTATTGTTAAAAAAAACTTGACAGGTATCTAAATTCTATGCTGTAATTGAAGTGAAACTTTCAGAATAATATAACAAATCAATTTTGTAATAATGTTGTCTTGAACTTATTAAAATATCTTCTGAATTGTGAATTATTTTAAAACTAGCCGCTGCGCGACCAGCATGGTCGCTTTTGCAAAACAACTCAACTGAAAATAACATATGTAAGGAATGTTACCATTACCTCTCATCATAAATATACGTTGTTAAGGGGTATTCCTCAAGAGGCTGATTCTGAAACATCGCGATTAAAAAATATGAATTTCCATTACTTCAGATCAGAGTTAAAGATAAGACTGAAAAACTCAACACCAATGATTTTAAAAATGGCATCCCTCTCTGTATGTACTATTTTTCAAAATTAATATATCTACACTTTATCATTACATCAAATAAGAAATTGTTGGGGAAAAATTTTTTCACTTTAAAAATGGAGTAAGAATTCAGCAAGTACTAAAATATAGTGCCGATTACATCACTCTTTGTGTGTACTATTGTTCACAATTCAGATATCTACACTTTATCATATTAAATAATAAATTGTTGAGAAAATTTCTTCCCTTATATAAAAAGGAGTAAAAATTCAGCAAGCACTCAAAAAAGTGTAGAAAATTAACTATTACTGCTTGTTGATTGCAATGCCGGTTGCTATGCCGGCGACGGTTGAGCCTAACCTCGCGATCATTTATGCTCTCTCTTAATGAATTATTTCTTCGCTTTCTTTCTCGAGACTGTTCCCGATTTTCACTCGATCGTGCAGCGCGCTTTCGAACATTCCCGATTTCAGTGCGTCAATCCACGTCGACACGCGGTTGCAAATTGCGGACGGGCCGCTAATGTTTACATCTTGTAGTTGCAACCGTTGCCATTCGGAATGTAGAAATATCGCCGATTTTGCGCGTTTTATATATATATAGATATTATTTTTTAAATCTCTACTACTCAGATGATAAAAAAAAAGTGCTATTTGTGTAAAAATTCCATAATCAGCCTATAAATAACATTTTTTTCCCTTTTTATATTTTTTGTATGCTGGAAAAGATGAAAGTGGCACGCATAAATATTTTTTTTCAGATAGTGGCACTCTTCCCAAAAAAGGTTGGCCACCCCTGATGTATATTTGAAATCATGTGAGTAAAATGGAGACACTGAATATAGACCACATACAAAAGGGACTTATTTGATAAAACCATCTATAACGACTTGAAATTAAACTGAATTTAAGGATTCCACGAATTATACGTTATTTTAGGACTCATTATTGAATGAAGAACTTTGATTTGTTTAAGAAGTTATTTAGATTATATTAACCAATAATATTTCAGTTATTTGAATTTCATTGCACATTGTATTAATAATTATAAATTTTATTGCACATAATATTAATTCCACGTATCGAGTGTTCATTATAGATTTCATTGCATATTTCTTTAATCTCATATATTTTGAGCGATGGTGCAACGAAGTCATGAGAGTGAGTTTAGTTTTATAGTGCAGGTATTCAAAGGATTTTCAACAGATGCTCTGTAACCCTCACGTGGTCCAGTTCTCACCCACCAATGTTGCATTCAGAGAAATGTAATTTTATGATGTAGTTAATCTTGATTATGTTGCATTTTAACTGTACTCACTTTCATTATATAATTTTTTTGGTTGTATTATGTTTGTGAAAATGTCACCTTTCAACGTGACGACTTTCCCTTTTTCGGGGGGGGGGGGGGATTCTTAATAAATTCAAAAATAAATATTAAATAAATTAAATAAATAAAAAATATAAATATAAATTAATATAACTATAAATATAAATTAATATATATATATATAAATATAGATTAATATTAATATATATTTATTAAATAAATTCCTAAATCCAATCCTCAGTTATCAGTAATCTCTATATATAAAACAGTTCCGTAACTGACTCACTGACTGACTGACATACAACGCACAGACCAAACCGCTGGACCTAAAGGACTGACATATTGCATGGCGATTCTTCTTATGGTGTAGGGGTGCACTAAGAAAGTTTTTTGAAAAATTCTTCTTAGATTTTTTTAAAATGAAATTTTTAAGCTGCTTTTGTAACTTTTTTTAAGTTTGCATTTAAAATAATACAGTGATTTCCGCTTGTAAGAATCACGCTTGTTATTACTGTTTTTGATTCTTATAAGCGGTTGATTCTTATAGCCGAAATTTAGGTTTTTGGACAGGCACACACACACCTATATATACATATATTAGATAATTTACACTAATTAAGCACTCTTAGTTTACGTTAATTATCTTTTATTAAAATTAGATAATTAAACACTCTTTAATTTACATTAATTATCTTTTATTAAAATTATTTTTATAATTTTAAAAATGCAACTTAATTTCTAGACCTATAAGTAAATACACATAATTATAGAGAGAGAAGAAAATAATCCAATATTTGTTACAACATGCCTGCTTAACAGTTTTAACATTTCAGTTAAGGAAGGGAGCAAGAAAAAGTTTTCTATGGTAGTTTGACGTAATGAAGTTTTCGGGAGGCTGTTTATACCTCTCTCAATATAAATAGTCTCAGACGAAGATTCACCTTCTAGCTTACGTTTTACGGTTTGATAACGTGCTGAATCTACTAATGTCACGTTTGCCTAAGTGATAGTGGACACTTCGTCGAAGATTTATGTATTTCAGGGTCCAGGAAGCCGCAACCGGGATGTGGGAGGTGGGAAAAAAGAGTCCCTGTCTTTGTTTGTCAGTGGAAAAAATATTGCGGACAGGGATATATATATATATATATATATATATATATATATACAGATATACAGAGGCTGTTCGCACATTTTTTAGACGATTTTGGTAAGCGGTAATAAAAAATCGTTTGCTGCAAAAGAAATAATTGCAATTGTACTATGTTTTTAAAAGTCAAAATTATCGTCTGCGGCTTGAAAATTTTGTTTTTATTCAAAATGGCGTTTTTAACAAAGCAGTGGTTGGAAGGCTACATTTATGCTCTTTCCGAAGAGAAATATGCATACTCCGTTATCCAAAAACGATGTGAGAGTGATGGTTTTGTGATATCTAAAGCGTCGATAGGTAATATCGTCAACAAGAAAGGAAAAAAAACGTCAAATTGGAGCCTCAAGTGGGACAAAAATTCCAAAGAAGTATCCAAGGAAAAAACGGACATCTTCGACTATTGCAAAGGTACGTTGTTTAATGTTAAAAAAAAATCCCCCTAGTCAAAGGACAGTTGCAAAATAATTAAAATCCTCGCTGTCCACTGTAAACAAAATTATAAACGTTGATTTAAATTTTAAGAAAGCGAAAAAACGCAATGTGCATCGTCTTCTTCCAAATCATATCGCTGAAAGCAGGACACGCTGCAGAATTCTATATGAGAAACACTTATCCAAAGGAAAATGGAAAACAATTGTCACAATAGATGAATCATGGGTGTATTTAAATGATTGCGACAAAAAAAGAGTCATTTATTATCATAAAAGGGGAGAAAAAATTTAAGTACATGGTTCAAAGAACCGAAAGAAAGTTTTTCTAAGGGATTCATGATTGTTGCTGGTTTTTCTTATAATGGCAAGTTAAAAATAAAGAGAGTGGGAAAAAATGTCAAGATTAACTCCAAATACTATCAGGTACATATTTTATCGCCAATTTTTCTGAATTAAATACCATCGCTTTACCCACAGTGCCATCAATCTGTGAGACTCCATCAGGACAAAGCTAGCAGTCACACATCATAATCCACTGTAAATTTCCTAAAAGAAATGGACCAAAAAACTGGTATCAAGGCCATACCCTTCACTGATATCCCTACTAAATCTCCCTATGTATCACCTATGGATTTTTGTGCTTTCGGACTTTTAAAATCTGCATTATCCAAACGTCGTCCCAAAACCATTACGGGACTCTGGAAAGCTGTCCAGGAGGAATGGGATAGAATACCTCTTCTGACACTTCAAAAGGCATTATTATCCTGGAAATTGCGGTGACGAAAGATAGTTCAGAATAAGGGATGTCGAATAGAACATTTGAAACACAAGAATTTTATGTAATTTAGTTTTGTGAATACAATATACATCGTCTAAAAAATGTGTGAACAGCCTCTGTATATATGTATATAAAGAAGAAGTTTTTTAAGAAGGTGAAGGAGGAAGTTGTTTATGAAGTTAAGATTATCCCGAATAGGGAGCAAGAATGAGAAGTGACTAAGAAAGCGGTAAAGGATAAGATAAAGCCTGAGAAATTAGGGATTGGAGTTGAAGGATGTAGGAATATTGGCTTGGGAGGCTTATTAATAAGGACGGAAATGAAAGAAGATGTCGATAAGATAATAGAGGAGTTTGGCAAAATAGATGAACTTAAAACGGCTTATAAGATACAAACTCCAAGTAAAAGAGACCCTAGAATAATTGTTTATGATGTGCAAGAGGAGCTAACGAAGGACAAGGTGCAAGAGATGATCTTGCAGCAGAATGAGGAGTTGAAGAAAGTGGAGGCTATCAAGTCAAAGAGGGGCTGGAATTGGATATTACGAATCAAGGGAGAGACATACCAGAAGATAAAACAACTAAAAAGAATAAAATTAGTCTGGATGTGTCACAGCTGGAAGCTGTACACTAAACCTACAATTTGTTTTAACTGTTGGAGATTCGGTCATCTTGGTAGAGACTGTCACAACTTAAAAATTTGTGCAGAAAAAGAGCATGGCCAAGATCCATGCAAAAGGTTTGCACTAATTGGGAAAATCACCAGAAAAGAGAATCGACGTGGCGCATCTACCAACAGATGTGGTAGACTTATATTGGAAGAAGAACGATTGATGGAGAGGACCGACTTTGGGTCGAAAGAGGCTTCGAGCGACACGGATGATGAAGAGTTTTATGGAAAAGATCAGGACGGATCGGCAGAAAAGCCCCGGCTGTTCAACATTAAAGGACCCATCTTCGAGCTGATGTCGGCATTTGTACAAGGGGTGCTTTGTTTAATTGTTACTCGATTTTTATGCTTGTAAACGACTTTTGTGTTCGTGTGGAGCAAGTTTAGGTTATTGTTTTTCAAACTATTTTGTTTGGTTGGCTGCACGGGTGGTGCTTGCCTTTGTATTTTATATTTAGGTTGAATGATATATTTGGCAGAGTGGTGCTTAAAAAGGAAAATTAATTTTATTTTGGATGGCTCTAACTACTGGATGATCTGCTTGTAAGACGACATGGTGAGATCGGTGTTATCTGGCACCGACTAGAAGTTTGGGGAGTGAAATGCTCGGTGCTTGAGCCTGTGGAGCCTAGGTCGAGCGGATTGCCGTCATGTGTCGGGAGTTACATTTTTTCGCTGATACGCGTTAGAACGCGTGGGGGGCCGTGAAGGATCAGAATACTTAGCTATTTTTAAATAATCACATCACTGTGTTAAACTTTTAAAAATTGAAAAATTAAAAAGTAAGGTATAGATAGCGAAAAAAAACAGAAATTGGTAGAAGCAAACAAACTTACCTGCAATTCCTCCATACGCGGTCGAAATGTCCATTCAAAAGTAAAACTACAGAATTCCTAACGTTTAAAATTACCACGTCATTAAAATTAAATTGATTGGCCTTTAGATATACCACGCGAAATACATCACAACAGAAACGAATAAGAATCCACCATATTGAAATATTTATCTCCCAAAAAAATCGCTAGATTTTCCGCACAGAATATGGGACTTCTTTTTTTTTTGTCGCCCAAGCAGAACTCGTGGTTTTGGATCGGGAAAGTCCGAAAAGTCCTAAAAATACGCATTTTTTAAAACTGTACAACCACAGAAGTATTTCGCTGCCAAGTTGGCGATGGCAGATGTAACCAAGATGGCGGTTCCATCGCAGAGGGAAACATGAAATAATATAAATAACAACATACAGAACTTTCATTGAAAAATTATCCAGAAAATAAAATATGAAGTTAGATCTTTTTCTCTTTTTTTTTTTTTGTCGCCCAAGCAAAACTCGTATTTTTGGACATAACGGGAAAATCCCCAAAATACGCATTTTTTAAACTGTACAATAACAGAAGTATTTCGCTGCGATGGAACCGCCATCTTGGTTACGTCTGCCATCGCCAAAATGAAATAATGAGATAATACAAACTTCAACAGCAGGAAAACATGAAATTTAAAGAAAGAAACTGCTTATTTTTTCAAATCTTAAAATAATGAAAGAGTATAAATTTCCACATGCTAAACTTTACGTTCATCGAAATATTATCAAGAAATTATAAAAATGAATTTAAAATAGGGTCGTTGAGAGGGAAAATTTACACTTTATTAAAGAAATAAAAAAATTAAGTTAAATAACGGCCGTCGATCAAGCAGAACGCGTGTTTTTGGAACGGGAAATTCCGGAAAGTCCCCAAAATATGCATTTTTTAAACTGTACGACCACAGGAAAGCACAAAAACACATAAATACAAAAAATAAAAGATGAAAAAAAAATAAGAAATTTGTTATGTGGTTCTGCCGTCCCGCTAAAATAAGTCAGTATAATGCAAATAACAATTCATTTAAATAAATATAAAATACATTTTGGTAAAATATATCAGAAAATAAAAAAGTTAAATAAGGACCGTCGAGAGCGATGGCCGGCTAAAGAAATTGAACTTCATTAAAAAACACTGAGGGGGAAAATAGTACACAGTGAGACAAATTTTTAAAAAACGTTAATTAAGACCTAAATACAATCGACTGAAGAAATTTAGCTATTGAATGTTTAAGTCTGTTTTATTGGCAAAATCTTTCACACAAAATTAATTAATACATATAAATAGAAACCAGAAATAATTAACGTTAAAATAATATCAGCATTCGTCTCACTGTGTACCACACCTTTTACACAGTGAGACATTGCTAATTTATTTATTTAAAAAATATATTGTCACAATACTAAACACAAACAATGCTTCATTATACACAAGTTTTCACGAATCAATCAATTGTTAATCTTGGAAAAGTCACGAAACATTTATAAGGTCAAGCCGCACTTCAAAACGGACATATCCTGACAATCTTTTTGTTTTCATGGGCATTGGCTGAGGCAGAACCATGACAATATCCAGTTTATTTACAGAGGCCACATCTGGAATGTTTGGAATCACAAAGGCATTATATTTCTCACTTTTGCGTAGATAAGTGACTTCAAAATCACTATTCTCGTCCATCTCTGACAAATTTTTCCCCATGTAGAACACATCATTTGGGAAACAAGAACATAATCATCAACATGAACATCAGACACCACTTTGGGAAACTGAAAATTTTCTTCATTCTCTCCATAACTTGAAGAGTCATCCAGCACCATTTCAGTTTCTTCATCATAATAACTATTAAAATCTTTAATACTACGGCGTGTTGGTTTTTTTCTGAAGCAAGCTTTTGGAAAACTTATTTTCCCTCTTAATCTGGAGCTGTCTCTTCTTTTCAACTTTCTCAAATAACAGGGCTATACAACGTTTGAAAGGAGACCATTTTCCTTTTTAGCTGCTTTTCGAATGGAGTACTTTTCTTGTAGGACAAATTTCACAGCTGCAACCATCTGTTCTTCTCCAGTTGTTCCAATTTTCCTTGGCAAATTCTTAGGCCATACCATCATAACTCTGAAAAAAACATATTTAGTACTAGAAAATATTTAAATAACATTATTAATAATAGTCTCGGTTCTGTGTATCTATACAGCAATACAAGCTAAGATGTTATATCACAATGTTAAGATTTGAAATTCATTATATTGTGTAATAGCAAAATCTTAGTAATTCAAAATTGAGTTGATAAAAATTGAGAAAATTCGTAATGCTAAATACATTACATTACAGTAACCGCACATTACAGTAACATTTAATGCACACTGCTATTATGGAATAAATATAGTTATCATGGTACACAGTGAGACTTGTTTCACTCTGTACCAGTGTTCTATGTCTCACTGTGTACCATTTCACTTTGTTAAAAAAAATTACTAAATATCCCTTCCATTGTTTTTCTTTAGTTAAATCCTTGGTATTAAGTGGAGAAATAGTGCAGCATTTATACAATATTCAATCCAAAGTAATAGATACAATTAAACTGAAGATATATGACATATAACAGAGATAAATAACTTACTTTTAGGGTCAAAAAATCACTTTTGTTTCGTAGCTTCCAACAGAACAAACATCCACGTTTGAAATATGGGCTGCAATTACTCCAACCAAAACGTCACTGAACAGCCTGACATCTAGCGGCACTAACATAAACTTCGTTATAAAAGCTTCTCTGTTTCACTGTGTACCCTGTCTGTGTACTACTCTCCCCTACCGGTTATTCACTTTCGGTTTAGCTTATTTTAAGTTTTGTTGATTTTTCGGTGTTTTTGGATACCCCCCAATTCATCTCTAGTCCAAGAACACGGCGTTTTTTTACCCATAAATAAGTTAATTTTACGGTTATTAAATCCAATTTACTCTCTTCGAACCGGGAACCACATCTAATGGATCTTTTAGCGTAATGTTCAGATCTTTCCTCTCAGATTCATTTGCGACTTACAATTGAGACAATTAGGTCAATAATAAAAATTAGCTATTAACCCAACATACATACAATAATCTATAATACTTCTCTTACCCGCATTTTGTAAATCCCGAAAGAAATCCAAATCAACCCCCCCCATTAGAAAAAGAAGCCATACCTCGCAAATAAAAGTACGTTCGATCGGTGGAGCTGCAATCCTAAAAAGAACATTCAACGGTTTAATTTTTTGAAACAAGAGCGGTATAAAATCCGGATTAAACTCGTCTACGAGTAAATCACAAGCTCTGATTGGCTGCTAATTATTCAAATCGGGAGCAATAAATGGTTAACTTAAAAGCATTTAACAAACACAAACCAAATTTGGCATTTTATTGTCAACTTGGCAAAAATCTAAAAAACATCGCCAAAAAAATAAAACGGCTGGGGTACCGTATATTGGGATTGAGCTTCGAAATGGATTAGAACTGACTGGAGTCATAAGATATTTGAAGATCATATAACAATAGTGATAGAAACTTGAAAATCCAAGTGGGATTTATACAGCATAGCATCATTACTGCAGCAGTGTACAACTTACCTCAACATATTACATTAAGCAGCCCATTCGTCTTATGGTCTATTTGAAACTGGATTTTTAAACTGTCCTAGATATAAAAATAAATTAAAAAGATATGCATATGCTACTTATTGGAGCTATTTCTCTTGACTCTACTAACTGCTGATACCTTAAAGACAATTGGTTTCATGTTTATATTGATGGATGTCTTGTTTCACAGAGATGACTGTGAAGGGGTGACTTGTGATCTCATTTCCCTTTACATTTCTGTGGGAAGACATTTTTGAGGAGAAATTGAAGCCATTTATGTAGCACTTAAACGGCTATTAATACAAAGATCTTCTTTCAAAAATGCTGTAATATTATGACTGTAACGAGGAATTTCGTTACAGGTTCATTTAATTATGTTAACCTTACTTATTTTGATTCTATAATCAAAACTTTAACTGTAATTTTAATATTAATTTTAATCCACCAACTAATTTCTGTCCTTCAGGTTAATTCCTAATTCTTTCGCCGGTAGCAGTTTAATTTTTACATTTGCCCTCACTTTCGTGGGAGGTCTTAAATTGTTTATCGACGCCTCTTCTTAAATTCCTATTGCTTTTCATGTAACATCTGGTAGGCACTTAGCCGTCATAAAAATACCTCTCCCTTTTTTTTCTGTGCTTAGTAATTGCCCGTTCTTGTGTTCAGAAAATAACAGGTCTTATCTCCCCCGTCCGTCGTTTTTGTCCCCAATGATAATTGCTGGACTTAGCTCAGAGGAACTTCCTTTTTCGAGATAAAGGGCATTTTCCCCATTTTCCTCCCCTGCTGCGTGAATATTTATTTTCAATGCTTTGCAGCCAATTTAGTTTTCTGGGAATCGTGGGAAAATTCTCCTCTCGGTTGAAGTTCGCTCCTGGTAAGTGGTTCCTCTGATTGGTCAGGATCAACCAATCAGATCCCTGATACACTTCTACACGGACAGAAGGAATGTGGCTTCGTAGGGTTTCTCCTTTTGGCGATGTTACGCGCTTTTATTTTGTGGGCACAAAATCGTTGGCGCGGTTTTAATTGTGTTACTCCTCTTCCTCTCTATGCGTTTGGCGGGATTGTAATGTATTGCAACCCTTCTCTCCCCGCGCTGTCCAGGGCCTAAAAAAATATTCTCAGAGAGATACATTCAATTTTTGCTACCTATTGGTAAGATTTTCTATTGTTTTACTCTAACATAACTTTAAGCGCAATCATGTCCATGTGATGTATTGTCCAGACAAACTGGCAGTACTCCCTTGAGTGTTAGGGCCTTTTCACATACGCGGTCGAAGTGTGACGTCACGTCCGCCATTAGGGCACCTCCGCAATGGCGGCCTATGTTATTCTCCCATAGGACGGAAAACAAATATTAATATCTCTTAAACTAATGAATATTATCTCCCTGCACGTCCTGAAATCGATAAAGGAGCCAAAAATACCCTACCTCAAAAATTGAGGAATGTGATTTCGTACAGGAATAAGAGCAAATGGTGTTTTAAAATGTCATTTCGGTAAGCCTATCGATGTGAAACATAGGCTTAGATGAAGTGATACTTTTGAACTTTTTTATTTAGTGTTTGTGAATAGTTTTATATGTTGTTTCTGTCTATGTGGATATTCTAACATAATCTAAGATGAATTGGTAAGTAGATTTTATTCCCAGTAACACTGATTTATCCCTAGTGCCATTGTGTTTACAATTTGAATGTGTCGCTGATGGTAACGGTATTAAAATGTCACTTTCGATAAACATTATTACTGTAAAACTACGTATGTACCTTATTGTTCATTCGATTTTCCTCAAATATTTGTATGGTAACATTCTTAAAGCACTATAATCCACTTTGCAGAATGAAAGGGTTCTTGAAGTTGATATATTGGCTAGTAAAGTATACTGTATTGTTTTTTTTTATGTGTGAGATGTATACTTTTATTAATTTCTTTACATGTGTACTTGATTCCCTTCCCTTAAAACTGAATGGGTGTCTGAGTAGGATAGATTTAAGTCAATCTATTCTATGTCAGATTTCTTTTCAGTTAAATCCATGAAACTATAAGATTACTGACAGACTTTATATGGCTAAATATTTTTTCAGCCATTGATTTCATGCATCCTTTTTGTTGCTGGCTGGGTTTTATGATGGAATTGTTTGATTTAATATTAGTGTGTTATCAACCGTAGTTTAATGCAGCACTCTTAAAGTATGAAGCATGAAATAATTGATTTGTTTTGCATTGTTCTTATATTATACAGTTAGTGAAAGTGATAATCTTCAAATTCTTTATTTAATGTTTATCAAAAGCTTTTTTTAAATTTTGTATCTGTTTATGTGAATAATGTAACATTCAGTAAGTAGATGTTTTCTCCAATAATATGCCTATTAAAGCTTTTTTGTTATTGTTTTCCATTATAAATATTGAAAAGTAGTGTTTGGTAACATTGTTTCAGCTATGTATTCTTTATAACTACTTATGCTTCATAAACAATAACTTTACATTAGCAGACAAAAAAAAAATAAACTGATTGCTGCAACATTCTCATTTATTTTTTTTTAAATGAAGTAGTGTTTATTTTTAACGTTTTGTAATTTGTTTCAACTGTAACATTTTTTGTTCAAATTCATAGTCATGTTTTTCTTCTTTATTTCATTAATTTATACAAGACACTTCATCATGATATCCTGGTTTGAAATTTTCACCTTTTTTAACAATCAAAAAAGTTTCATAGACAGAGGAGAAAAAGCTCTGGCTAGTGATATTCAGTTGTTTGATAACAATCCTGGAAACAGCTTGATTTTATCTAAAGTTCAATCCTCTATGAGAGACAGATATATAATGTGACAGTAAGTTGTACATGTAGTAACATTTTGTTTCTTTAATATTTATATTTTATGGTAGTAATTAAGATAATTGTTTTTCCTTTTCATATTAAATTATATTAATTTCTGATGTTAATTTATATGTATACCTTTTTGCCAAATATAGACCTATGAGAGAGATTATAACCAGTACATTTTGTTTTGTCTCGTTATTCTTTTTAAATTGTTTTTTCATTTCTGTTGTTAATGTATATCTATATTTTTTTGTATTTTTAATAAAAATTCTATAATGGGATTTCTGTGTTCTTTCTTTCACACTATGAATGGAATGTGATATAAGTTCTGTAAAACTTGACTTTCCGTATTTTGAGTAACATTTTAAATAAAGTGACCAAAATGAAGAGATTTCAAAACATAACTCAGAATTTATGTGTAACCTTCAAATGCAAATAAATGGTTAAAGCATAGTTATTATTAAAATACATGTAATGGAAACTGTAAACTTTTTATCTAAAAAAACTCACCAAAGGGATTAAACAAAAACATGTTAAGATATAAACAAAAAGATTTTATTTTTTCATCAATGGATTTTACAAATTTACCAAAGTGGCACAAACTTGAAAACTTACTGAAGCGTATTGATTAAAATAATATGAGATGTTATCAAGAATTTGAAAACTTTTTATTCTTTGTATAGCTCGTTCAACATGAACATGTATATGTTTTAATTTAGTGGTAAATTTATCCTCACTTTCTGTGAATTGTGGATTCGTTAAGAATGGGGGAATATTTACTGATACACCTTGAGGCAATAGGTCAAGTATTAAAAAACCTTTATCTGTTAATATTAGATCTCCAGGATTCCACAATTTTATTAAACCACATTCCTTGAAAATGGTTTTATCAGAAGTAGATCCTGGCCACAATTTACTAATGAAACAAATTGCACCATTAGGAGCTAGGCTATCAATCCTTTTAAAGTTTGCCTTTTCTTATACTGTGAAAAAGTTCACCCCTGAGCCTTTGCAGAGATTTTCAATAAATATTTCTGTCATGTTTATTAAAAAGTAGCAATTAGGGAAGTCAGGGTTGTTTATTGAATGTTGAATTTTATTATTGACATTAGCACTAAACTGTCATTCTCACTGATTTGAGAAAATTGAAATTTCACATTTTTTGCTGCCAACAATAACTGCAGCTCTTTATTTTTTTCCTTTAGTTGGTCTATCTCTGCTTTTACCATCCACTCTACTTTTATCTTTCACACCTTCAATGTTCTTCATCACAGCACACTGTTTTCTAAAGGAATAATACTAAGAATATTAAATAACAGCATAAATGAACATTAAGAAAACTCATAATAAATTTATTGTTAAAAACGTGCATTTGATTTGTGAAAAGCTAAGTACAACAAATAGAAGTTTTAATTATTTATGAGATTAATATATTATCTATAATACTACTACATAACATAAACAATAAAATTACTTGTAATTTGGATCAGATGCGTTATCCTCCTTCTCTCATGTTTAATTTCAATGTATAAAATGACTATGTCCTCAGTTCTGAGAATCAAGTACATTTAGTACTTATTGTAAAGAAAACATGTGAAATTAAAAAAGCTGTTATTAAAAACACATTTACTTCTTTCCTTTATGAGCAGGAAGTTTAATTTGTTGCACTTTATTACTGTCAAAAATTGTTGGATTATTTCTTTTATCCCCTCCTTTAAAATGGTAGCTATATAATCTGGAATCTCTACCAGGTTTTCTGTCACTATGCCTGAAAAATACCAAGATCAATAAACTTTAAAACATTTGCATGTTTTATTTATTACATATACATTTAAAATTATAATTATTCGGTTTCCCTTGTATCACTGAATTGAAGCTCACTAATTTTATGAATCTAACCTACATGTTCGCTCCATATATATTTTCATACAAAAAAATCTATTATTATTTGGTTTGCAGACAATTTGACAAACAATAACTATAAAATTTAAGACAAAGAAACTATTGTAGATTTCTGTTTATAATAGAAGTCCTGAAAAATTTTCTAAATAAAAAAAAATTTCATCCTAAATTAAGAATTTTTTAAAGCTTAAATACAACAAAAATTCAGTATGTATCATCTAAAACATTTAAAAAAATTAAATAGCTATTGAATACCATAGATTTACTATAACATGGAGACCAAGAAATGTGAAATTAACATATGTGGAAAAATGTACTCATAAATTAAAAATGAGAATATTAAAACTTCTATTTTCAAACTTACTTTGCCATTCAGGTCCAAAGAGCGTGCTTTACATCCTTTGGAAAGCGGTAGAAGGAACAATGATTTTAACCATTTTATACTTGCAGTCTGCAGCAAAGCATATGACCATTTTTTAACTTAAAAAAAAAAAAACACCTGTATTAAACATCTAAATGATAAACACATTATTCCCTCAAAACATGGACAAATGAATTTTATAATCTTTACTTATTAAATAATGCTACATTTTAAACCAACAAAGATGTACAGACTTTAACGATATAAAAATGATTGAAAAAGAATCAACTGTTTATACATATGTATATATATATATATATATATATATATATATGAAGACCTTGGGGGTAAAAAGTGATAAACCACATTATTGTAGTTTAGAGATAAACAGATTTATATTTTCATAAAATATTTGCTATTACATATTTCAAATTGCAAAACTTGCTGTTAAACATTTTTTGTACATAATACCCTCCTTAAAAATGTCATTAAGAGAAAAAGTAATAAAATCAACATTTATTACAATTTTAACACACTGAACAATTTAATGTAGCTATAAATATGAGGGTTATAATTGTTTACATGCAATAGCAGTTAAAGAATGAAGATGGGATGGCCACTGCTTTTTTTTTTGCACAAGAAATTGTGTACTTTTTATATTGTAAAAATTCATAATGTGATTAGCAGACAGTAATATCTTTTCATTTAAGTGACTTAAAAATAATGAGTGCAAACAGTGTCAACATTGTAAAAAGACAAAAACATTATCCATATAATGCCTAATAATGGTACAATACATTAGTAAAATACTGTCCTAATAAGCATTTTACATTAACATATGTAAATAGTTACAAACAATATTGCAGACAATGGTGTCAAACATATCTACATACAATCTGCAAAATGTACCTGCACAAGTTCTGATGAACTTCACCATCATGTGGGGAGAGATGTGGGTTATCATTTTTTACCCCCCCACCCCCCGAGATCCTCATATATATAAAACATACATTGTGTATGTATTTATAAGAATATATATGAGTATTTATTTATATGTTTATATATATGTTTATATATAATATATATATATATATATATATATATATATATATATATATAAACAGTAATTGATAACACTCTAACATTAAATAAAACAGATCTGTCTTAACACCAACCAGTAACAAAATGGATACATGAAATCAATGGCTGAAAAAAAAAAAAAAAACACAGCCATGAAAGTCTGTTATTTATGAAGCATAAAGAGTTATAAAGAATACATAACTGAAACAATGTTACCAAACACTACTTATCAATATTTATAATTCAAAACAATAATAAGTAAGCTTTAACAGGCATATTATTCGGAAAAACATCTACTTACTGAATGTTACATTATTCACATAAACAGATACAACATAAAAATAAGCTGTTAATAAACATTAAATAAAGAATTTGATGAGTATCACTTCTACTAACTGTATGATATAAGTACAATGCAAAAGAAATCAATTATTTCATGCTTCATACTTTAAGAGTACTGCATTAAACTAAAGTTGATAACACACTAATACTAAATCAAATAATCCCATCATAAAACCAGCCAGCAACAAAAAGGATGCATGAAATCAATGGCTGAAAAAATACTTAGCCATAAAGTCTGTTAGTAATCTTATAGTTTCATGGATTTAACTGAAAAGAAATCTGACATAGAACAGATTGACTTAAATCTATCCTACTCAGACACCCATTCAGTTTTAGGGGAAGGGAATCAAGTACACAGGTAAAGAAATTAATAAAAGCATACATCTAATACATAAAAAACAACAACAATACAGTATACTTTACTAGCCAATATATCAACTTCAAGAACCCTTTCATTCTGCAAAGTGGATTATAGTGCTTTAAGAATGTTACCATACAAATATTTGAGGAAAATCGAATTAACAATAAGGTACATACGTAGTTTTACAGTAATAATGTTTATCGAAAGTGACATTTTAATACCGTTACCATCAGCGACACATTCAAATTGTAAACACAAAGGCACTAGGGATAAATCAGTGTTACTGGGAATAAAATCTACTTACCAATTCATCTTAGATTATGTTAGAATATCCACATAGACAGAAACAACATATAAAACTATTCACAAACACTAAATAAAAAAGTTCAAAAGTATCACTTCATCTAAGCCTATGTTTCACATCGATAGGCTTACCGAAATGAAATTTTAAAACACCATTTGCTCTTATTCCTGTACGAAATCACATTCCTCAATTTTTGAGGTAGGGTATTTTTGGCTCCTTCATCGATTTCAGGACGTGCAGGGAGATAATATTCATTAGTTTAAGAGATATTAATATTTGTTTTCCGTCCTATGGGAGAATAACATAGGCCGCCATTGCGGAGGTGCCCTAATGACGGACGTGACGTCACCACTTCGACCGCGTATAGGAGTCCGTTACGTTGCGTTAAGGAAAAGATGACGTTGAGACGAAAATAAACCAATCATATGCCTCCAAACGATTAGCAATGAAATTTTTAACGCCTATGATTGGTTTATTTTCTTCTCGATTGGTTTATTTTCGTCTCGATTGGTTTATTTTCGTCTCAACGTCATCTTTTCCTTAACGCAACGCAACGGTGCAGGTTTAAGTCCCCTCTTGAGTTTCAGCTCAAGAGGTGACCCTATGTCTCTTGACCCTAAGGCCAGGACTCCACTTCACCAGAAACAGAAAACAGAACAGAAAACGGAATTTTTTTCTCTTTTCTGCTTCTGCTGAGATTCCGTTCTTTCTGTACTCCACTTCACCAGATTCCGCTCAGACAGATTCCGCTCAGCTGGCGCCATCTGTCGTCGTTTTTTGTTTTTTTTTGTTTATTGTTTTACATTGGCTGTGATTTGGACATAAAATACTTATGCTCAAGAAAGTATGGAAAACGACACAGATTTTGCTATGGCGAGTTTGCACTTCCTAAGTCTGCTGTCTTTAATTAGAACCTCTGAAGCAAAAAAAAAGAAAACATCGATTCTGGGTTCGAAAGATTTTCCAAGAAAGGGAAAAACATGGTATTCACAACACCTTAATTAGAGATCTTCGAACTACCGATCAGGAGTTCTGAAAAAACAGTAGTGCATAACAAATAGTATGTAATAGAAATTTCGACAAAATATTACTGAGGGTTTTAGTTGTCATGTTTAGTGTATATCATCTCTATAACATTTGGATAGTTAAAAATATCAGACCTTTACAAAGTGACATCTTAGGATTACAGATCAGTTTGCACTAAATCCATTACCTGGTAATAGAAAATCACTATTCCAACAAATTATTCTAGTAGAATTTACTGTTTGACTTATTTAGCTTGCAGTTATAGAGGTGATGTTCATAAATAAACGCTTCCATGTGAAACCGAGACGCCATTGCTGTTTTGTGTTTCGTGGATCAAGACGCATTCCTATTGGCTGTCATACACGCGGAATCCGCGGACGGAAACAGAAAAGTTCAACATTTTCAACTCTGTTTTCCGCCGTCATTCTGCTGGGCAGAAACGGAAAAAACCGGAAGTGCATAGATTTTCCGATTCTGTTTTCTGTTTCTGTCGCGTTTTCTGGTGAAGTGGAGTCCAGGCCTTAGGGCCTGTTCACATAGAAGTCCGTTGTGGAGCGTTAAAGTATTGAAATATATTTAACCAATGACAAACCTCCAAACGATTAGCAATGAAATTTTTAACGCCTATGAGTGGTTTATTTTCGTCCTAACGTCATCTTTCACTTAACGCTATGCAACTGACTCCTATGTGCACAGGCCGTAATTCAGGGAAAAATTAACGCAATAAAATTTATCTTCTTTTTTCCTTTTTGGGTACCAATCTAAGAAACTGGAACTGTACCACCATAATGAGGACATAATCCACGGTAATTGAGGTTAGAAAGCACTCTTCTTTGCATTGGATCCTGTAATGGACAATAGCTACCTTTGAACTAAGACGGAATAAACAGCGAAAATCAAGGACCCATTGAGGTAGGAGAAGATAAAATATTTTCAGAATGTTGTGAGAAAACTCAAGAGGTGATTTGAGCTGAAAATCTCTCATAGTCACAGATCACTATATGATAAATGGCGCCACTTCTAGAAAAAACTGCCACAGTCACCATTCGCAATACTGCCTAAGTACTATGATCGATAACTTCGATTGAAGTAGTCGATTTCCCATATCGTTGCCTTAGTTGTTTATATTTGAGTATGAGGTTTGAACGTGTGTAAAGCAAGATGGAAGATTTTATTTTAACTGCAGGAGAGCATAAAGTGTTAAAAAAGTTTCAGAAACGTTTGCAGAAGCGTTATAATGTTGAAATACAAATGCCTAAGACTGTTACGTCTGTGGAGTCCGACGTTATATTCGCATCAATTAAGGGGAACGCACATAATATAGAATGTGTCAAGGTAAGTTAACTGGAAATGCGGTCATGTTACTCTGAGTAAATAATTCATGTTTTGCCCGAACGGTAATTTATAGATCCACAGAGCTTATACTAACTTTGAATACTTCTGCTTCGAAATTATCTTTTAATCGCGAAATATTGTGCAATTTCGTTTGCGTTTGAAATACGAATATGGATTCCATACAGTGGCGTAGTTACATATTCAGCGCCCTGGAGCAAGTAAAATCGTTGCGCCCACTTGTTTCTTGGAAGATTTCTGACGAAATTTGTTTTTTTATGTACTCTTATTTAAATTTAAAACCTTACTTAATAACAATTTATTTGAAATTCAAGACATTTCAACAATAAAAAATTCAATTTAATAAATATGAATATAATAATAAAACAAATTATAATTCTTTAAGTACTGAGTACCCATTAATATTTACTACATATTTTATAAACTCTATTGAAAAAATGTACTTGAGCATGTTTAGTTTGCACAAAAAAAAAAAAAAAAAACCCTTCAAAATTGTTGTTTTCTCGTTTGCAAGTCGGTCAATCATTTTCTCCAGATCAAGTTAACAAGCTATTGTTCTTTCAATTGATATCGTGGCCAAAGAGCTAAGACTGTGTTGTGACATGTTGCTTCTTAAATATGTTTTGATTAATTTCAGCTCTGAAAAACTTCGTTCTGATGTTGCTGTCGTCAACGTTAATGTTAAAAAAATCATGTAATAATTTCAGAAAAGCTACTTGAGACTGTGGTGTGAATTAAAAGTAGTTCAGCTACTTTGTGTAAAGAAGTAATTTGTTTTAATTTAATATAATAGCACATTATAAATTGAAGCAGTTGACGTCCCAAACTAGGTGAAATACTGGAAAGATATATCGATTGCAGACCTGCCAACTTTCTGGATTTTTAATGCATCTTCCGGGTTTCCAGAATGGACATTATTATTACTGGATTTTTCGTTACATATCAAAAATATCTACTCAGTTCAGGTCATCTATGTCAAGGGAAACCTTAGTAAATTTGCTAATATGCAAATTGAACCCACAAGGATGCTGTTAAGAAGAACAATTTAACAATGAATTTTTAAAAAGAGCAAAATCAGCTACAGTAAATTCTTCAAAAATTCCAAGATTTTCTGTAATTAATTAAAACAAACGTTATAAAGAAATAGAAGTACTCAAAATATAGACTGCTGGGATCCCTGCCAGTGTAAATAAGATGTACATTACAACGTATGATTACTAATTCTAAATATATAACTTTTGTTTAATATTATAATTTCAAGATATGCTGAACAGTAAGGAAATATTTTGAACTATGTAATATTATTAAAGAGATCTTATAAACTATAAGTAAGTATACATTGTAATTCTTTTATGAGTTTTTTCTATACTGTTTTGTGTTATGTCGATTATTTTATGCACGGTAGAATATTGCAGGATTTTGCTCTTACTGAGGTTGGCAGGTCTGCAATTGTAACAATTATGATCCTTCCAGGATACTTTTATCAGATGCAACAAGATACGCAGCTGATGGACGTTTAAAAAGTGTTCATAATTGTCGAATGGATTTAAATCTAATAGTTAGCTGATTAAATATTAAATCCATTACTTCATAAAACACCTCGACTTTGAAACATTATTCACTGTTTTCAATGCGTTCATCTACTTGTAATTCATCAAAGAATTTTTTCACATAATGCAATCTTTTTTGGAGAAAACAAGGTTCAATATTCCATAGAACTGGCAACTCAAGGGAATTGTTTTCAACAAACTCCCAATTGTTCCTAAGTTCTGGAATTGGCTTAGGAGTGATGAAAGCATCTCAACGGATTTCCCTATATTTTCATGAGTACCTTGCAGCATTTTCGAGACTGTATTAATAGGTACAACTATTTTACTTAGTACAATTATCAAAATAATTGTTGAAAATTGTTCAAAATAATTTATGAAATTTTTAGCTTCACATTGCTCATCATAACTTTTTTCCATTCAATGATAAATATGTCAGTATTTTAATTACATCAAAATAACAAGAATGTGGGGCATCAATGGCCTGAACACAGGAAGACAATCATGTTTTTTTTTTTTGGGGGGGGGGGGGGAAATTAGCCCCCTTAAAATTCTAATTTATTAAAAAGATTTCTAAACTAGCACCTAGGACATAACAACCTCCATGCAAAATTTAAACATCCTAAGACGTATGATTCTAATGATTTGAGTTTCTTTTAATACTCATTTTGAGTATTTTTTGCATAGTTCTGTTTTTTCATTAGCATGCATTTTTTAATTAGATCTAAAATTATTTATAATCAAAATTTCATTCTTCATCTGCTGATTTTTAAAAAAATTATCCCATGCATGTTATAAAAATACATATTTGTATTTTTATAACATGCTGTTGCTGAAAATGTTTGCCGCGGACTTTCAGCTATAATACCTAACTGTTAGGTAGTACTTATTATTCATTATGTTCCAACATCAATTAACATACTTTATATACAAATCACTTACTTTTAAAATTATACGTCGGTGAATTCAACAACATGCTGTAGATAAGTAATTTAGCAAAATAATAGTCATAAACTGTACGATGTCCCTTAAACAGAACAATAAATTACAATCCACAGTCTCAATAAGTTTTAAAAATTGTATAACACATTCATTTAATAATCATCTTGAAATTCTTACACTGCACAAAGTAAACAAAGGGAATATGAAGCACTAAATACTAAGCTTGCTTTAAAAAAATCCCCGAATATTTGCCTCTATTCTGCACCAATGTTAAGGCTGCTATGTACTAAGGAAAAAAAATCTCTGTTTGGACTCCTGCATGTAATTGACTTGTAGTGGGAGGAGTCAGTAAGTTTACCATTAGAGAACTCTACCCCCGTTCGTTTAGAATGACATTTGAAGGATTGTAATGACCCTTGCCATAGGGGGTGAAAATGCTCCGGCCATCTCCCTTTTCCCGATAAGACACTTAACTGGTAACTCATAACATTTGAGAATATATGGTAGTGTCCAACGCCGGGCAATAATTCGAAGCGCGGCCTGGCCAGAGGCTGATCAGAAGTTTTTAACAGATTCTAGTCGCAGCCTACGATCAGTCTGGCTTGAAGCATAAAAGTAAAATTTAGACAGACTTTCTTAAATTATTGATAAATTAAAGATTTATATATATTTGAACTTTGATTATTATTTATTAATATATATATATATATATATATATATATATATATATATTAATATGAATATATATATATGAATATATATATATGAACTAAAAAGGCTTTTTTGTTCCAACAGGAATACAAAACTCTTAAGAGTCATTTAAATGAGCATTTATACTATATGAACGCTTAATAAACATTACAGTACTGATAAAAAATTAAATTTAAAAATAAAACCCATCATTTTTCTATTTCTCAGTTTTATGTTACAGAAGAAGTTTTAAAATATTTTTGGGGTAAGATATTTGGATCAGATAGGAATGGGACATTTTCACTCAACATTACCTGTTTTTATGTGTGTTTTCTGACTGGTTTACAGGGTAAACTTATATAATATATAAGTTTTACAGGGTAAACTTATATAATATATAATATGCATATTTAACAGTTTTCAAATAAACCAATTTTATGTCGACATACTTAATTACTTGCATTTTTTCCATAACACACTGCTTCTTAAAATTCACAAAAATTAATAATGGCAACTCGATTCAAACTAATTGATGTAGTTCAAGCATCGGGGCAAGGTGTATAATGTATGATTGTCTCTATGAACAGTTTTAAAATGCATTTATGAAATTGTTCGATACATTCAAAATCTCCATTGATCCATTCTTAATTTTTCTTATAATTTAAGATGAACTTGAAAGAAAGTTTTAGAAATGATTAGTGATACTATTTATGTGAGAAGTTTTTAAAAATATTTATAAACTGACAGACAAAATTTCCATTTAGACTTAGTCGGTCATAAAGTCTTAACTTCTCTTTAATTTCGTATGTTTTGACTAAATGTAAACCTGTTCTGAGTTTTTACAATTAACTTAATATTGAACTCTAATTTTATTACTAATAAAATTATTTAATTGCTTCCATTTTTGCTTGAATGCAACTATTTTTTCAATCGTTTTCTTAATTAAAACTGAATTTATCAACAAAACTAGAAAAGTTTAAGGTAAAACTGAAAACTGTTATTACAATTTAGTTTAATTTCTATTTATTATGATTACATTTTGGAATTTGGGTGCATGTTGCCCCCGATTAAACATATAATTGAATTCGGTGGTGTTAACAGGATTCAAATTCAATGAATTATGATAGTTATGCTAATAACAACACAAAAATAATTACATTTGTTCATTGGCAATATTAGTGCATCTAATTTGCACTAATATTGCAAGTAAAACATTTGTGATTGAAAGTCAACCACAAATGTTATATTTGCTCATATGTTTTTTTTACTTTGTCGCTTTTTTGAAATTTTTTGGTTAACTCAAGTAAAGTTTAACTAAGTTATTCATATTATTGATCACTGCTTTGTCTACAAATATTATTTATAACATTACTCTTCCGTTTAAACGCAGAATAGTGAAACCGAAAGTACTTTAATCTGTCATACGCAATATTAGTTTCAATATTTGATAGTTGATTTCTTTCCTAAATAACTTGTTGCATTCTGCTTACTTTTATCATTCGATAGATGTAATTGAAATGGATTCAAATGGGCCAGCTGCTCTGAAATATGGGGAGTTTTTCCAACAAAAATGTTGAATGCCTGTATTCTGGGTATTTTGACAAAAGGAATAGCAGTGCTGAAATGCATTTTCCAACAAAATATTTCTTCTCTTCCTCACTTTTATTAACAAGAAATTAGTTTTAAAAAAAATAATCTCAGAAAACTTCAAATCATCTAGGAATTGTTCAGATGATTGCAGTAAATTTCGGGGCGACATTGCAGATATTTTGAATTCTAATTTTGATTTCAGTCGGATGAGTTACCCAGGCAAATGCAGAAAATTTACCCAGGCAAATGCAGAATCGTCCTAACATAATGGACAGAGTGATCTTATGTTATCCTTCACACTAGTAGAACTGGATAAAAAAAAAAGTTTATTTTTGGTGCTGGTGGGGTTCACCGGATACTTGTAACTTCTTTGCAGTAAAACACAACTTATAATACATATAGTAAGTGCTTATAATAGTGCTTTTAAACATTCTTAACAATCATCATACATTTTTATAGGTTTATTAGAGGTATATAAAGTGTTAAATTTATAGTGAAAATTTTCTGAAATCAAAATTATAATAAGTCAAGTACATTCTAATATATTTAGATGCTTAAGTTTTATTTACTTAAATATATTTCATTTATTTTTTGTATATTTTATAGAAAATCTGAAAAGTAGAAATTTTTTTATACAAAAGTTTTCACAAATTTTTATTTCACTCTTTCAAATTTTGCGCACCCCCCCCCCCCCCCCCTATGTTTGGTGTGCCTGGAGCAATTCGCTCCAACTGCTCCATGTTAGCTATGCCCCTGATTCCATATCATTGTTTTATTCTCAGAAATGGCTTGGTGTTGTTTTTTAAATTTATGTTCTCTGTATCAATTATGTTTAATCCAAATGTGTAGGTAAAATTTTTTGTCTATGAGCTGACTCTGATGTATATTTTAGCACAAAATTAACCTAGCTGACTTTGCGTGGTAATACATTTATTGATGTTAGATAGTCTATTCTGTGTTATCTCTGTGCTTTTATTTATAATTCAGTTGGATTTAAGTGTAGGAATTTATAATTGAATTTATAAAGCTATAATATTTACAGATAGAGCATTTTAAGCCCAGGAGAAAAATAAATTATATCAGTAACCTTTTAGATGATTAATGTTTTTATTCATACTTGTAACTTCATCAGGTAATAATAGTTCCGAAATGAACTTGTGATTAGAAATATTAACATGCAATAGCTTGAGGCCAGATACTGTATTAGCATTTTTATGCTTAATTCTCAGCACACTTAGTGTTTATCTGTCTTTTTTCTTTTGCCACAGGTTAATGTCTCTATATGCTTAAGTTTTTAGCATTACATACTTTAATTTGACTGTGTTAAAAACTGTAGTCAAAATTAACCTTGATGTGTCAAAGATATTAGAGTATAATTCAGGTTATCTAATAATTTTATTTTATCAAAAGTTTAAAAATAGAAATTTTTTTTAAATGCATTAACGGTGATTTGATTGCCAAGATGATTTCGTACTAATTTTTGTGACATGACTGTTGTGGCGTCCCATTCTGCTCTGCTTTTGAGAGTTTCCTCAATGAGCTATGTCTAATAATTAGCAAGCCAGTTCGTGAGGGTCAAAAGTTAGTACATGGATTTTTTGCTTGTGTTACTGATAGTAGGATTTTATAATTTTATTTTCTCTTTATATATTTTATTTAAGCTTAATATGTTTATACATATGCATTGTTGTTGCTCTTAATGTTCCTGGCCAGAAGTTCCAGACCAGGTCTGTATAGGCTTCAGGCTTATGTGTATGGCTCCAGTTTATGTAGCACCACAAGGGTCGGAGTCTGTCTTAGCTAGGTTCCACCTCAGTTTTAACGGACCATATCCACTCCCACCCTCTCTGACCTCATAGAGGGACTTTTAGCTCTACAGATTTAACATGCCCATATCCCACCTAGAGACAGAGGTATTTAATAGCACCTGTCAGGATTCAATCTGAAAACCCTCAGCACAAAGAGCCGGCATGCAACCACAAGGCTACCTCGAGCCATATGTATACATGTAGTATAATATATTTTTATTACATTGAAATAGATTGAATTAGGTTGTTAAATTTGAATTTATTTTTACTTATAATGAATATTGTTTTAGAAAATCATTTTTACTTTATAAAATTTCTTTTTTCTTATTATATTTAACTGAATAGTTATGGTGCCTATTAGCAGTATTTAGTAATATCTTTATAGTTTTTATTTTATTGAAAATGGTAAATAAATCAGCTGTATTGCATGTTATCTGATGAGTAGCATGAAGGGGCAGGGTCTAAGAACCAGTCCTGCCCACTTGGCTGGGGTTAACAAAAATGACGCTAAGGTTGGCATGAAAAATGGGAACAGCTTTTTCAGACGCACTGCCCTTGGCGACAAGTTGGTGCCAAAAGTTTTTGACGCCAACTTGACAAAAAGTTGGCGTAAAAAGTTTTTGATACCAACTTTTCCCTATTCTGCACACCTGTTAGGCCTACATTGCAAAATGTGAACAAAAACATCAATAATGACCAGGAAATAACAAATAAGTTAAAAACAAACTTACCATTGATGTATTAAATTTCCAAAAACATTACAGAAATCCCCCGCTGGTGGTTTGTAGCCGTCACTAATATAACTTCCGCTGGCTGTATTAAACTTCCAAAAACATTACAGAAATGCCCTGCCGGTTGTTTGTAGTCATCATTAATATATCTTCCGCTGGCTGTATTAAACTTCCAAAAACATTACAGATGATTATAAGTGACGGATTTGTATCCTTTAGTGACGGATACAAATCCCCCACAGGTGGTTTGTATCCGTCACTAATATATCTTCCGCTGGCTGTATTAAACTTCCAAAAACATTACAGAAATCTCAATCCTAATATTACCTAATATCCTCCCCTGATATTTACAAACTATATCTTACACCAACATGGCCGCCATCAGAAATCTCCTAAACAACTCACAGTCAAAAAACTTTCAATCTAATCCTAGCAACAACAGAACACGATTAAACATCCATTCAAACTGGGTTGCCAGACAAAATCGCATGGTTACTACACTATACACAAAATCGCCAAGCTTGGCAGGAAGTTACGTTCACACCAAAACACAAAATTGCCAAGCTTGGAACGCAGTGCGTCTGCAAAAGCTGTACCGAAAAATGTAGCCTGGCAAGTATCTGCTCGGATAAGGAAGCTGTTCTTGGAACAAGCAAATTTATTCCAATCTTTTAAATAGTAATATTTTTCTCTCTTGATTATTTTTTCTGTTAAAGTATGTTTTTTATTTCTAGAAATTTTTATCAGAAAAGATGAATGCCACTAAGAAGTTTGAATGTAAAGAAAATATTGTTCTTATAACTTTATCTGACAGTGAAGAGGAGGCATTGTCTGCTGTAGAATCAGAAGAGAATGTTGTGGACAATCATCCTTATCCTGAAAATTCACCAAATTTGGTTGATACGTTAACCATGGTCAACCCGCTTGAGAGTTCTGTCTGTATAATTGAAACCCCTGTAATTTCAAAAAGATCTTCAAAGCGTAGGAGAAAGATGATAAATGACAGAACTCATTATAATGAAGGAAGAAAGCATGACTCCCTTAATAATTCTGTTTGTATAATTGAATCTCCTGTAATTATAGACAGTTCTTCAGGGCTTTGCAGAAGTATTATGAATGATGAAAATGATAGTAAAGAAAAGAGAGAACCTGAGAATATTGAAATTAGAAATGAGAAGGTAAGATCAAAAGGTGTTTTGCCATCTTCTCAACCTTTTGAAGAGACAGAATTATGTGAAGTTTCCAGCACGACAGGAGAAGTGGTAAGAATTTTTCCCTTGTAAATCTTGGGAAGGAAATTTGATAAAATTGAGAAAATGGTTAAACTGCCTGCAGAATGTTCCAGTAAAATAGGATTAAGTTTAAGAGTATTCAAAATTACTGATTTATGAGAATAATATCTTCAATTTTTGCTGAAAAAGATTTTTGAAAGATGATAAAAGTTAACAATTACTTGGATTTATAGCATATATTTATATGCTTTGGCAAGCTATAAATCAGCTCTCATATTCTATTCTAATTTACATTTTTCATGTTTATCAAAGTACAGTTTTGGTCTGGTATTTCACATTTGACAGAAAAATATTTGAAATTCATCAGTAAAGCTATGGTTGTAGAACCTTTTCTTATATTACAGCTAGAAATTTTTAAACTCTACTTTGTGTTCTGTAAATTTATTTATGTATTATAATACATTATACGTTACATTCTCATTTTGTTTAGGTTCCAAAAAAAGTAAAATTTTCTGAAGGGGCAGGGTTAACAGAGAAACTTGCGGAATTTATCCCACTGCACAAAAAAAGAGAATTACATTTTGAAGCAGTTCAACCTAGTAAAAGCTCTCATGACAGTTTGTCAAATGAAGAAGGAAAAGATATTATTGTACTTGATGAACCTTCATCAGTTGTTCGTCCTTTAAGGCCAGTTGTTATAGATGGCTCTAATGTTGCTATTGAGTAAGTATTTTAGAATTTGTGTTGTTTAAACCCTCTAAAAGTGATAATATTTATATTATTGTACTTTGTTTTCACACTATTTTATTTTAAATAATAAATTTTCTTTTTTCTATGTCGAGATATTCAATTGACCATAGTTCCCTACAAGCAGTACAGTATAAATTAGCTCTGTTAAGCCAATTTTAAGTAAAATGGTGATCTTTTAAAATAACACATTGCAAAAGATAGGTTATCCATAGTCTCCCCAGATAGTTAAATAATTTAATGATAAAATAAGTGCATGATTCTAGCAGTTTTTAAAAATTTTCTATTGTTTTTCATTCTGTTTAACAATTATTTCATTAATAGTACTTTGTTTAAAAATTCATTATAAAAATTAACAAAATAACTCTTTAAATTTAGAAAGATAAAAGAAAAGTTGAAACATTTTATGCAATTTTTAATTTAGAATTAGTCCATGAAGAAATGCATTAAAAAAATTCACTTTAAAAATTATGCTGAATTTTTGGCCTCTAGTATCAGTAGAAATATCTATAAATTGCAAAAATTTGATTTTGTCCCAGTAAATTATTTTCTATGAGAATTAAAAACTGATAAAATATGACTAGTCAAATGTTAATAAAAATTTATTTTAATTTGATACATTGTTTTGTTTAAAATATGGTGTTTGGTTTGTTAATTAGAATAATGTCGATTTTTAATGTTATTTTGGTTGCTTCAATGCTGTTTTTTTTGCCCAACCTGTTTTTCTAAATTCTATTCAAGATAAAATTAATCCTCAATATAATCGATAAAACTTTTTTTTAAATTTAGAAATAATGAATTATAATACATATGAATTTTAATATCCTTTAACATTCAAGTGTTTATTTGTATTGTAAACTTTTATACCAGTGTACTGAAAAATATTAAAAATAATACATACAAGCGTTCACACACATAGCTGCTTAATTTTTCATTTTGATTTAAAAGTGCTTATTTTAAAACCAAAATGTGACTGCTCAACATGTTAAATTTGATCTTTGTTTATTAATTTAGGCATGGAAAAGTTTCACAATCCTTCTCTGCCAAAGGCATTCAGTTAGCTGTTGATTATTTTTTGAATCGGGGTCATACACAAGTTACTGCTTTTATCCCAAAATTTCGCAGATTTTGTAATCGTAAAAATTTTCCAACTACAGATCCAGAAATTTTGGATGATCTTGCAAAAAAACAACATGTTGTTTTTACACCATCTAGAAGGTTAAATGGAAAATGTATTGCATCATATGACGACAGGTAAGACTCAGAATTCAGTCATGAGAAAAAAGTTGTTCAGGAAATCATTGTGATGTGTTGTTGATATAATATAATTTTAAATTTATGGAATTTTATGACCTAAATGAGTTCACACTATATAAGTACAGTAACCACCGCTTATAGTGATCAGTGGTTATAAGAATCAATATCGTGAAAACAAAAACAAATGTATTATTTCCATGTTAAAATTTTCGCTTTAAAGAATCAATCCACCGGCTTTAAGAATCAGTTTACGCTCTTCGCTTTCATTTCATTTTTCCATAAAAGCCACTTAAACCCTCAAAAGGCACGAAGTTCTTTCTTTTTTTTTAAAGAAAGATTGATAAGATGGGATGGAATATAGTCGTAAAATTCATCCCTTTCTTTGTTAGACATAATATAATAGTTTCCCCTTAAATGCTTTAGCACAACACTGTCCTATTAGCTTGACCCAGGGGCATCTTTACCCGTCCGGGTCCGATTTCACTTTTCTCCACTGACAAACAAAAATAAGGGACTCTTCTTTTCCCACCTCCCACATCCTGGTTGCGGCTTCCTGGAACCTGAAACACTTAAATCTCCGGCGGAGTGTCCACTATCACTTAGGCAAATGCGACATTAGTAGATTCAGCACGTTATCAAACCGTGAAACGTAAGCTAGAAGGTGAATCTTCGTCTGAGACTATTAGTATTGAAAGAGGTATAAACAGTCTCCTGAAAACTTCATTACGGCAAACTACCATAGAAAACTTTTTCTTGCTCCCTTCCTGTAGTTCAAATGTTAAAACCGTTAAGAAGATATGTAGTAACAAATATTGGATTTTTTTCTTCTCTTACTATAATCATGTGTATCTACTTATAGGTCTAGAAATTAAGTTGTATTTTAAAATTATAAAAAATAATTTTAATAAAAGATAATTAATGTAAATTAAAGAGTATTTTCTGGTAAATTATCTAACATATGTATATATAAGTGAGTGTGTGCCTGTCCAAAAACCTAAATTTCGGCTATAAGAATCAACCGCTTATAAGAATAAGAATCACGTTTGTTATTACTGTTTTTAAGCTGAAATCGCTGTATTTCAGTTCTGTATAGTAAAGATAATAGTTAATTTTAATAGTGTTAATTGCCTGCATGTGGATTTTAATTTCATGTTTAAAGTATGCCTTATTTTGAGATAAAACTTAAAATTATTTCATGCATTATATTAAATTTGTGACTTTGGCATTCATTGTTTGCTATTTCATTGTTATAAATGTTCTGTTTACATTTTGTTGAATTTAATATTATAGCTGAGAGGATGTGTGTATGCATGTGCATATATATATATATATGTAATAAATGACACATCACTGATTCAGGAATGCTGGTCATCTTTACTTATATAAAAGCCTAGAGTAGAAAAAGTGTAGGTAACCATTCCGGGACAAACCAAGTCGGGAACATCTTAACATTGCGACGCCATTTTCTGACATTTTTCTTGAATAATAATACCACAAAAGTGACATATTTTGAAAGCCCTTTAAGAAATATGAAAATTTCGAGTTTAGTTTTTGAAATATCTTCAAATTAAAATATCCATCGAAAAGAATCATTTATTCAATTGAGTCATTCACTTGAATTTTGAATTCATTCTACTCCATGGTTTTTCATATTCCCTTTAAATAACTACATTTTTAATGTTTAATTTTAATGTTAATTAAATTGTGTTTCACGTTTTATTTTTTATTTATTTTTTTTTTGTGGTTACTGCTGTTTAAATATAGTTTTCAGCAATGCTTGCTGTGTGGCGAGTCATTCACTTTTGAAACAGTTTTGGTTTAGTTTTGATTTAGTTTAGTTTGGCTTTGTTGTTTACTGCTGTTTAAGTACAGTTTTCAGCAATGCTCGATGAAAATGATGAATCACCTCTTGAAACACTGATCAACATTCCGTCATTTTTGACGGGGGTTATATACTAGTATTGTAATAATTCATCACTGGCACAGTACACAGGATGTGCAATTCAGACACTCTTGTAAACGTGGCGATCCAATCACTTGAGGAAAGAACAGGAACACACTGAAGATCTGGAGTACTTTATTGAGAGGAAGGAAGTTATACTTCAAGACAGCGACGTGGAAGGGATGTACACAACAAGACAAAATGGCACACAGGACAATAACGGCAGCCTTTGGAGCTTCAGTATACACAGTTTTTACATTGGATGGCAATGGCATTAAAAAAGGACGCGGACAGCATAGCAGAACAGGACAAGATAGCATGGAACCAGGCAGGAAAATCCTTTGTAGGACCTTTTATACCCAGGGGGCACTACCCTGATGCTAGGTGTTAAACATTCTTTAATTGGCCAGGGCCAAACATCTGACTTGACCACACGAGCCATAACTCAAGATTCCGAACATGCCATGCAAGCCGTGTGGTTTCTAAATCATCCTGAATCATAGTCACCTGACTTTCAGCGCATAGATTAAGGGACAAACTAGTTAATTAATTTGTTTACTTCTTGCTCGCAATTTGGAAAAAGGGGCTGTGCTTTATTGAAATAACAAGATAATTTAGAATACCTGTTAGATTAGAACAATTAATAATAGTGGGGTGTTATTACATACATATATATATATATATATATATATATATATATATATATATATATATATATATATATATATATATATATATATCTGAAAACTAAAACAAGTATACCAGAAATAACCAGTGCAATAAAAATGTCCTAGTCAACTGTGCCGACATTATTATTAAACAAAGGATTATGTCTGAAATTTGTGATCTTCAAGATAGGCAGAACCTCGTTCTGGACAATCCACCCCCAAAAAATTAGAATTAGGAATATATTTCCAATTGGCAGAAGAAACACATTACTAGTATGCTTCCTGCTCAATCACACAAAACAATAAATTTACATGCTAAAGTTGCTCTCATTTTAATAAGATTTATTGTATATTGCAGGTATAATGTTCAACAGATGATATGGCATCTAAATAAAATTATAATTTTTATAAGCAAAGTAATAAAATTTTAATCAGTATATTAAATAATTTTAAGCTATTCTTTATTTCGATTTAAATAAATTCATTAAATATTAATACAGTATTAGATACAACAGTAAAAAACAAAAGTCATTATTGATTTTAATACAGACACATATTTGAAACTTCCTTTTCCAAAATTTATAAGCTTATTTGTGTGTGTATGTGTATATATATATATATATACACACACACACACACACACACATGTAGCCCTCCTACAGCACGGCATCTTACAACACGGTTTCACTCTAACACAATGGATAAATTGCGGGAACCTTTGTATAACACTGCAACCTGTAACACGGTTTCGCTGTAACACGATAAAAAAATTGTGAAACCCTTGTACAACACTGTACTTCTACAACACTAAATTACATGATTTTTGTTTAACACATTTAAAAACTAAATTACCTTAAAATAATGAGGGGAAAGAATAATGAACTATAATGCTTTTACATGAAAATGTATAAACAAATTATAATTTATTCATATCAACTCTATAAAATTACAAGAAGGCCTAAGCTTAGCTGAAAATCTTGAATCATTTTTTTAAATGCAGAACCTTCCGCTGAAAGAAGCCGAAAATTCAAAAGAGAGCTGCAAAATTATCTATGTCCATACTGTGATATCTACAATGACTTCGTAAGAAGCAGTAAACAAACCAAAATTACAGATTTTTTAAAGAGGATAGAAGGTACAAGAAATCTAAATGAAGAAAAAGGATCCGAAAGTGAAAGTGATATCGTTCAACCAAAAAAACGTTCTTGTTTGATTGTACTGAGCAGTGATGAGGAAGAAATTTATTAAATTAAGGTTGCATTAAATGAAAAGAATTTTTGTTTCTTTTCATTTTGTGTTATACATACATTTATTTCTTTAGTAAAAATTAAGTCGCTTATAAGGAATTTTTTTTTAAAGTTTGTTTTTAATAAGTTTTCGGAACGTAAGCTTTTTGTACTGGCTCTGGGTCTAATATAACACGGTTTCACAGAACACAGCATTTTCTAGGAACCTATCTACCGTGCTATAAGAGGGTTACCTGTATATAATATATATATATATATTTATTTATTCACACACATCACAGTTCTTTATATTGTTGATATGTATGTATATATATAAAAATATATAAGTGTGTATGCATATATATGCTCTTTTAAGATACAGCATCAAGTCATATTTCCTTTTATAGTATTGTTTTCAGAAATGCGAAGTGTGAACTTTTGTTGGGAAAAATGCAAACAATTATTGATTAAAGCATTCGTATGTAGTTATATTTACTTATTGCATTTGTCTTCACAGATACTTTGAAGTCATTTCTTGATATATTCTTTATTAAGTTTAAATATAATTTGTTATATTCTAGGTTTATTGTTCAGCTTGCATCTACAAATGGTGGGGTTATTGTTTCAAATGACAATTACAGAGATTTAGTCTCAGAAAATGATTCTTTTAAGGAAGTAATAGAGAACAGGTAGGTTTTCATATCTTAATTTGAATCTAATGTGTACATGCATCTGCTGTTGTCATGTTTATTTCAGAGTTACCTTTTGAAAATGCTTTACAGCAATCAAAAAGACATAAACAGTTGATGAATGAAAAGAGCAGACACTTGATAGTTTCTATTTGTAGAGCTAGAAATTGAAAAGGAAGTGTAATTAAGTAGTTACCAGTTTTTATAAATTTTTTTTTTAATATTTGCTTAATGGAAAAAAATATCAGTAACTTAAAAAAAAAAAGCAATCTGCATTAACCAATTTCTCTTTTTTTTCTCTTTGGTTCTCCTTTGTGTTTTAGCATCTATAATTTTAATCCCATTTTGTAATCGATTCAGTTCTTTATTATTTGGAGAGCATTTTTAAATAGCTTCCAAAACTCTAAATTTGAATTTCATTTTTAACTAGGTTCTTGCATTGCATGAAATTCCCTGTAGTATTTGAATTTCATTTTAAAATCTATAATATCTCATGTTTTTATCCAAGTCTTCGACTAAACACATTAAATCAGCCAAAAAGGTATCGTGCCTCGGGCGTTAGGTGCGCTCGCTACGTCACTGCAGATTAGTATCATTCTTAAGCTCATTAGTATCCTTTTTAAGCTCACTAAGTTTTTCTGTGATGTCGCATAGAAAAGCTAAAAGACACCACCATCCATCATTAAGTTAGCTGTAAATTTTGTTGTTTTGCTCTAAAAACAAAATAATTTCTAGTCTTAAAGAAAAAAAATCGCACCAGAACTTTTCCTCGGCTTAGCCATTTCACTGAGGTATGTAAAAGGACATAATTACTGATATAATTACTGTTTAATTCTTCTAAAAGAATTTTAAATTTTCTGTGGTTCAATTCTCGTGCTCGGATATAATTCACTATATTTATTACGGTCTTCATTAAGGCATCAATTTTGCAAATAGAGCTACTTGCTGTGAAGTTTTCTTGGTGTATGATACACTGAAAAGAGATTTGTCAAATTGTATTTCTTTTTCAATAGGGCAACAAATTCCTTTTCAGATCCGGTCATTGAAGGACATCCATCCGTGCATATACAAACTAATTTTTTTATATCAATATGATTGTTCTCCAGGAATGTACTAATATTATCGAGATAGTCCGTGCCTCTGGTTTGATTTTTCATAGGAAGAAATTTCAAAAAATCTTCCTGAATAATATTTCGTTCAGTACAGAATCTAACGTAAACGGAACATTGCGATGTCGCTGAAATATTGGTGCTAGAATCGAAAGCCAAACTAAAATATTTACAGTTTTTCAAGTCTTTTAAGGTGCGATTGAAAACGTGTGTGGCAATATCTTCAATGCGTCTAGCACAGGTAGAATCAGAAAGCTGCATGTTTTTGATTTGAGTTATTTGGTTTTTATTGCTAAATTTGTCAAATAATACGTTGGAAGCACCAAGAAAGCATTCCGTCACAACTTCTGCGTCAGTAAATGGTTTCATATATTTTCCAAGCATGTAACAAATTTCATACGACTCTCTTGTCACCAATGAATCTTGTGATATCGCCACTGATAGAATATTTTGTTCTTGTTGCAATGATTTCTTGACAAAAGTTAACTTTTCACTTCTTATCAAAGAGCCGCAAGGAAAAGTGTCATCAAATGCTTTGTGTTTCGTAGTATAATGACGAACAATGTTTTATTTTTTAATATAACATTCTCACGACAGATCATGTGTGTGACCAAATGATTTTTAATTTCAACAACGAAATATTCTTCTTCCCAATTGTCTTGAAAAACTCTCTTCTTCAGACAATTTTCGTTTGCAGTTTGAAGAATCTCCTGCCATTATGGGTATTAAATTATAACGAAACAAGACGTTCAAAACAGCAAACCAGGCTGATCCGTTTCGTGTAATAGGCACTTAAAATAAAAGCATAAAAATGTCACACATAAATGTTATTACCAAAGATAAATATCTTATTACTTAACTTTAGACATGTCAAAAATGTCATCATAGGGCAGTGGTGTTTCCGATGGAAGCGCAAATTTATATGTAAAAATCTTTTTGTTGGTCAAGAGACAAGACCATGGAGTTTATAGTTGAGTGCCGCAGGCGTCAGTTTCAGTTAGATCTCAGCGGGCGATGATTGTTCACGTTATCATAAAACTTATAAAAATATAAAATATATATAAATAAACTTAGAATGCCAGTTTTTATTTATTACGTTTCTGATAATGAAAAATTAAAAATGAATGTGTTCTGGGCCGCACATATTTGCTTGACGGGCCACAGGTTGAGTACCTCTGCATTAAATCATTGAATTTATCAAGTTTGCCTTAAAACAGTTTCACATAATTTCCCTAAAAAATTTCCAAATTCTTGGAAAAGCTCTTCAAAAAATAAAATAATTAATTAATTAATAAAAATTTTAAAAAATCCAAGTTTTTCATGGTTATTTTTAAAATTTGATTCTACTATTAAGTATGTAATCTTCTTACTAACTGATAATTTTTTTATTTTCCAGGTTACTAATGTTCTGCTTTGTTGGTGATATTTTCATGGTACCCTCTGATCCACTTGGTAGGAATGGACCTCCATTAAGTGAATTTTTGAGTTTTCCACCGGATGTTTCAACATCGTAGATGATTTATAAAGGGGGAGGGCAATCATTTCTTAAAGAAAGATCTCTTTGCAATAAAAGAAAAATTGATTGGAATACTTGTTTGTTGACGCTTACATTTCCATTGTAAATTATTGATCTTTGCATACAGCTGATTGTTTTACTTGAAATTGATTAATGTGTTATTTTCTAAAATGAATCATGTTTTTAATTCATATCAATGTTCACAGTCAAAATTGTAAATTTACAATAAAGTTAGGTTTCTAATTCAAGAAAAAGGCTCTTGACTCGGGTTACTAGTTTTAAAAATTTTTAACTTCCTTGCAGTCATCAGTGCTTTACATAAGTTTTTAAGATTTTGTTTCTCCTTTTCCTCTGTGGTAGATGAGTCAAGTAGTAATAGCTTAAACACCATTTAGATGACTTATTGACATATCAAAAATGTGTGACAGTGTTTATGGTGAATTAGATGTGGAACTGAAAGATAATCTTTTCAATATTGCATGATCATGAGACTCAGGACTATGCCAAACAGCAAAAAATATTTCATAAATACAGAAATAATTTGATAAGAAAATGAAAATATACTTTGAAAGAATATAATTCAACTTCTACAGTTGTTAAATTACCTTGCATTTTTAGATACTAACATTTATTCATTTCTTACATTTGTGTAAAAAATATTTTAAATGAAACAACATCTTTATTTTGGTAGAGTTCTAGTAGTAATTCAAAGTACACATATATATTAGAATAAAACTGGATTTCCATTGCATAACCTTGTCTAACAATTTTTTTGGCTCTGCTTTCTTACGCAAAATTGAAAATTTTTATCCCGAATGTTCCTGACTATTAAAAAATCTTGTTTTATCCTGCATTACATGAAGAAATTTGAACTAGAACTTGATTTACTAAAAGTGGTTTTTATTAGCTTTCTCTCACTGGAATTGTTCAGAATTATGGCTGAAGGGTATTTTAAGTAAATAAGAATCCTCCACTTTAAAACAGTGGTTGATGTTAGCAGGTTAAAAATTTTCTTCTCCCATAACACTATGTGTTTTCTTTAAATAGACTTGTGCAAAATATCTGTAGTATGTAATATTTTTGACTTGACAAGTGGTTTTACATTATTGTGTGCAAAAGTGCATCTTGTCTGGCTGTTTTTTGTTTTTCTTAATTATTCAAAACTGCAATTGCACATAGATCATGGCTGTCATCTTCTTTAACATGTATATATTATTGTGTGCAAAAATGCAGCTTGTTGACCTAATTTTGTATAAAATTATTTTAAACAGCAAATGAAGTGTGTCATGCAGTGATCAAGCATGTCATCTTTTTTTTTTCATTTATGCTTGGATTTGATTTGAAAAATCATAATAGAAAATATCCATAATAAAACCATATAGAAATCAGCTTACTGATTTACCTTGATGATGCATTGAGAGTAATACATAATGTCACAGGTCTCCAACAAACATCCTAGGACAGTGGTTCACAACCTTTTTCACCTTTCCTTATCGGAATACCTCCACGGTGGAGTAAAAAACCTTATTTTTATCGTATCCCCTTCCTTATCTATATATATAAAACAGTTCCGTAACTGACTCACTGACTGACATACAACGCACAGACCAAACCGCTGGACCTAAAGGGCTGACATTTTGCATGGCGATTCTTCTTATAGTGTAGGGGTGCACTAAGAGAGATTTTTCAAAAATTCTTCTTAGATTTTTTTAAATAAAATTTTTAAGCTGTTTTAGTAACTTTTTTTAAGTTTACGTTTAAAATAATAATTTGAGGGTTATAAAATTTATATCTCGAGAAAGATCATAAAAATTCCTTTAAAATGAAATCTTTTTCGAATCTTTACCTCTATTTTCTGATATTTGGTGAATTTTTAAAGATTAATTTTTACAATTTAATTTATTAAATGCTGATCACGTGATTTCTTTTTCTGGTACTTTAAAAAAAATTTATCATCATGTGCATAACAACTAAATAGATAAAATTTTTTTTTTTTTCTTGCTAATGCTGCAGACGATTGGACATTATATTGTCTATTAAAATATCCCTTATGATTTTTTTATAAATATATTTTTTCTACATCAATTGTATATATAGATCGTCGTATTTATTATAAATATATATATATATATATTTTGGCATTAATTGCATACATTGACCATTGTATTTAATTTGAATGCATTCCGTAGCGAAGTGCGGGTTTTCAGCTAGTGTATATATAATTTACCATCAAATATTGCAAATATATATATATGCTTTATTGAAGATACAGATTGATTATTGATAAACAATTTGTGTTCTGATTTGAAAATGGTTGACAAAATCTAAGCACTTTGTACTTTGACAAAATACAAGCACTTTTTCTTATCTTTTCTGATGGTTTATTCGATGGTTTCTGATAGTTTTAGGATTGAGTCGTGACCCACCGGTTGGAAACCGCAGTCCTAGGACAATCAAGAGGTAGAGTTAAATTTTATTTATTCAATTCGATGAACACAGCAGAATTACATCTGACAAAAATTCTATGAAGCTATCTAGGGAAACCTTCTAATTTGTCTCATAATTAATGAATAATCAAAATGAAAGTCTTACCATGTAGATGTGCAAGTCGAAGAAAAAAAATGAGATGGGAACAATGGTTGGTGTGAAGCAGAATGGCAAATTTGTTTTGTAAACTCTGGGGAAAATGTGCGGGAGACATGTCCTTTATTGCTAGATGGCACTTATTTATTTACTTTTACCTTTATCTCTTGAACATCTATATATTTAAGTTGCTAAGTGGACTTTATGGGCAGTCCATGAGAGAAAACTACTGCATAAATTTACTTCATTTTGGTCTTAAACGAAAGATTGTAATCTGTAGATTTGTCAAATTTGGTTTTTGTAACCGCAATTTCTATCAAAAAGCGATAATTTACAATTAAAAAAATTGATTTTTGTGCATGCTCAGTGGCATGTTTAAATCTGGCTTTAGAAACTGTTTCTACGCATGCTCAGTGACATGTTTTAATGATAAACACGTTTATTCCAAGGAGTCTCTCTAGATCTCTCTCTGCCATTTTTATTTTTACGATAATTATGTTTGTGAAATATAAGATTAAACCTCACGGAAATTGTTTATTTTGCGCTGCTTAATTAGCGATAATCTACAATTAAATAAAATTGCTTTCTGCATATGCCCATTGACATTTTTAAATCGGGCTTTAGATACTCACTGAGCACGAGGCCGCTTAAACGCATTAATTTGTTTCTGCGCATTGATTTTCAGCATTTGGTAATGATTTGTTGAATATAATTTGTGTAATAGTAAATTTATTTTCTATCTAGCTGTCATGTTTTGACGGGTACCAACTAGTTAACCTTTAAATTTTAAAAACATACCATCTTAATCATCATATATTTTATTTCTAGAAGGTGAATTTTGGTGACAATCCCTTTTTCTCCCTACATACTTAACCAAAATTGGTAAATGAGGTACCATTTTAAAGATTAAGTTCTCTGCTTCTGATGTATCATTAATTTAGAATGACCCATTGTATTGTTTGTTTAAAAATTGACTTTGGTCCTAGAGTTCTTTCCCTGGATGCGTTGATACGGCACGGGCAAATAGTGTGTACAAAGAGGTTTTGTAACATAAATATCACATTTTCCATGAGTTTGTGTGATACTTAACTTTTAATATTGCTTACAAATATGTTTTGACCTGTACATATTTTATGTTCCCCTGTTTTGTGCCATGCTTCACCTCCAGTATTGAGGCCAAAGGCATTTTGTAATTGGTTTGACACACCATTGTTATTTGACAAATAAACAATGGCTACAAATGAACCAGTTCTTTTTTCACCCTAATACAAACCGACAACCTCGCTATAAAATGAATCTATTTTATTTGCATGCAAAATTTTTGCACGGGCCACCTAGTATATTTATGGTGCCTGGTATAAATGGCTTAAGTCAAAAACAATGATTTAAATATACCATGTTATTGGCTTTTATACCAATCGCAGAACTATAATTTTGCCTCGAGTCTTTTGTATAAAGAAATGTACTTTTGTATACAAAATTGATAGACCTAAGCCCTTTATACAAGTGAGAAGATTTTTGTATTTTTTATCATTACCATCAAATATCTAAAAATTACTTTTTGTTTTACTTAAGCCCTTTATACCGGGCACCATAGATACAAGGTGCGCCCATAAAGTAACCGGACAATTTTTTATAAATAAGAAAAATATGACTCGCCTTCAAATAAATTGATCTCCTTCAAAATAATCGCCAAAGGAGTCTATACAATTTTCCAACCTTTCTTCAAGTCATCGAAACACTGTTTACAGGCGTCGGAACTAACCGTTCGCAAAATATGCGGAACATTTGATTTAATATCCGAGATGTTTTCAAATCTCTGCCCTTTCATGGCCATCTTAAGCTTCAGAATGGAACAACATTGTAACATTAAATTTTGTTACAAATTAGGTAAATCAAACAATAAATCAGTATTTTTACAAGGAGGTGCTTTTTCGATTACGAAACAGGATAAGGTGAGTTAGGAAGGAACTGTTTGATTCTGGGCAATGGTTTCTTTTACACGATAATGCTAGGCCCCAAACAGCAATTTCTGTAGAACAATATCTTGATAAGCACTTAATTACAGTGATAAATCACCCACCATATTCTTCCGACTTATCGCCAGCTGATTTTTTCCTTTTTCCGAAGCTTAAGATGGCCACGAAAGGACAGAGATTTGAAAACGTCTCGGATATCAAATCAAATGTTACGGCTATTTAGCGAACGGTTAGTTCCAACGCCTATAATCAGTGTTTCGATGACTTGAAGAAACGTTGGAAAAATTGTGTAGACTCCTTTGGCAATTATTTTGAAGGAGATAAATTTATTTGAAGGCGCGTAAATTTTTCTTATTTATAAAAAATTGTCCGGTTACTTTATGGGTGCACCTTGTATATATAATAGAGTGCATTTGGTCAACACCTACAACGATATACAGCAACAGTTAAACAAGCATTTACAGTTTTTGTACACGGGCCTTGTGTAACATTAAAATCCAGTTGGTGGAAATAAGACTTATTCTCTATGCACACTATGGTTATTTAATTTTTAAACACATTATACATACCTGCCAACTGCTCCGGGTCTTCCGGAAATTCGTGTTAACTCCGGATGCCCCGCGTAAATCTTAGTTTACTTTGGAAAACCCAGAGCTATTAATCAGAATTAGATTAATTTAATCAGAGCTAAAAAAGCAAGTTATCAAGCATTAAAGAAACAATAATTAGCTGTGTGCTCATGGTTACTAAATTTTTTAATAGAAATTCTATTTATTTACGTATTTTTTATAATATTAGTGAAAATAAAATAAAATTTGGTAAAATTATTGTGCCAACAAAGTTTTGATTCATTTTTTTAAAGTCTATAGTAGCAAACCTACCAAAAGGTAATTGAAATCATATATTACTGTGATATCTCAACTTGCTTTGCTTTATTAAGAATCTGTAATTCCAACTCCCTTGTGCTTATAAACTTATGAATGTATGTTGAAGGCTAGGAAGTAAGACTTCACATTTTGATTTTGCACAAATTTACTCTTAAAACTTCATATGTACACTGTGAACATTTCGATGCAATTAGTCTTATTGTGTAATCTGAAAATTGCTAAGAAAACTAGTTTTGAAGAAAAATAATTTATAATTTTCTCCTAAAATTCATTGTTTTTGAATTACAAGTTTGTACACACTCACATATATGTATGTGTATCGACTTGGTGGTGTGCTTCTGAAATGCTCCTCAAAACTCCCGAAATCTTTTGTATTTGCTCCTGAAAAGCTTTTGGCAATGTTGGCAGGTATGATTATAACAAATATAAAAGACTGGAAAATATTTACAAAGAGCAGAGAGAACAGATATGGACGTGTGGAACTTTATGTATGCAGTTCCACACTCTTACCAGCATATAGGAAATTTAACTTGGGTTGTCCACGTCATATCTGTGGAGCAATATGCCCAGGTGCCAAACAGGAAAAATGTGGAACAGAAAAAGCAGTAGAGAATTTAAACTGGTTATTATAGGATAATTAATATTGGGGCATTTTTTTTACATACACCCCCATATATATATATATGTATGTATGTAATTTTCTTTTAAAAGGTAAATATAAATATTGAATTGTTACATGTTTTAAAAAATAATTACAAAACAACTGTTTCATATAACTGTGTTACTAAAACTGTGCAGCAAAAACACCATTCTTGTCAGAATATGGTACCTCTTTATTGTATGCATAGGAACAGGATAGAGCAAGTTTTATTGAAATACCAAATTATGGAATTTTTCTGATTATAGTTCTGATGAGCTCATAAAAAATATTCTTTTTCCATCCCTGTATTCTGGTAAAGAAATTAAAAATGGAGGAAGTGTCTCATTCTAAAGATGCATTCCCACCTGTGTGAGTAATCACCGTAACAGTATTTTGCTGCGTTCAAATTCTTGATAGCATTCTTTAATTATTCTGTCGTAAATGTCTTGATGTAAGAAAGTTAAACTCTTCTGTCACAACTTATAATAGTAAATCTTTTTATACTTATTTTGCCATATTTTCTTTTTTGTTCTATCTCTGTATATATGTTTATATATGTGTTGTGTATATATATCTACTAGAAAAGCTTCCTTTTTATGTCAGGTATTTTTGTATAGTATTGCAAACTTACACTGTCAAAATTCAAGTGCAGTAGAAAAGTCTGCCTGTGGAAATAGTACCTGATTTAATTTCAATCATTATGGAGCTTTACCAAAGCAGTATGATCGTTGTTGTTTCGAATGTAAGTTAGAAATATTAAATCCGTCTGTTAAATGTAATGCTAAGTACTTTATTTGCAGATAAAAATAAAAAGTAGTTTTTATATGATATTTGATAAATTTAGACCATTATTATGAATTTGTTTTTTGTTATACATGCTTTTGAATATATTTACTGTACTTTATTTTGTATATTTGTTTTTGTATATGTATATAGCTTTTGAAAGTCTTTCCTGACCTAATTGTTTGAGTGCTACCTTCCTCATTTCTGAAAAATACAATGAATTTTAATTTCACTCCTAACCCAGTATTTCCCAACTTTTTTCGAGTCGTAACACCCTTCAATGGTTTCCATGCATCATACTTGCATATATTCATTAAAAGGTCATTTAAGACATAAAAGAAAAGACTAAAGGCATTTTCCATAATTTAAATTGTAACTAAATGTTTAATTTAAACAAAAGTGAAATTGGTAAGAAATGGAGAACATTGAGAAACATTCATCCCTCAGTTAAAGGAGTTTAAAAACAAGAACAGAACAGAACCACAGCAAAAAATAATGCACCTCCGTATTGATTCAGAATTATTGGACAATAAATATAGAAAAACTCTTATCAAAATAAAATTGCTTTATTCCGTTGGGTGAACTACAGCAGTAATGCCAAAATTGACAGCACAGATCAGCAATTGAAGACAAACTAATGTTTAGAATTTTGAATACTCTACATAGTAACCAACCACAATTTTCTTTTACCACCCAATAAAGGCGGTAGATATCTAACAAACTAGGTTTGTCCTTTCAATGACACTTTTATTTGTAAAAAAACATCACTGCCTTACAGTTTCTTGGTAAATCAAAACTGACAAAATTTTTGGTGAAATTTGTTAATATTATTTTAATTGAATAAAACCATGACGACCCCCAGAAAACACTTTACGACCAATAGGTTGGGAATCACTGTATAGATTTAAATTATGTTTTAGGTGAAAAAAAAGTTGACTAGTCATTTAAATATTTTTGACATGTGTACATACTTTCACTGTTACTTTATATACAAATACGTAAATAAAAAAAAAAAAATGAAGCTATCGGGGAAAACATTAACTCTTACCTGTATTGTCATTTCATTGAACTAAACTCATGCTCAGTAAAAATTCATTTTTCTTGTATTGTTTTTTCCTCGCTTTTTAAAACTGTATATAATGTTTGTACAGTGTAACCTTTATACTAAATTAATAAAATTATTCTGACAGAAAAGGTGTGCTTTATTTAGTTTAAAAAATCATGTTAAGTTTTTAAATTGCATGACTTCATTTATAAAATTGAGTTTACTCAAAAACAAAGAAGACATCACAAAATAGTGTATTTTAACATTCTTGTCGAACTCATTGTTGGCGCCCTTTTTAGCGCGTTTCTGCGCCATTTGGCGAAATGGCTGCTCGCCAAGTTTTTGCTTGGGAGTTACTAAAAATGGTAGAAAATAGAATGTGATTTAAAAATGTGGACGGATGTTTGGTTCGTTCCACAGTTGTATCCAATAATGAAGTATTTTGTAGTGTAGTGTTTCGAGGTGTTGGTGAATTTAATAAATGTTTGTTAGTAAAATTACAGTCTGCTTATTATCGATTATAAAATTTAAAAACTAACGTCTAACACTCATCTTCGGGTTTTTAAAAATTAAAATAAAGTATAGTTCACATAATAAGAATGCTAAAAATACAACACATGAACATTTATTATCAGAACATTCTACACGCTGTTACAAAAGTTACGAACTAACACAAAACGAACTCTGGAATCATGGTCACATGACCCGTAGGTGCTGAGAAGAGTCGTCTGTGTGTGAGAGGGGAGGAGAAAACTCCGTTACTGTACTACGTTATATAAAGTACTAGCCGGGCTTCGCCTAGCTACGCTCAAGCCATCCGTGTAACATATTTATGTACTTCGGGCCCCACAAAAGAAAAAAACCCCCTACAAATGTATTAAATTCAAGTGAATAAATTCCTTTCAATTTTCATTCCCGTCGCTGCCGACAGATGGCAGCACCACTGCACCAGATGATTTGGTTTCTCAGCAGTGAGTGATTTTAGAATGAAAATATCTCTAAAACTATTGAATTAACAGAATAAGTGTACGCAGAAAAAAATATCAGTTTTCGAAGCTCCTTCCAAATATGTAACATTTATGTACTTTCATGAGAAAAAAAATTACACCGTTTCCTGTATATTTGTCGGCCATTTTTTTTTCGAGGATCGGTGCCCGCCCGGATGAGTTACGGTCACGTGATCTCTCGACTTCCACTTGTCTCTTTATTAGTATAGATTGCATGCTTGGTAAAAATAAGAAGGGTTGAAATACTGAAACCAGTATAACTTGTTTAGATTTAGTTAGGGTCAATCCATTTCAAATCACCAAGGAGGTGTTGCTCAGCAATTTTAATTTTCCTAATTTTTTAACCAAGTTTTCTTCATAGTTTTATGAGTTTAAAATCATGATTGAAAAAATTTTTGGCGGCCATTTTAAACTAGTCACGGAGTCATTTTTTTTGGTGAAAAATGTGTTTTAAGCAAAATGCTGTAGCTGCTTTATTTTTTTATATGTCTAAATGAATTAAAAACTAAAATGTTCAGCATAAAATTGTCTACACTTTAGGTTATCAGATAATTTTCATTAGACATATCTAGGCCAAAAAAAAAAAAAAGTTTAAAAACTAGCTACAGAGTCATTTTTTGGTCCAAAACGTGTTTTATTTTTATACCTATCAAGATGAATTAAAAACTAAAATGTTCGGCATGAAACTGTCTACATTTTAGGTCACTGGAGAATTTTCATTAGACTTAAGGATCTAGGCAAAAAAGTTTAAAAACTTTAGAAATGAATGGTCAAACACCACATTTCGCTACCTTTATTTTTTATGAAGGAAATTGGACTCACCTTGAATATTTTTTTCTTCCACAAATCTAAAAAAATGTGGAAAAAGTTAAATAACGGAAAAAGCAGTAGAGAATTCATAGAATAGAATTTAAACTGGTGTGGCGTTGTTATTATAGGATAATTAATATTGGTGGGGCATTTTTTATTACATACACACATATATATATATATATATATGTATGTATGCAGTTTTTTTAAAAGGTAAATATAAATATTGAATTGTTACATGGTTTAAAAAATAATTATAAATGATGTCAAAAAATTCAGGTAGTCTGAGTTATTCACGTAGGATTACTTATCGTTTGCTTGCCTTTTTTTATTTTTTTTTAAACGCATTTTGATACTTTTCTGTTTAACTGTTTACTGCGATTGTGTTTGGCGCGCTGCCAAAATTATAACTCGCTACGCGGGACAATTTTTTTTCTTTCCGAAGGACCGTTATTGAGGAACGTAATCCTAACTGTTTATTTCCCTTCAGTCCAGAGAAAGTAAACTTTAACTTTTCTCTATATGATGGGTTTTCTTTTTAAATACGAAAGATTGTTCCTTAATCTAAAGCTTACGTGAATAAATTGTATTCCTTATGTTTTATTGAACTTGAGAACATCGACTTTTTTTCAAATGTCGCTAGACATTCGCCTGAATGTGAATTGCCAGACCAGTAGTGGACAACCTCGACTGCGGCCTTAACTCGCGCCGCATTGAAGGGGGCACCATATAGGTGACTACCACCAACACCGTGTTAGAACCAGAACACATGTGACCCCGCACCTCCAGAGCTAAATTAGAGGGCATTGTAGCCACGACAGATCTTACGTGCACCAGCCGCCAGTAGTGTACACGACGATGGATTTGCAGCGAACCGGAGAAGAACATCAACATGGAAAGTAGTGCAATTATTTTGTTCATTCGCATAAAAATTATTTATAAAAATATGTCTTTTCTTTTATTAACTTGATTCTTCGCATTTTAAAATCTATTTACAGTATTACACAGCGCTAAAATTTCGTTGCATATCTTTTCTGAGATACTGAATGTTCGTCCAGAAATAGTTGTCAGTTCAATCAGTGTCAATTTGCATAGTGACGGTGGCTTACCTAGACCATTTGGGGCCCGGGGCGGATTTATTTTTGATTGCCCCCCCCCCCCCCCGGCAATTTTTAATTTTTTCTAATGACAGCTAGTCTTTCTTTGCCTTGATCAGATTGTGCAGAGAAAAAATAGACAGAATAAGGGAGCGAACTCGTGTAGTACGAGGTGAGCATTCATCAATAACGTTTCAAAGCCCGGGTTCGAGCAATCGAACCGACGACATTCCGCACTACACAACTCCGAGACCAACGTTCTATCCGCCTGAGCCATGAGCTCGCTAACTTACTGTCCGGTACAAGCTTAAAATCAATTACACGGCGCTGGTTTTCGTTGTATGATTTTTTCCTCTGGCCAAGGTAAAACGCTTGGCCGTTTGATTCATCAAAGCCATAGACAGAATTCACATTAAAAAGAAAAGAAGCCATTTTGGCAGCAATACTTATTTATAATATTCTGGTAGCTTCAAGGAAAACCAAAGAAATACTTCGCTTTGATCTACATTAACTTTATTGGTAATTCAACTTAAATTTTTTTTACTTTTCACAAGGCAATATCGTTTACAGTTATCAGTATGAAAAAAATGGAATGGGAATACATCAAAAACTTTTCGTGTTGAGGTGAATACAGAAAAGTTTTTAATGTATTCCCATTCCATTTTTTTTACATACGTAAAATCAAGTCTAACTAACACACACACACACACACACACACATATATATATATATATATATATATATATATATATATATATATATATTATTTTACTATATAAAATTTCACGTGAAGCCAAAACTAAGGGAAAAACAATTCTGCATTAATTCCGAATAGGTAAAAGCCTCCTTTTAAAATTGTCTTTTTCTACTTTTGCATCAGAAAATTGTCTAGTTATCTCATAAAAGTTTATTTTCGTAGCCAAATTTTAACATTGCTAGTCAATTTAGTCTGATTTGGCTCATTATTGAGCGCAAATAGTTTTTGACGATTTTCAGTTTCGAAAAACTTCTTTCACAAGTTGCGACTGAAATGCAAATTGTCAAAAACAGCTTTAGTGCTCAACATAAGTTTGGTATTGACTCTTGAAAGTCCATACCTCAAATGAACTGCAAAATTTGAAGAACTGGCCATAATTTGATTTCCTCTGTATTAATATTTGAAGCTTGCATATGACGTCTTAGTCTTTTTATTTCTGGCAAAACCTTGTTCTTAGAAAATTTCAGTTAGACGAGAAATAAGTTCTGGCAATTTCTCATCTGGAGCTTTGATCAAATTAACCGACTGCAACATTGAGGCGGTGAAAGGCAAAGTGGTGTAAGTAAAAAGAGTTTAACTACAAAAACTTCCACCATAAATTGAACAAATTATAATTCATAACAATTATTACAATATTGCAAATAATAACTATTTACAATTCCACTATAAATTGAAATGGAGATTACATATTTGCCCTCAAATGAAAAAAGTTGAAAATGTGACTTGCACCAACCACTTTGCCTTTCAACGCCTCAAATACATACACAGCCGACCAAATTTGCAAGACTTGTCATTAATGTTCTCCATGGATTTTGGTCGTGTTTTGAGTTCTAAATACAACCTATCTACACACTGGATTATGGACCTCCTTAGTTCTTCTTGTAAAGATAAACCTTTAGCTTTTTTACTCGGCATCATCTTTTCAATATCAATTCCCATTTCTTCACATTTCTGGGGAGTGAAGTCCAAAGCATCACTAACTAAAGATTCTCTACTTTCCTTAATAAAAAGGTCCCAATTTTCTTGGCCTTGTCCAAGGAAATCCCCTCAATTTGCAGGTAGCGATGGGTGTGGTTGATTCCCTCCAAAATGTCTGACCATGACCATAGGCGTAGAAAAGCTAAAAACGTAAATTCGGAAACATTTGACATCATAATCTGAGCTGATCCTCTTGTATCTAGGTTTTCAAACTCGACTGCAGCGATCCATTTTCCAAAATTGTCCATTACAGGTTTCACAGCTGCTTGCTGTCGGACAGCCTTTTAACCGTTACTCCCACAACGGCAGTCAAAATTTCGCATCTGAGCCTGAGAAAATGTTGCAAAAAATGTCACACTGGTTGGAGCACAACTAAAAGCGTGCAAATTGAGTCAGTGATTGGCACATGCCACGAAGAGGGCTCTCGGATTTAGTTCTCGAATCCTTGCTTGCACACCTGTGTGTATGCCAGCCATAGTCGATGCCTTGACTTCTGCAAAGCCTTCACTTTCTAGAGCGTTTAAAATTTTCCTCTATCACTCCGTTTGCCTTTTTCCCGATGAGAATAAAAAATCCTAAAAAAGATTCTTTGATATGGACTTTGCCGTTCTCAATATCCATATACCTGATTACCTCACTCTTTTGATCTTTGTGAGGTGTACCATCAAATAATATACCACAGTACCTAGCTTCTTTAAAATTGCATCTTTCACGCTCTCTCCTACAAAGAAAATAAACTCATTTTGAATTTTTGGGGATAAATAAAATGCCACAGCCTTCTCGGACGACTTCAGCTGTTGGATTCTTAAAATACAAAACAGGATCGAGATGTTCCAGAAAGTTCCCCCTGTTTTCAGATTCTGCATCTTCTCTGTGGCCTCTAAAGGGAAAATTTTACTTAGCCAAAAGCAATGTGACAAAATATTGTTCCATTTAATCCTCCTCTTTTCTACTTCAACCTGTTGCATAGAATCAATAGACTTTGTCTGGCACTTAAAGATTTCCAAGTTCTCCAAACGCTTGTCAGAATTTTCGTGTTGAGGCTACTTTTGGATTCAATTTCCACCAAGATTGAAATCCTGTCATGAATTTGGATGTACCTGCCTCTTCTGTATTAATGGAAAATAGCTTACTGCAAAAACAAAACAGACTTCTTTTTTTAAAGGAGAATATATATGAGAGGAGGGTATTATGGAATACCATTTACATTTCTAAAAATAACTTTACTGGGTTTTGAATAAAAATCCCCAAATCATCACGAGTACATACTATAACTAATTGCAATGAACTGTCACTTGTAAAATAATACTATTTATTTTGTTGTTATAAAAAAAAATTATTTTTTAAAAAAAAGTTACAAATGGAGGTTAATATGAAATAGTCGGGTAATATGAAATAGGTGGTTTAAACCATTGAAAAACTAATTAGACTTGATAAAACATAGTTATTTTTAAGTATAAAAACCATATTTTTAAGATTATGTGCATGTCATTTCTGCTTCTAGTCTATTTACAAAAGTCACAGATATAATCTTCTTTCTCTGCTCCGGTACAGTCGAGGTGAGCCCGCAGAGAACAGCCGAAGCATTGAATCAAAATTTCCCCTCGTTGATCTTCGGAGAATTTTCCGTTACACATGATATATTCAGCGTCTTTGTTTTCCAGTTCTTTAGTTGATGGCATCAAGTCCATTACAGATGATACACCAGAATCTGTCTATTACACCAGAATGGAACGATTCATCGCTGCTTACACAGGAGTCATCTCTAGTAGGTTTAGGTCTAGAAGGTCGGTCTAAGTTTAATTTCTTAACAGTGGTCTTTGATTGTTCGGTTTCTTTCGTTGTTTTGAAGCTTCTGGTTCCTCCTTTATGTCCTTTCGTTCAGTTCATCCTCTTAACTCTTTTTTTATATGGGGAGTAGGTTATTACAGAAGATCCAGCTTTCCTGCTTCTAAGGGGATTATAGAATACCTACCCGACACGCCATCATGGAACATAAACCTTTAAACTGATGGACAAAACATTGTCAGCTAAAAAACGACCACAGTATAACAAACTACAATTCTTTTAGTGTACATTATGCTTAACATCAATCTTCAAGTCAGATGAGTACTAGTAGGTTAAAACGTTTGAAAACTTACCTGCAAAAACTCTTGAAAATCACAAACACATTTTTTTTTTCTCTAGCGTGTGGTACGACGACAACAACAAGCGGTCAACTCTCAGTGCACTGCATCATGGGAGTCTTTCTTGGTATTCGCACATGACACAGACAAAACATCGGTATTCCATATTACCCGACTATTCCATAATTCGACTCCATCCATTTTCTCAGCACTTTTACGCCACAGGGTAAATGTTTGTAAAACCATGTTGAGCTTAAGTGACGAATTTCACTCAATAGGTTCTCTCCTGATCTTTGTGATGACTCAAAATCTTTCTTTCGGAAAAACTCACTGCCTCGTTTAAAAAATCGGTTTTCATACCATCCGATAGGGGTGTTGGCCCTACATCACATATAAAAGAAGAACTTTACTTATTTCAATATCAGGCTTCACCTTCGTCTTGAGGTAATGTTCCGTCTAGGCCTACATATTCATCGGCACTGACTCGAAGAGAAGTTCTGCTGACTTATCTCGAAGCCTTCTTCCTGTATTTGAGGCGCCACTGATTCCACAACAGATTCGAATTCCTCCAGACCAACTCCAGAATTAGTAGGCTCTTTGCTTTTGAAAGTGTCGTTGTAGGACGAATTTTAAAATGGATCCTGAAATCAGCTCTGTTCTTTTTTTCTTCTGCTTTTTTCAATTTCCACTTTTGAGCCCCACAAGGCTGTTTACGATTCATGACAGTATTTATGAAATGTGACCTGGAATTCGACTTTGTAAATATATTTTCTTACCTCATAGTCTTGATACAGCATTGATTCGGTTCCATGCACATTTTAGTGTAACTGTTTTGTTATGTATGTCCTAAGATGTATGTGTGTTGGGATCGCTACTGTGTTTTGTACCGGTTTCTGGAAGAAGGGTATGTACCTCCCGGAGGCAGATTTGGCTTATCGTAAAGAGAGGTTTTGTATAAGAATAAAAGCGTGACTTGCCACCCCTTCTCGGCTAAAAAGGGGTCTAGCGTCCCCATAGCAACGGCCTAGCAACATTTTTTAGCCAATGAGAGCTGAAAGGTGTTTGTTCGAGGACATAGCTGACCTCTGCTCTCCCCAGTTCTAAAAGAATGAATAAAAAAAACGTTTCTTAGTCAGTTGGAGAATTAGCAGCGACAGCAAGAGGACCTCGTGGTGGTCCTATCGATCCTATCCGCCATTTTTTTTGGCTTTCTTCGCCGATTCCGCTGGTCGACTTATGAGAAACGAGATGCTTCAATTCCATACGAAGGTGGTGGTAAGTTAATACACTGCTGGCCACCCAAATTGCAACACCAAGAAAGACAAGAGATATCACAACAAAATTTATTTTGTAGATAACATGTTGACCAAGTATCAAAGGATTAAATTTATAGACTTCTGTGAAGTGTGGTTCCTGCCAAAATCAGTAGCCAGAGTAGCCGCCATTGTTGGAGATCACCGCTGCCACACGCCTCGGCATTGATTCAAAGAGACTTTGGATGAGTTCTTGGGGTACAGCAGACCAAGCAGCTTCCACACGTTGCCAAAGTTGATCTGCTGTGGCAGCTGGGGATGGAATCTGGGTCAATCGTAGAGCAATCATGGACCACATGTTTTCTATCGGCGAAAGATCTGGAGAGCGAGGCGGCCAGGGAACCAATTCAATCTGGCGATTGACGAAGAACCGTTGGACAATGCGTGCCACGTGTGGTCGCGCATTATCCTGTTGAAATATGGCTGTGGGCAAGCCCTGAAGGTAAGGAAGGACAACTGGCTCCAACACCTCGGAGATGTTACGCTGGCTGTTTAAAGTACCGGCAATGCGTACTAGAGGTGTGCGAGAGTGATATCCAATACCGCCCCATACCATAATACCCGGTGCAGGACCAGTGTGGCGGTGCATAACGCAGCTGTTCAGCATCCTCTCTTCACGGTGTCTCCAGACTCGAATGCGACCATCGTGGTGTTGCAGACAGAAGCGTGACTCGTCAGTAAAGACAATTTCATTCCATTCTGCCGTCCACATCCTTCTGTCATCGCACCATTGGCGGCGGAGACGTCTGTGGTTCTGCGTCAAGGGTAGACAAAGCAATGGACGTCTTGCGGACAGACCACTCTGCTGTAAACGGCGTCGAATGGTACGCGCAGACACTGGATGATGCGTTACAGACTGCATGTGCTGTGCTATGGTTCGTGATGTGACTGAGCGATCCGTCACTGCCATGCGCACAATTTGCCTGTCATCACGTGAAGTGGTGCGCTGAGGTGGATGCGATCGAACACGTCGGTCCGTCGTACCCTCCTGCATCCAACGATCACATATCCGCATTACAGTTGTTTGGTTTCGTCCAACACGACTACCGATTTCCCTGAAAGATTATCCACAATCTCGGTAGGCCACTATCCTTCCTCTGTCGAACTCGGATACTTGATCAAAAGAGGATCGCTGTTTTCGACGAGGCATAATTGATCTTTTTTTTTGGAAAAACCACAAGAAAAACACAATTGCCGAACTTGAAATCGTTGAAATCTCCGAGCCTTAAATAGCGCTTTGAAGTGGCGCGTGATGTGCTGAAATTCTAATCATTTGCATATCTCACCTCCGCTAATGCATGTTGTAAATTTCATGTTATTTGCATGTTTCCTTCAGGGTGTTGCATTTACAGTGGCCAGCAGTGTATTATTTTGTGTTATATTTATCAGGTGAGAGCACTGTGAATTTATTTTATGTAATTTGAATTTTATATGTTCTAATAATCTTTTAATGTATGATAACAATTGATATGATTATTTCTGTAAAAGTTTGTAGTCAGTGTGTAAATTAATGTAAGTAATATTAAGAGAAATTAAATGATTACATTAGATATTAAATTTGAGTACGTGTTCTTCAGTTATTCTCAGACATGTGTCAGAGTGTATTTCTCAAATTAATAATTTAGCAAAATAAATAAATAATTAAATAATAAGCCACTATACAAAATATGCTAATTAGCATATGTTCTAACTTAATTTAATATGAAAATAATAAGTACACTATAACATCACTTTTAATATATTAAGTATCTAAAGGCCAAACACTTAGAACGGGTCCTACCTGAGCGGAGATGATAGAGTGGACAGAAGTACATACCCACTCCCTTGACGATCCCCTCAAACCTATAACCTAATTCCTCGTCTTACCTCGTCTCGACCATCCCTCATTTACGCGAGCCAATTCTCACTTATCCACGGTTCGAAAGAAGAAAAGGAGGATTCACAGGCCGATGACATTTCGCTTTATGACCAGCGAACAAGTCCCTGATTTCAAATTAAAAAATCTCGAAAACAAAGATCTGTAGAAGAATGCAACAAACGGTATATTTATCGTGAAAGCTGTAAGAATTTTAGACACCGATTTTCGAAATAGTTACGAAAGCTGCTAACAGATGGCGCTGTTAGCCAAATTTACTGGCGCAGGCATGAATTGGTCTCTATATTCGCCGGATCCGAGTCCTTGTGAGCACTTACACCAATGGGGAGCAAAAGATACTGTCTACAGGACCCATCCTACCACGCTTCAGTCGGCGATCTGTTGGGCAGCTCAATCGATTTCCGTTGGTCACTACAGGGTGTGATGGCGCCACCTCCGTACAGCGAATGGTGGACATTTGGAAAAGATTGTGATGCAGTTTCTCAAAGAGTACGAGTTTATTCATGCATGCTGATACGAGTAGTAGAGCGCCATCTGTTAGCAGCTTTTGTAACTATTTCGAAAATTAGTGTATAAAATTCTTACAGCTTTCACGATAAAAATACCGTTTGTTGCATTCTTCTACAGATCTTTGTTTTCGAGATTTTTAATTTTGAAATCAGGGACTTCTTCGCTGGACACCCTGTATATGCAAAACTGTAATGTTTATAAAAACAATAACGTTCTCGTCTGATTAAACAAAATAAATAAATACAAGGTGCGCCCATAAAGTAACCGGGCAATTTTTTATAAATAAGAAAAATATGACTCACCTTCAAATAAATTGATCTCCTTCAAAATAATCGCCAAAGGAGTCTATACAATTTTTCAAACGTTTCTCAAAGTCATCGAAACACTGTTTAGAGGCGTCGGAACTGACCGTTCGCAAAATACGCGTAACATATGATTTAATATTCGAGACGTTTTCGAATCTCTGTCCTTTCGTAAGCTTCGGAAAAAGGAAAAAATCAGCTGGCGATAAGTCGGGGGAATATGTTGGGTGATTTATGACTGTAATTGAATGCTTAGCAAGATATTGTTGTACAGAAATTGCTGTACGGGGCCTAGCATTATCGTGTAAAAGAAACAGTTGCTTCCTAACTCGCCCTATCCTGTTTCTTAATCGAAAAAGCACCTCCTTGTAAAAATACTGATTAATTGTTTGGTTTTCAGGAACAAATTCGTGGCGAATAAATCCTTTGCAATCAAAAAATGCAAAATCCATGAAAGGACAGCGATTTGTAAACGTCTCGGATATTAAATGAAATGGTACGCGTATTTTGCGAACGGTCAGTTCCGACGCCTATAAACAGTGTTTCGATGACTTTGAGAAACGTTGGAAAAATTGTATAGACTCCTTTGGCGATTATTTTGAAGGAGATAAATTTATTTGAAGGTGAGTCATATTTTTCTTACTTATAAAAAAAAATGTCCGGTTACTGTATGGGCGCACCTTGTAGTTTTTTTGCAATAAAGTCATCATTCAATTAAAAAAAGGCCGCTAGGTCCGCCACTGAACCCAAACAATATCATTTTATTGATAACTTAAACGCAGTTGCTGGTCCTGATAGATGTACTAAAATGTCATTCACTTTTATCTTGAACCACCACTTATCATCATAAATGCATGCTGTCGTCATCGTCAAAGGATGAAGTCAATTCAAGTATTAAATAGTTCCATTTTACCTCAAATCTCTGGCATTTCACAGTAGTATACCACGTAATTTGATTTTCACTTATGGGTACGTACCAATGATAACCTCGAGTTCCCGGGAAACATTCAATTATTATTATTTTTTTTTTCAAGCAAGGATTCATTTTGTATTATTTCCTCTGTTAAGACAAATACAGTGGACGCTCGTTAATTCGAACTCAAAGGTTCTCGGAAAAAAGTTCGCATTATCCGACGTTCGAATTATCCGATGTTAAGAGAAAATATATAACTTTAAAAGTGTATCACTGAAGAAGAAACATCTCCTAGTATGTATAACCCCAGAAAATATAGTATTATACTAAGTTATCTAAAATTAACATATTAAAAAGCAATAGAGACTTGCCTTAATCATAAAATGAAGCAGAAGATATGCAGTAGAAAGTAAACTTTAATTAAAAATACGAATTACACTTTGGGGTAAAACTGTAAAGTGGATGTTTGGTTTTGTTTATGATGCCTACATTGTTCAGCCAACTTCTCGATTTGAAGTAAACATTTCAATTCATTTTCAGAGGAAGGTTCCATCTGAATAAATGCTTTCAGAGTTTTAATTGAATCCATTATGGCTTTGACCATTATGGCCGCATTAAGAATATCTTTCGGCAGGTAAGTCGAGAAAAGCCCTGGCAGTTTCCTACCGAAATTAGTGCATACGTCTTCGTTTACATCAGAGCTTTGGCCACATACAGTTTGATAAGAAATATTGTGCCTTGACTTAAATCGAGAAAGCCATCCATCACTGCATTTAAAATCTTCAATACCCATTCGACTTGCCAATTCATTAGCCTTCGTCAGCACAAGGGGTCCTTTTATCGGAAAATTTCGAGATCTAACATCCTGGAACCATAGCAGTAGAGCTTTTTCTAGATATTCTTGGGATGCATTTCTCATGCGTTTCCTTCCTCTAGCAAATTTTGATTTTTCCCATGAATCTAAAATTGACTCCTTGTTTTTCAAATAAGTTGACAATATATTTTTTAAAATTCCATAGTCAGCTGCTAACTTTGCTTTACATTCGCCATTCTCTACTCTCTTTAAAATTTCTACCTTTGTCTCCAAAATTAGGGTTTTGTACTTTCCACGCCTAGACATCCTGAATTTTTACACTTTCACATCACACACTGAGGAAGAAAAACTAGATCACATTAACTTGTCTGCACTGCAAGCATAACTGACGCAGCTCCCTAGAATCTGTAGTAAAGACTGGTTTTTCTGAAATTCTAAGAAAATCGATACAAATAACGGAAAATCGCTTTGTCCGTAAAGCACTGATAAGGACAATAGCCACTAACGTTTAGCGGAAATACAATAATCTAGGGCAGGGGTTCTCAACCTTTCAGGCTCTGCGCCCCCCTTCGAACAGTGATGTGAGGTCACGCCTCCCCCTCCCCCACCACCACCACTACCACCATATGTGGTCAATGCATGTAGTACAATCGGAATTTGAAACTGAAGCCGGTTATTAAAGGAAAATATAGAATAGATAATTTCATACAAAAAATTTAATATTACTACACATATCTTAATTTGGACCATATCATTATTAGAACACATGAAATCAAAGAATTAAATACAGATCAAATATATTTGAGGTAATCAAGGATCTAGATGAGGTTGGCATGTAATAAAAGTCACTTTCACAACATTAATGAGAGGGCTCACAATGTTTGTCCTTGACAAGTTTTTGAATATTAGGTTGTAACTGATACACCTCAGGTCACTTTCAACGTCCAGACGTGCGACAATTATAGTGTTTTTACAATTACGACAATTATCGTGTACGACAATTATCGTATTCGTGTTCGTATACGAACTGTAACTGTACTTTTAATGTTATGATTAAATTGTGACCTCAAAACTGAGTACAGTTAGTTTTACTTTTTATTTTACTTTTTTAATCACGCCTCCCTTGAAATTCTTCTACGCCCCCCAGCTTGAGAACCGCTGGTCTAGGGCATGTGCCTCTTTACATAGAAAAAAAATTCCTGGTGATTTTGACACACAAAATAATAAATACAGCGTGTATTTCCTCCGTTAATTGAGGAAAAAGAAAATGTTTTTTGTTAAATTTTTAGTTCGAATGAACCGAATTGATAAAAATTTAGTTCGAATTAATGAGATATTTTTAACATTAACTCCAATACAAGTTTTTTGGGGCCTTTGGATTAGTTCGAATTAACCGAAAGTTCGAATTAACCGAGTTCGAATTAACGAGCGCCTACTGTATATAATTTATCCTTAATATTTTCTGTGGGCAAAACGTAACGTATTTTGTGGTGTGAGTATTTGATCACTGTAAGACTGGCTGTTGTTACTTCCGGTTTCGTGGTCCACCTATACCATCGCAAGAATTTTTTCTGTGCAATAATGCTAAAAAGTTCGATTCTGCTGCTATGCCAAAATCGTGTTGGCAGACATCGAAGAAATTCCTTTTGTTTTTGTACTGACTGGTTGCACCATCAATAAAGTGAATAATCTTTTATATTCTAGATACAACATTCTTCACCCCACAAGAGTTTGTAGAAACTCATCACTAGGTAAAAAATTGTGTGATAAGATCAGCTCTATCTGTCTTCACCCACTGTTTGAAACATTTCACCAGGCCAAGTTATCAATCTCGTTCACTAAGACCTCAAGAAGTACTGCTGGACCAGGACATTCCAAACACTTATTCAGCGTATAGGTTTCACTCTCATTATCACACACAACGAAGTCTAACAAAGTCCGCTGTTCAGTTTTGCACCTTCTATCATCCATTAAACATTCTGGTGATATTTGCACTCATTGTGAGCGCCAGATGTTTCAGGCAGAACACACCATTTTGGCCGCAGATCATTGATCTACCACTGGACATACCTGTTTGTAAAGCCTAAAAAGCTCATTTAAGGATATCAAGACTAACCTTTTATGTTTATATACCTTATTAATATTAATTTTACCTCAGACACATTCTTTTTTACCCACAGAGACACCTGTTCTGATCTTCTTGATAAAACACAGTTGATAGCTTCTTCACAATTAACTGTCTTGTTTGTCGTACAAAATACTCACAAACACCAAAATTTTCCGTAATTTTTTTTTTGATTCACTCGGTAAATCTAGTAAGGGACTAATGATTTTAATTTTTTCATCTTTATTCACCAAGCTGCATTTTTCTTTTAGTTTATCAATCAAAATTTCTTACTCACTTTGAGCTGATTAGAGCAGGTCTGGTTTTGTTGATCCTCTAAATCTTCACAAAGAGATTCTTCCAGTTTCCTTTTTACTGCATTTTAATCTTTTGTCTTTTGTAATCTATCATAATATGATTGTAATTTGAGCTGCTGCAATTTTATCTGTCTTTTCCATTTTCTTTATTCAGTTTCGTAATTTTACTGATAGGTACCAACTCCAATGTAGCACATATTGAGTTCACTTGATTCAAATTACTATCTTCCTCTAACTCATAAGCTTCAGGGACTAGTTTTAGGGTTAGATCTAACAAAATATTTATGCTTTTGTTGTTGAAACAAAACAACACGCTCTAATACTAATTTTGAAAGTGACTAGTCCGAAAAAATTAGCACAATTTTTTCATAAAGTTAATGCTCTACCACTCTAAAACCAGTTAAGTCTCACTCATAAAATTTATATTGTAGCTTTATATTACAAAGACGATTATAAGTCTTCAGAAATTCTAAGTTCTGTCTAAGTCTTCAGAATTTTTTACTCGGTCCCTTTTGGGATATTAAAGAATGAAAACTGCCCGAAACAGACTTAACACGGTTTTTGATAAGCTGTACATAAAAAGGAAAAAGTTTTCACGATAGAAATTTTCAAAACAAGTAGCCCTACGGGAGATTTGTGCAAAAAAAATTAATTTAAGGTGAGACTGATTTCCTTCATAGAAAATAAAGATAGCGAAATGTGGTGTTTGGCCTTTCATTTCTAAAGTTTTTAAACTTCTTTTGCCTAGATCCTTAAGTCTAACGAAAATTCTCTAGTGACCTAAAATGTAGACAACTTCATGCCGAACATTTTAGTTTTTAATTCATCTTGATAGGTATAAAAATAAAACACGTTTTGGACCAAAAAAATGACTCTGTAGCTGGTTAAAAATGGCCACTCAAAAATAATTATAAGGTTAAAAAAAATTTAATCATGTTTTTAAACTCATAAAACTATGGAGAAAATTTGGTTAAAAAATTAGGAAAATTAAAATTGTCGAGCAACATTACCTTGCCAAATTTGATGAATAGAGAATGTGTGTGTGTGTGTGTGTGTGTGTGTGTGTAAAGTCAAAAACAAAGTTGAGAAGTTCCTGTTCCTGCTCTGCTGAACGATAATATGTCACCACATATACATAAAAAAAGCCGAAAATTGCCATTGTATGTCGCATAGGAAGGTAAATTTCCAGGGGGGCGGCGCGTAATTTTATCTCTGAAAAGACGAAATAAGTCTGGGAATCCCTGATTTGATCATCCACCTAATAGTCCTGATTTGAACCCCATCGAAAACGTTTGGGCACAGCTTCTTCGGCAGATTGGAAAGTGCATCACTTTTAGAATAATCTATCAAAACTGGAAACTAATTCAACACAAGTACATTCAAAATCTTGTTTTATCGATGCCATCTAGAATGAAAGAAACTTTGATGCAAAAAGGCGGCTTCACTGTGAATGAAATGTGATATTTCATAAATCAATTCCCAGTTTGTATGTGACAAAAATCTAATTTTTAACCTTATGCTTTTGTCTATTACTGTGTATGAAATTTTATTTTTGTAACTCATTTGTTATATAATGTATGAAATTTCATTCAGTTTTAATGAATATTAAAAATGCTTTTGTTAAAAAACCGTGTTTTCATAAATCAGTTTCTAACACTGAATTTCGTTGCATTCTGTTTGCGCTGTAGGATGCAGTTTATTGGGGAAGTTTAATTATAACCACCCGGTACATTTTCATGTAAAGCCTCTATAGTTCATTATTCCTTCCGTCATTATTTTAAGGTAATTTAGTTTTTAAATGTGTTAAACCAAAATCGTGTCGCACAAAGGTTTTCGCAATTTTTTTTCTCGTGTTAGAGCGAAACCGTGTTACGGGTTGCAGTGTTATACGAGGGTTCCCGCAATTTATCCTATCGTGTTAGAGCGAAACCGTGCTGTAGGAGGGCTACCTGTAGTTTATTTAAATTTAACTCGGCACAGTAATCCTCTATAAAGTCATTTTATCTTAAAAATCTCTACTCGCCCTTTGGCCTCCGAAAATAGCGGTGTCTCACACACTGTAAGAAAAACGCTTCAAATTCGAGTTGCGTCGAATTGTTTTTTGCGGGAACGATAGAATTTTCCCTTCCAACACAGTCTGAGAGACGTCACGCGTGGCTCAAGTTACTAGCTCGTCTTTGCAACAGTAGACGGCCATCGTGTCATCCGTGCAAAGTTCGTCCAAAAGGCCAAGTATAAAAAGATATGAAATTATTTGGCGTGTCTAGGCGCCGTTTCTTTTTGCACGGACAGGTTACGTTTCTTTTGGGCTACTATGAAAATAACAGTTTTGTTGATAGTGTGTGCGTCGTTTTTCGGTTTAGCCGCGTCCAATTCGTTCGCGTACTTTGATGACGACATCAACGTCAACGGCGGGAAAGCATGCGCAGGTCAGTGTTTCAACAATTATTTTGCCCCTTCTTTGTTTTGCTGTCTTTCTGTCATATTTACTTCTCTATGACAAGTATTTTAAAATTTGCACTATTGACTCTTCGCATATCAACATGCATAAATATATTCATACCTACTAATAATTACATTACATATATATATATATATACAGTGGAATCTCGATCGATCGTTTTCAGATCCATCGTTTTTCCGTATGTGTCGTTCATTTTATTCAGTCCCAACGATCATATTGCTTTGTTATATATCCGCATCTATCGTTTACCCGCATTTATCGTTCATTTCAATCGGTCCCTTGAAAAACGATAGATCGAGATTCCACTGTATATATATATATATATATATATATATATATATATATATATATATATATATACACACACACAGTCGAATCTCTATCTATCGGACCTTTGCAATAGTCGAAGATGTCCTTTTTTTCCTTGGATACTTGTTTGGAATTTTTGTCCCACTTGAGGCTCCAATTTGACGTTTTTTTCCTTTCTTGTTGACGATATTACCTATCGACGCTTTAGATATCACAAAACCATCACTCTCACATCGTTTTTGGATAACGGAGTAGGGTAGGTGGGGGCAAAGGTTTGCAGTTTTGAGTTTTGGGTTTCTTACGGGCCTCTGTTAGATCCTATCACCCCAAAAAGTCACTTGTATTGTAGTTGGGTATCCCCTCTACCTTCTATAAAATAATGAATTTTTTCCCGAAATATTTAGTCACCGAATTTTTAATTTTACCAAAACCCCTGTTTGCGAACCTTTGCCCCAATCGGTGGGGCAAAGGTTCGCACTGCAAACCTTTACCCCACTCGTTGGTTTCTTACTGGATAGGCAATCACAAAAAGAGTTGTCTAAATAATTTTATTTCACATTTTGTAATCTTTTTAAAGGTGTTACATATATAGAAAATCACAAATTGAACAGGTTAATCTCAATAAATATTTTCTTAAACTAAATAACTTCAAAATGATATATCAACTATTAACACAGAAAGTTGAATCTAACAAAGATATTCACAAAATGAAAAGGGGTTAATCTCAATAATTTTTTCTTAAACTAAAGAACTTCCAACTAAAATATGAACTATTAACACTATCGTTATATCATATCTTAGGCTTTACTCATTCTTTTAAAACCCGTAAAAATTAAGCAAATTAAGGGGATGGGGGACATTACAAAGCAATTTTTGAAATTTTTACCTCAGAGATATGAAATTGGGCATAAATATTCATTAAAGTAAAACTATTTCAAACACCTTATAAAATTTTATAAATATTTAAAATTTTATTTTTTATATTTAAAAAATTGAAATTTTTATTATGTTTTTTAAAATGCTCCTTGCGATCCAATTTTTAACCTTATTCTTAATTTTGCATTTAGATTGCTTATACATTTTGATCAGGGTTATGTTTTGATTTGTGCTTTCGTTGAATAATTAATTTTTAGGAAATATTTTTATGCTTGTACTCTGAATTCTCGTGAAATTTTTGTACTTTTCCACGCTTAAGTTAAACTTTGATAATCTGAATGATGTCTAAACATGAAATGGATACATAACTTTATTTTAATGTATAAGAGGAGTCTTTGAAATAAATTTTATAAAATTTCGTCAAAAATTGTGACTCAAAGAGCCTTTCAAAGACTTGCAAATCTGGAAATTACTCATTTAGAGTTTTTTTCCCTAACCAGACCTTTGAAGCTTATAATGTCTTGTAACAACATTTAATTCCTTTATCTTGTAAAAGAGGTCTTTGTTCAGAGCTATTTTATTTTTGTGTTGTACTAATTTATTTTATTTTTAATTTATGGATTTTCAAGCATTTTACTAAAAATTTTCTGATTAAAAACAGGCAGTTTTTATCAAAAACCATAATTTTTTTTCAAATTACAAAAATGAGAATTCCCATTAAAAATAAAAGACGTTGTTAATAAGGATTCCTAATGAAAAGAGGACATGAAACAAATGTTAATAGTTAGAGCGGCAAAGGTTTGCAGATGGGGCAAAGGTTTGCACTGCGAACCTTTACCCCATGACTCCTGCAAACCTTTACCCCATTTCGTGCTGGTTCTGTTTCTGCAGAATGGACGCCACTGTATTTGAGTTAACCCAAAACTTAAGGTAGGATTTGAAAGGTTATTTACCACCCTAACATGCGAAAATAAGCCCAAAACAGTTCGTGAGTTTGAGTGATGCTCAAAATTACTCAAAAGTTGCAAAACATTACATTAAAAGAGACGAAAATAAACTTACCTAATTTTCTCTGCAAGAGGGGGTCTTAACTCCAACATTTTTTATGAGGCAACTGACTGGAAGTAGAGGAGTGCACTGCCTACCCTATTCTTCCTAAAACTCTTCCCGGTCATTTTAAAATGTATGTGCGAACCTTTGCCCCCACCTACCCTATATATATGTCCTCAGATAGGGATCTTAGATATCCGAGCTACTGGATCAACCATTTTGATGTAATGCTTCCCTTCGAATCTTTTGTTTTTAAAATCATCAGCTTATACCGAAACATGCATCCTAAAGCTTATTAGAGAGGGAAATTGAAAATTATGCACCCCTCCACAAATTATAGCTTCGGCAAAATTTTGTTACGCATCAATAATTGATTTGAAAGATCTTTTACATTGAATTATGCGCGTGTTAACTTGGAGTCCAACTCGTCAGCCAAATATACAGAGGCTGTTCGCCTCATTTTTTAGACGATTTTGGTAAGCGGTAATAAAAAAACGTTTGCTGCAAAAGAAATAATTGCAATTGTACTATGTTTTTAAAAGTTAAAATTATCGTCTGCGGCTTGAAAGTTTTGTTTTTTATTCAAAATGGCGTTTTTAACAAAGCAGTGGTTCGAAGGCTACATTTATGCTCTTTCCGAAGAGAAATATGCATACTCCGTTATCCAAAAACGATGTGAGAGTGATGGTTTTGTGATATCTAAAGCGTCGATAGGTAATATCGTCAACAAGAAAGGAAAAAAACGTCAAATTGGAGCCTCAAATGGGACAAAAATTCCAAACAAGTATCCAAGGAAAAAACGGACATCTTCGACTATTGCAAAGGTACGTTGTTTAATGTTAAAAAAAAATCCCCCTAGTCAAAGGACAGTTGCAAAATAATTAAAATCCTCGCTGTCCACTGTAAACAAAATGATAAACGTTCATTTAAATCTTAAGAAAGCGAAAAAACGCAATGTGCATCGTCTTCTTCCAAATCATATCGCTGAACGCAGGACACGCTGCAGAATTCTATATGAGAAACACTTATCCAAAGAAAAATGGAAAACAATTGTCAGAATAGATGAATCATGGGTGTATTTAAATGATTGCAACAAAAAAAGAGCCATTTATTATCATAAAAGGGGAGAAAAAAATTTAAGTACATGGTTCAAAGAATCGAAAGAAAGTTTTTCTAAGGGATTCATGATTGTTGCTGGTTTTCCTTATAATGGCAAGTTAAAAATAAAGAGAGTGGAAAAAAATGTGAAGATTAACTCCAAATACTATCAGGAACATATTTTATCGCCAATTTTTCTGAATGAAATACCATCGCTTTACCCACAGTGCCATCAATGTGTGAGACTCCATCAGGACAAAGCTAGCAGTCACACATCAAAATCCACTGTAAATTTCCTAAAAGAACTGGAACAAAAAACTGGTATCAAGGCCACTGGTATCAAGGCTCTTGGATGATATCCCTACTAAATCTCCCGATGTATCACCTATGGATTTTTGTGCTTTCGGACTTTTAAAATCTGCATTATCCAAACGTCGTCCCAAAACCCTTACAGGACTCTGGAAAGCTGTTCAGGAGGATTGGGATAGAATACCTCTTCTGACACTTCAAAAGGCATTATTATCCTGGAAATTGCGGTGTCGAAAGACAGTTCAGAATAAGGGATGTCAAATAGAACATTTAAAACACAAGAATTTTATGTAATTTAGTTTTGTGAATACAGTATACATCGTCTAAAAAATGTGTGAACAGCCTCTGTATATACAGGTAGCCCTCCTACAGCACGGCATCTTACAGCACGGTTTCGCTCTAACACGATAAACAAAAACTGCGAAAACCTTTGTACGACACCGTGCTTCTATGGCACTAGATAATGCGATTTTTGTTTAACACATTTAAAAAACTAAATTACCTTAAAATAATCACGAAGGAATAATGAACTATAGTGGAATGTACAAATTATAATTCATTTTAACTCTATTCCGAGGTGATAGCGGAAAGCGTCATGCAGAGTTTACACGTGTGACGTAAATACCCCAACGCTGCGTGGATCAAATTCGTGCCGATGACGTCGGCAGATGCACTTTTGATTTTGCTCAGATTAGATGTACATTTTGGATCTCTTTATGATAAGCTTTCATTTGATGAAGCCGGAAGTTTCTTATATGGAATTTAAAAAAAAAAAATGGTTGTCTTTAATAAGTTTTCGGAACTTTTTGTACTGGCTCTGGGTCTCATATAACACGATTTCACACAACGCGGCATTTTCTAGGAACCTATCTACCGTGTTATAGGAGGGTTACCTGTATAGATAGACTAGCTGAAAACCCGCGCTTCGACATTCAAATTAAATACAACGGTCAATGGATGCAATTAATGCCAAAATAAATAAATATACTATATATTTATGATAAATGCGACGATCAATGTTGTAATAATTGATGTAAATATATATATATATATATATATATATATATATTTAGAAAAAAATTGTAAGGGATATTTATTTGGATAATATCCAATCGTCTGCCGCATTAGAGAGAAAAAAAAATATTTTTTTTGTCTATTTTGTTGTCATGCACGTGACGATCAATTTATTTAAAGTACCAGAAAAAGAAATCGCGTGATCGACATTTAATGAATTAAATTCTAAAAATTAATTTTTAAAAATTCACCAAAAATCAGAAAATCGAGGGAAAGGTTCGAAAAAGATTTCATTTTAAAGGAATTTTTAGGATCTTTCTCGCGATCTAAATTTTATAACCCTCAAATTATTATTTTAAATGCAAACTTAAAAAAAAGTTACTAAAACGGCTTAAAAATTTAATTTTAAAAAAATGTAAGAAGAATTTTTGAAAAAATCTTTCTTAGTGCACCTCTAGACCATGAGAAGAATCGCCATGCAAAATGTCAGCCCTTTAGGTCCATTGGTTTGGTCTGTGCGTTGTATGTGAGTTACGGAACTGTTTTATATATATAGATCTGTTGGGTGAGGGTTTACTGAAAGATTCGATTGTTGCAGTTTAGGGTTGGGCAAGCCGAAATGAAAACACGCGCCTCAGACGCTGCATCAGCAGTCAGATATCCGGGTTCAAAAGTCGCGCGTGAAACTGCTGAACCAGGATCGAGTGCGTTTCGAGACAGACCCTCGGGAAAACGTATACAGCTCGGAATAATATAAGATTGGTCTGAAAGCAAAAGATGTTAGATGTTTAACAAAACATAAATTACTGATTATTTAAAAATAAATATAGATAATCATTGCTTCGTAATATTACGAACATGTACAGTATATTTTAGACTTTGCCAATTTTTCTCTATTCCTATCTGTACACGAAAGGAGTGTAATTTAATATTTAAAAAGGGCACATCTATGTCAAGGTTCAAAGTTTTCGTAAGATGCCAAGATCGAATAATAAGGATCTCCCGATGGAATGCGACGGCCCCTTTATTTCAAAACATATGTAAAAGCTTTGCTTTTTTACTGACGCTCGGATATAACGAATTGATTCAATTTCCCTGCAAAGTTAAATTAATAACGACCCTCGTTTAATGGAAAATGTATTTAATATTTATACTCATTTAGCATATTTTACTACAAAGAAGGTTCTTATACCGAGTTCGGATGAAATGCTAGATTTTTTTCGACCTCTTTGATTTCGAAACGCGATGAAATTGAAATTGAAAATCACAAAAAGCTATCTCGGGTATGTATGTGTTTTCGCGCACACAATAAGTACAGGGTGTCCATAATTAAAGTCCCACTTTCAAAAAAAAAATGAACCACTGGTCAGAATGACTTCAAATTTGAACTGAATATACTGGAAGAAGGGGGAAACGATTTGGCATAATAAAAAAAGTTCCAAAATGTATCAATAGATGGCGCTGTAAGTGGTTGGAACTTTTTTTTATTATTATTATTCCAAATCGTTTCCCCCTTCTTCCAGTATATTCAGTTCAAATTTGAAGTCATTCTGACCAGTGGTTCATTTTTTTTTTTGAAAGTTGGACTTTAATTATGGACACCCATGCAAATGACGCTATCTGCGGTCCTGATATACGTGACGCGTTCAATATCGTGTAGGAGACAACATTGGCATGATGCCACGAAGTGCAGAGTCATCTGATTCCGAGAAAGGTCGGGTGTCGCAGAAATGGCCGATCCTCGAGGCGGTGAACAACGTCATTCAGAAGTGGAAGGAATGACCCACGAAACTGAAATGCAGAGACCGATGGGTGCAGGAGTTTGAACGGGCATCAGGGAGTGTATTTTCGATGAATACCATCCGTAAGGAAGCACATCTGCTGGGTTTGGATGGTCGTGCTACCACCCATAAGCCTTTGATCGCGCTGCTCGAAAGTGGAAACGACGAATCCAGGTTCACTCTCTACCGTCTGTCTGGAGCAGCCAGAATATGCCGTGCCCACTGCAAAGTTCGGCAGAGGTGGAATTATGGTCTGGGGGTGTTTCTCCCGATGCCGACGCCTACTGCACTATTTTGGATGCTTCCTACGTTGTGGCAGTTTTACGGGTTGGACCCACGCTACTCCCAGCTGTCATGTTGCGATGGTGACGACGGGGTTAACCGAATGGACTGGCCTGCCCAGAGCCCAGACCTGAACCTCTGTGACGAGTTGGAAGGGTTGCAACAACCGTCCAAAATCGGCGAAGGAACTTCTCAACCCGAGTGGAAGAAAATACCACTAGACGTCATACAAAGACTTGAGAAAAGCATGTCCCGGAGGTTTGAGGCTGTAATTGCCTGTAGTGACGACTCTACCAACTATTGAATACGAATAAATTTTGTTTTTCTTTTCTATCACATGTGTCGAAATACTTATTGGTAAATTGTGCGTGTGTGTGTGCGTATACATGCTCTCTCTCTGAAGAGGCAAAAAAACTGATTCACCTGCCTAACATCGTGTAGGGCACGCAGAATGTTGGAACTAGATGACGGATGGCGTCATACGGTTCCCTTCCGATTCAGAAATAAGTGAGAATGCTGCTTCACGCTCTCTATGACGTCACACGCACGCGCCGAGGATGTTTTTGCATCGTCAGAAGTATCTGGCATCTGAGCCGCCGATCTTTAAAAGGAGGCGTTGTTCGTGTAGAGTATTATACCCTTTTGTAATATATTTGCTCCAGCATAATGTTCTATATGGTTTTCCCGTCGATTTTTTTGGATTATCAACCCAGTTGTTACAATTGCTCGCGTGGTGTATTCTTTTAGGTAAGCCACTCGTCACCAGTATATTTTTGCAGAACAGTATATGCTTATAAGTATATTTTTCTATTCATGTTCCTGCTACAGTCCATTTCGGTGCTCGACTAATGTCTGGAGGCAATTCACACCGCAAATCCGTAGGAGTGGAATTACCCACATAATGTCTGGGGACACTCGATGGCCATGGTGTTGTTGCATCATTTTAAAGATGGCGGTTGAAAAAGGAAGGTTATATTTAATGAACAAGTAATTTAATAGGGGATTCAAGTTTAATATCGATAGTTAATTAATAGAGGAAGTCAAGGTATTTATTAACTATCATTTATTATTAGTATAGTAAAAGTATTCACTTTATATTATTAACTTATTTTTTTATTAATTTGTTGATTCTTTCATTTAGTCGTATAGCGGATTGCGTCGTGTTCATTTCCTTAAAACTAAATGGATAACCTAGATCCTATGGCCAACAGAGATTCGCGGGTGTGCTAGACACTTATTACGATAAAAAATATGTTTTGTAACAAAATGACACGCTATCGTAAGACATTAAAAAATATAAAAATAACTTTTCACCCCATTTCTTATCACTACTTTCTTAAACTCGACCAAGAGCTTTTTATGACCATAATTCATTGTACAGTCTATGCAGGAATTGCACCTCGAATCAAACCGAAAAAGTCGAATATTTGGCGCACTTCTTAAAAAATTATTATCTAATGTGACCAATCGGATCGGGATAAAAACAAAAGTTTAAAAACAATCTTTACTTGAAGCAATGTATACATTGCTTCAAGTAAAAAAACTATTTAAGCTATTATTTATTTTATTTATTTAAACTATTTAACTTTTTAACTATTTAGTTTCTTACTATTTTAATACATTATGCATTAAAATAGCCCAGTGCTTCCCAACCTTGGGTACGCGACAAGCAGATACCGGTACGCGATTGTAATGATTTTACAATTTAAAACAAAAATCTATTCAAAATCTCTATTGCGAAAAAAGAAAAGAAATGACTATAATAACTAATAATCCATACGTTTGAATATTTTAGTTTGGAATTTATTATCCATTGTTTGTGTTGCAATACTTTATTGGGATTTACCCAATCTCAAAAGATGCCGTCTACACCTGAATGTGTTATCTATGACCGCCCCATAAAAATTTGGCACTCGCCTGCGAATGATAACTGTGTCTGTAACTGTGTTTGCGAATTATAACTGTGTCTGAGAAGTTTCTTGCCGAGCAGTGCCATTTGCGACCCCATATTTATGGGAAAAAGGATTTTCCGCAATGACTGCGATGAAAACCAAATAGAGAGCCTTGCTGGACAATGAATCGGACTCAACATTGAGCCCGATATTACTTCTTTAGTTAATAATAAATAGGCCCGACCTTCTCGCTAATTATACATTTTTTAAAGTGATTATTATATTTTATGTATATGTTTAGCAATAAAAATGTATCACAAGTTGCTTGTCTTTATTACAAACTAGCTGAAAACCAGCGCTTCGCTACGGAGTACATTCAAATTAAATACAACTGTCAATGTATGCAATTAATGTCACTATATATATATGTATATATATATATATATATATATATATATATATATATATATATTTATAAAAAAATCGTAAGGGATATTTATTTATTTTGGATAATATCCAATCGTCTGCTGCATTAGAAAGAAAAAAAATATATTTTTTTGTCTATTTAGTTGTTATGCACGTGACGATAAATTTATTGAAAGTACCAGAAAAAGAAATCACGTGATCAACATTTAATAAATTAAATTCTAAAAATGAATCTTTAAAAATTCACCAAAAATCAGAAAATCAAGGTAAAGGTTCGAAAAAGACTTCATTTTGAAGGAATTTTTAGGATCTTTCTCGTGATATAAATTTTATAACCCCCAATGTATTATTTTAAATGCAAACGTAAAAAAAGTTTAAAAAACAGCTTAAAAATTTAATTTAAAAAAATCTAAGAAGAATTTTTGAAAAAACTTTCTTAGTGCACCCCTACACTATTAGAAGAATCGCCATGCAAAATTTCAGCCCTTTAGGTCCAGCGGTTTGGTCAGTGCGTTGTATGTCAGTCAGTGAATGAATGAGTCAGTTACGGAACTGTTTTATATATATAGATAGATAGCACCACGCTAAGGATCGTTGAAGACTTTGGCGCAAAAAGCGGTAGAGGACAGTAGCGGTAACAATGGAGATTGTTAGGATTAAGCCCCTAACTTTATTTCTACTGATCAGATATACATAACATATAGCCTATGTCCATCTGGAATAATGTACCTTTCAAACAGTGAAAGAATTTTTCAAATAGGTACAGTGGTTCTGAAGATTACCCTCCACGTACAAAAATCGCTCTCTCTTTATATATAAGTATAGATGTTTATTCCCCATTTCAAATTCTTTGGTCTACCGGTACGTCATCAAATTGTTTACAACGTACAGGTACGTACTATAAAAAGGCTGGGAACCCCTAAGCCAAAAAAAATATATATTGATTGACTGACGCCAAAAAATGCACTTATCTGAGGAGATTATCGAAGAATTAATTGAAGTGTCTTTGGGAATCGACATCCTCTGAGAGAAAAGGGTCTCACCCTGTCTTCTCTGATTTCCATCCCCACGAGGGATCTTTGTCCAAGTTAAGGGTTCGCTTGTCACACGCCATTTTCAGAGTCTTCATTCATTTCGCGATAATTTAAAAACAGACGCGAAGCGTATCTATATGAATGAAGTACAGTGGAGTCCGTCGGCATCACGTGACATCACGTTTCCGGAGATCACTCATCCTGAGAAAACATGGCCGATTTTGGCGGCCATTTTGGTCGAAAATCGGTGTATTTTTTTTTCTCATCAAAATACATAAATATTACATATTTGGAAAGAGCTTTAAAAACTGATAATTTTTTCTGCGTACACTTAATATGTTACTTCAATAGTTTTAGAGTTATTTGAATTCTAATCTTGAGATCATCTGACGTAAACACGAGCATCTGCCTTGCGTAACGGCTCTTTGAAATGTGCACAAATGCGCATGCTCAGACTTGGATTCTTCCAAAGAGCTCTTACGAGAGCCCCTTGCGCTGTAGCAACCCTCGTATTCTTGGCAGAGTATTGGCGAACTTAGTTGTTGTGGCAATTTTTTTTTACCAATGTATCGCAATTATGTGTTGTGAGCCTTCATATAAAGAGTGTTTGGCGTCACTTTCAACTGCAGGCCTGGGATTGTTTTTAGTTTGATGAATTATTACGTTGAGCGTTTATTACAATCGAATAATAGCCGTCTGTCTGGTGGACGTATGGCCCGAGTGTAGCTGTCCGAAGCCCGGCTAGTTGAGAAATAAATAAATAAAAAGATTAAACAAAACTTTACCTTGAGTTGGTCAGTCGAAATGAAGAAGGAATTTAAATAAATTGAAAATTGTTAGTCAATCAAATAAAAAAAATAAATACTCTATACTATATTTACCGTACATAAAAACATGATTTATTATTACAACTTCATTAATTGCTCAACTTTCATGAATGCCACCATAATTAATCCGCGTGAAAATTAATTTATAGACGGCTTTGAATTGATTCGGTTGGAGGGAGAATTTTCATAAGAGGCACTATTAATTTGCAGTCTCCATAAAAAGAAAAATTTGTTACACCCGCCACCACCTGGTATGATATGAGCATACCTGCATTACAAAAAGATAAATTTTCATGTGCCAGTCTGGAATTCAATTCTAACGGAATAGCATTGACCTCTTGAGACTCGAGCAAAATAAAATTTAAATATTTTTTATAATTATAGTTTATTAAAACAAATGGGCATTAAAAAGCTTGTTTTTCAAGAAATTAATGAATTTAAATTTTTTAACTTTGCAGGGGAGCACATCTATTTTATTGGTATCATAAACACGATAAATAATGACAAACCCGCACAAAAACATTTAACAAAAAACTTTATTTAGGTAAACTAATAAACTTTATAAAGTTAAAGTTAATTATTGAATTTTAAACTAAAATTTAATTACAAAGTTAATTCTTGAATTTTAAAAGTGTATTACTAATAGTTAATAGCAGTTAATTACTTATTAATTTACATTAAGATTCATGAAAAACTTTAAAACAATTTCTTTCGGCAGTAATGCACAAAAACATTTTGCAAATTGTACCACTAAAAGCTGTAATGTAATAATGTCAAACTGTGGAATAAAAGTTAACCAAAATCAATTTAAAAACTAAACACAGTATAAATAACATAAGAAAAAAAGCATGTGAAATGTTATACGCATGAATAAAAAGAAAACCCAATATAACAAATATAAACTTATAATTCAAGTCGCTATTTCTAACATATCAATTTTTCTACCCTTTCCTAAATAAGCCATTTTATTACTTTAAAAAAAAGTACTTTAACGAAAATAATATACTTGCTTCGTCATTAAACATACCTTCGTATTCCGTTTTGGTGCGTAGGCCGAGTGCCACTTCTGGATTCTGTTGTCTTTAAACTTTAGGTCTGAAATGTCCACTGACGTATGAACCTGCGTGACCTTCCTTTTCGCGTGTACGTGCGACTTTAAAGAGAAGACTCATTTAATAATAAAATAACACGTTATTTGGATAACGTTAGAGTATGACCGGTCTGTTTTTGCGTTATTACTACATCTGCCGTCTTTTTCAGTGTTGCCAACCTCTACGAAGCGCCTCCCCCTAGCGCCATCTCGAAATCCCCCTGTTTCCCCCGAACACTAACTTGAGAGACCTTCCTAAAAGAAATTCTGGTTCCAAATAGGCATCCTGTTTGAGAGATAAATTGAAATAAATAGAAAATACACACTTACATAATGAAATGGAGGTTTATTTACATTTGACATATGTATGGAACTTATAATCTAATAAAAAAAACGCGTCTCGATTGTACAAAATATTAAAAAGTGTCCCCCCCCCCACAAAATGCCACTAAAAAAAATGTGGCCCCCTAAAATCACCCCTTTCCATCTAATTTACCCCAAAATTTAGGGGGTAAATTAGATGGCAACACTGAGCACCCAAGGTGGCAACACTGGTCTTTTTACATTTGCAGCGCCATCTCTTGGCGAGCAAATAGCTTTAACACTATAGACTTTGCGCCTGTTTACAAACAAACACTGCGACGCCGAACGCTGGTTGGCAAAACATCCGTTGACTTATCATGGCGTTCTGTGATCACGCTTACCACAAATTCGATATAAAGTTATCAAATTATGCGAATACTTTAGACAGATCGTCCAAACAAACTTACGTTGAAAAAATCATCTTTAGAGAAGAAGATGGGGTTTCTTTTGCCTTCTAGATCCCTTTTCATTAAAAAAATGAAGACTGGAAGTATGACATTCCCTATGGCCAGTTGTAAAGAAATCCGACATCAAACGATTTTTGCACTTTACACCAGGAAAAAAAAATGTTAGATCCCTTTGTTTGTTGTAAGTTTGATTTGTATAATTTTACATGACCTTTCCTAAATATTTAAAACTGTCGATAACTTTGCTGATCTTACTTCGCACGTGTTGAATTATGTGTAAATTGTACCGTGGTATCTATTTTATTCTTATTACGTATTTATGACGATTCCATTTTACAGAAAAATTAGTTTTGAATCTGGAAAATTAATTTAATTAGTTAAATTCTTAACTTGATACACTCTTTTTTAAGTTGTTATCCTTGCTTCTGGAATAAAGGGTAAAGGAATAAAATGCATCACATTACACAGTGAATTAACAATAAAAAATTGCTGCGAATAACACCATTTGAGTTGATTGTTTACAGTGATGTAACTGTTTTACTGACATTATAGCTTGCATTAATGATGCATTAATGCTTGCCTGAACATTATAGCTTGCATTAATGATGAAAATATTTAGTTAAAAATACTTTGCTGTTTAAGTTATTCAAATTTCTAGGTATTTATATTTAATTGTTCTGAATGTTTTGATGAATAAATGCTCTTTTTTAAAAAGGGGAAAGTACAAAAGATTTGTGAAAATTTCAATATTAATATTTCCATGGTTTATCAAAAATTTATAAAAAATATTATCGAGAGATTATTTGTCAAGAATAAATTTTTATATCTTAAAAGAGGTTTTATATATTTGTTGTCTATGTATGCTATCATCAGGTGCCATAGGTTTATATTCCTCTTCATTAATTAAAGAGAGCTTAATCTATATAAAGTTTTTGTCTTGTACCTAAATTAGGTTTGTATATTCTCTAAGTTAAAATTTTTGTAAATATAATTTAAATATATTTTGTTGTAAATATATTTTAATTAACTGTAACTTGTTCCGTAACTGACTGACTGACGAACAACGCACAGACCAACCTAAAGGGCTGAAATTTTGCATTCTTATAGTGTAGGGGTTGTACCGTACTACCCCCCCCCCCCCCCCGAAATCTGTTTGTGGGAGTCAAGTCCTCAGCTGTTTCTAAGCGCATGCGTCAAGAAGAAAAGAATTTTGGTGGGAAGATGATTTTGCGGGGGCCCTCCCGCGAGAGCATAAGCTAGAATGTGGTGATGTTATTCTGTTCCTGTATATAATTCTGTCTTGTATATAGTGTTCTGTGCTGTAAATAAAATGATGAAAACGCTACCTGATGTATTTCCTAATGTGAAAGTTTAATTTGTTGGCCACGTTAAGAGAGATTTTTTCAAAAATTCTTCTTAGATTTTAAGCTGTTTTAGTAACTTTTTTTAAGTTTGCATTTAAAATAATAATCTGAGGGTTATAAAATTTACATCACGAGAAAGATCCTGAAAATTCGTTTAAATGAAATCTTTTTCGAATCTTTACCTCTATTTTCTGATTTTTTGTGAATTTTTAAAGATTTATTTTTAGAATTGAATTTATTAAATGCCGATCCCGTGATTTCTTTGTCTGGTACTTTAAATAAATTTATCGTCGCGTGCATAACAACTAAATAGACACAAAAATATTTTTTCCTTGCTAATGCGGCAGACGATTGGACATTATTTTGTCTATAAAAATATCCCTTACTATTTTTTTTCTAAATATATATATATTTTTCTACATCAATTGTATATATTGATCGTCGTATTTATTATAAATATATATATATATATATATATATATATATATATATATATATATATATATATATATATATATATATATATATTTGTTTTGTACGGAATTAATTGCATCCATTGAGCGTTGCATTTAATTTGAATGTACTCCGTGGGTTTTCAGCTAGTGCCACCCATTCTTGCTCGGATGAAGGGACGAGACAGTCAACACGGTTTTAGTGACCTTTTTTAGTGCCCTGGAAAGGAGTCACCTTTCACCATTGAGTGTTTTGTGTTCCAGCGTGCACCATCCTGTTGGGTCTGATTGAGCAAGTGGCCGAGGTGAACAACCGCACCGTCACGGACCTGGTGTCTGAGCTGTGCACCTTCCTGCCCGGGGAGTACACCATCCCCTGCGACATACTCGTGCACCTATGGGGACCGGCCATCATAGAGAAGTGAGTGCACCTATCAGAATCTCTCTCTCTCTATCTATCTATCTATATACATATACATATATATATATATATATATATATATATATATATATATATATATATATATATAGATATATAGATATATAGATATATAGATATATGTCGGACTTGACTTCTACTCCCATACTATTTAATATAAGTCTGAAACTCTTTTGAATCGTCATGCAGTCAGTGGTGGTCCGGTGGCGAAGACATCAAACAGCAAGATGTTAACACAACAGACATAAAACACTCCAATTGATCTTCCTAAACATCTCTATTAAATTCTAATTAATTACTCAGCTGCATTAAACTAACTTAACTAACCCCACCCAATTTTAAAACCGTCCGCCTACGGCACACGTCCTTTCGTCGCTTAGTTATCCATGACTCTGAAAATCTTCTTTGTTCTTAAGTTTTATTAACGCGCTACCGACGCTCATTAATTATTCATGTCGTCATATCGAATGTTCTTTGCTGACCGATGCACTTCCTTTCTTAGCGCCAACTTCAAGCCAACGTCTACTTAAAATCCTCTCTGTGTTTCTTCGAAGATTGAATCAAGTCGAACCTTAAGCGCTATTTTCACTGAAATACACTACGCCGCTTATTTGAACTCTCAGACTTTATTTGCTAAATCCTATATTTTAATAACTAAAATCCTGTTTTGAGATCGCGTGATCGCCCCCCCCCCATATTTAAAAGCCTTACTTACACAGACACACACATATATATATATACAGTCGAACCTCCATATATCGAACTTCCCCATATCGAAATTTTCTATATTTCGAACTCTTATATTTCGAATTTCCATGTTCATTACATAGAAAAACTGTTTCTACATATCGAAAAAATCTCTATACAGTGGGTGATCGGTTAACGAACAGTTCGGACTGCGAACAATTCGGATAACGAACACTTTCACGAAAGATTTTTGTGTTCGGACAGCGAACTAAAACGAATTCTACCGAACACCTCTATGACAAAAGGTCGAAAAAGTTTCTAGTAGTCCAAGATCAACCAAGGGTTGCTTCAGTGAGTTTATCTAATAATTCTCGTCAAGAGGTCTACAAACGATACAATTTTAGTTATAGACATTTATTTTACATGTATGTACAACCCTTAATGGGGGTGTACAAATTGACACTAATCTAAGAGCCATGCTTACATGGAGAAGTTCCATCTAGTCGAATTTTGTAAACGGTGGGGGGCTACGTCATACATTTCGTCACAACCTCTCGTCGGAGCACGACACGGTCACATTCTGCGTAGTTTGCGCCGAGACTTTGTGTACTTGTTGACTACACGTAACCTTTATGTACGCTAGTTGGTTTCTGCCCTCCTGAATTTTGGTATATGTGCTTTTTTAAACCCCTTATAAAAAATAAATTAAAATTAAAATTAAAATATTAGAAAATCTGGCAATGTTATGAGGCCTAAAAATCGTGGAGTGTCAAGAACTGAGCTCTCCATAAAAACCAAGCTAGAGATTATAGCCAACGTAGAGAGTGGGCAGAAGATATCTGATGTTGCTAGGCAATATGGCTTGAACAGGTCTACAGTTGGAACAATCTTAGCTAAGATATCATCAAGAAGACTCAAGCAGCTAAAGGGGTAACGAAAATCACATCTGAGAAGCAAATAAGTGCGATCCATGAAAAAATGGAGAGGTTGCTTTTAGTTTGGATAAACGAAAGGGAAATGAAAAGAGATGTAACTACTATGGCCTTCATTCAAAAGAAGGCTAGAGAAATTTTTGAGAAGTTGAAGGAATATACTCCAAATTCGTCATCCGAGAAGTTAGAATTCAAGGCTACCACTGGCTGGTTTGCAAAGTTTAAAAGGAGATCTGTCATTAAACATGTGGTAATGCATGGTGAGTCTGCTAGTGCAGATAAAGAAGAAGCTGAGAAGTTTTGTCTCAAATTTCAAGAATTCGTTGAAATAGAAGGGTATTGTCCACAACAAATTTTCAATTGTGATGAAACAGGTTTGTTTTGGAAGCGCATGCCGAACCGTACCTACATCACAAAAGATGAGAAAAGTTTTCCTGGGCATAAACCCATGAAAGACCGATTGACGTTACTTTTGGGAGCTAACGCTAGTGGTGATATGAAGCCTAAACCACTTCTTGTTTATCACTCTGAGAATCCTAAAAAATATTTCATAATCAAGAAAAGACTGCCAGTGATGTAGAGATCAACTCAGAGGGCATGGGTCACGCAGGTTCTTTTCAAAGAATGGCTGTTTGAAGTTTGTGCTCCCAGCATCAAGGACTACCTTGAGACCAATGACTTGCCATTGAAAGCACTGATGCTATTGGACAATGTACCAGAACACCCAAAGGACCTTGAAGATAATTGGCTGATAGACTCTCCCTGGCTGACAGTTCAGTTTCTACCTCCGAATACGACTTCGTTGATTAAGCCAATGGATCAGGAGGTTATTGCGGGTTTCAAGAAATCGTACACTCGCGCGCTGTTTCGTCGGTGTTTCGAAGCATGCCAATTATCCTCAACAATGACATTAAAACGTTTTGGAAAGAAAAATTTGACATTCTTGAAGCTATCCGACTCATTCAAAAAGCCAGGTCAGAACTCACTCAACGACAGTTGATTTCTGCTTGGCGAAAACTGTGTCCATCTTGTGTTCAGGGAGACGGAGATAATGCCTCTGAAATTATGAATGAAGTTGTGACAATTGCGAAAGATCTGGAATTAGAGGTTAGCCAGGATGACTTTGAAGAGCTCATAAGGGAACATGAAGATGAGCTAACGACAGAAGAACTCCAAGAAATCTTGAATGAAGAACACCAGCGAAATGTATCTCCTTCAGAAAAAGAGGAAGACGAAAGAGTACCAATTTGCTGTTAAAGATCTTTTAAAGAAGTGGAAGGATGTCAGAGCAACGGTCTTAGAATGGCACCCATACCAAGCCGATGTCAGTAGGGTTGGGGCGACAATGCTATTAATCACTTCCGGAAAATTCTGAAGAAGAGAGAAAAGCAATCGACATTGGACAGGTTCTTTAACGACCCATTAACAAAAAAAAAAGATTGATTAATGTGCAAGACTGTATTATTTTGGTAAAAAATAAACTTACTAAGAAATTATAAATATATATATCTTTCAATTTAATTTTTAGGGCCTCCAGGACGAATTAACCGAAGTCCCATAAAAATCTATGGTAAATCGATGATCGGTTAACAAACATTTCGGTTTACGAACATACAGTAGTCTTGGAACGGATTATGTTCGTAAACCGATCACCCACTGTATATCGGAATTTTTTCAAGACATATTGGGAGATTTTGTTCCTCTTTATAATAAAATCTCTCAATTTTTGGCGTTTGAAACAATACGTCGTGAACTTCAATTCGCGGAAAATGTCCCCGATGAAGTTTTTAGTGGAACGAATAAATTCTTTGAACTTATCGCAAAACTGGCTGTTCGGCAAGATATTCGTATTTTTTTTTTTAAAAGAATGTAACTGTGATCACTGTAACCACTAACTGGATTATTGTTTTTTTTAAGGTATATAGTACTCAATAAATCTTTCACATTAATTTATTTTTTAGTTATTAACTTTCATTTAATGTGATTCGCATATAAATTGGAAATGGAGTTTCTTATACGAAAATTAGCTTTAATTTTAATGTTTTAGGAGAATCATGATAAAACTAAGATCAATTCTATACATCGAAATTTCTATATATCGAATTTTTTTCCGGCAATTTGCTACTTTGATAAGGTTCGACTGTATATATATATATATATTGGAACGTCCCATAAACCCCACGAGACACAGAATCATTTAAAATAATACAGCACATATTAAAACTGTTTGTACAATTATATCTACTGGCCGAGAGACTATTCTCGTCTGCATCTGAGAGACATTCCATCACAAAGACTCTTTCAGTCTTCAACCGAGAGGGTAACCGCACCGGTCAGCACCAGGGTTGCTCCGTCCCACTCAACACCTTGACAGGGGCTCTCACTTCGCCTCCGCGCCACTGCGGCTTATTGTTAGGCGCTCCTATATATATATATATATATATATATATATATATATATATATATATATATACTTAGCTTCATATACCCGGCGTTGCACGGGCGTACCCTTAATAAGGCTTACTTGTATATTATGTAAATTTGTAATTTTATGCCAATCGATACCTCTCCCCACTTCTCAGCAACCCATCACCATATTATAATCCCCCCCCAAGCCCTAACTTCAAGGCTATATATATAGCCTTGAAGTTTGGCGCTAAGAAAGGAATTGTTTAGGTCAGCAAAAAGAACATTCGAAATGACATCATGAATAAGTAATGAGCGTCGTTGCGCGTCAGTTGGGGCATGCGTAGTAAATGAAAAGCTTAAGAACAAAGAAGGTTAATTTTAGAACCATGGAGAGATAGCAGCGGGTAAAGACGTGTGCAGTTAGGCGCACGGATTGTAAAATGGGATGGGGCGTAATTCTTTAAGTTTGGAGCTGGGAACGTTTAAGAATTTCAATAAAGTTCATTTTGTTTAAATTAGAGTCGTCTTTTAATCGTGTCCAGCTTGGTTTACTGCATTTTATAGAGATAGTGTCATCGCCACCGGTTCACAGACTGCATCATGATTATCAGGACGTTCGGATTAATACGTTATTAGATTGGGCGGGAAAGCAAAGCCCGACATATATATGTATGTATGTATGTATGTATGTGTGTGTGTATGTGTGTGTGTGTGTGTGTGTGTGTGTGTAAGTAAGTAAGTAATATTAACGTTCCACCTTTATTAATTAACGCATATTCTAAATTTTCCCGTTAACATTTCAACAAAGTATAGCCCCCTATTTCAAATTATGACCTAGGGATAGACGAGTCGGCTAGCTAAATTGTCCCTCAACGCACGTGCGCTAAACAGTAAGAATTGTTTTCAAATCAAGATGATTCAACCTCGCCTGTTTTTCTCGCATCTTCCGGAAGATCATGCGACTTCTGGCGCACGATGTCCAATTAGAAGGTTTTGGGCCCCCCCTTTCCGTGTCTGTCTTCGTACCTTGCTCGTCCCACATCTTGTATATCTTCTCCTGCCTTTCTAATAGTTATGCATAAATACTGTTCGGCGAAACTCCGGCAGCTAGTTTGTTTGAGCCCTCCACAATTCGATATTTTTTTTATCCCTCCCACATATATATATATATACATATATATATATACATATATATATATATATATATATATATATATATATATATATATATATATATATATATATATATATATATATATATATATACAGTGGTACCTCGACTTACCACTGCATTTCGGGAGTTTTTCGGGATGCGAGCATTCTCTCGGCGAATTTTTTGTTTCGAGTTACGAGCTATAATTCGGGTTACGAGCAAGCTTCAGATATTCCACTTCTAGTTTGAGCAGCGAATGCCATGTTACGTGCTCATCAAATGAGAACACAAGAAGCATATAATATTTACAACCTTTATGTACAATTATTATACAATTATTTACACATTATTCCGAGACTACTATACAGTCTTACCACCCGAGGCAGCTTGTTCTGCCCAAATTTGAGTCGTCCTCTGACGCCGAACAGCGCCCAACCTCTCTCGCAATTCCCTCCCCCACACTGGAACTCCCCGTGGGGTCTAAGGGATGGGGTGACCTTGGTCCTAGGATCCCCCTTCTTCGGAACGTTCTCAGAAAGAAGAATCTGGACATTACAGCCACAGTGAACGATGCAACGATTGCCCAGCTTCCGTGGCTCACTCCTCCACTTTCAGAGAGTAGCTGGTAAGAAAAGCGAAAGTGAGGACAGAGGGGCGAAAAGGTCAAAAATCAACGAATAAGATTTAATTTTTCAGTTCAGCCTTTCTCCTCCTCTTCGAGTCTGATCTCCAAGGTAAATGTTGTATATTGCACTTAATAAAACGAATTTATTGCAGTACATTCTATTGTATTGCGTTTTTATACAATGTTCGTCGTTTATAAGCACATGTAACAAAAAATTGCGGTGTTTTGGGGGAGCCCGGAACGAATAAATGGCATTTCCATTCATTTGTATGGGGAAAATTGATTCGAGTATTTTGAGTTACGAGCTCCGTCATGGAACGAATTAAACTCGTAAGTCGAGGCACCACTGTATATATATATATATACATGTATACAGTGGAATCTCAATCTATCGTTTTCGAAGGGACCGACTGAACTAAACGATGGATGTGGGAAAACGATAGATGCGGGAACATACAAAAAAGTATTAACATTCCTTAAAGTTTGATATCCCTAAAATATATTTACTCACATACATAAATGCATACATATCTGTAGTGCAACTGAAGATAAAATTACAAAGTTGTACTGAAATCCAAGATAATAATAATAATAAAAAAAGAAATACACGTAGATACACAGGAATTTTGATTCAATAAAAGTACTTAATCGTCGTTTGTTTTTTGTCGGTTTTCTCTCCACAAGTAAACAATTTTTTTTTGTGTTGCAAATTGCATTCTTTTCGGTAGAGGTTATTGTGTGAGAGTCTAGAGAAGCGGCAGCCGTGAATCGTTCGTAACTAGAACCATTCCATTGCACCGGATGGGGTCCGACATAAAACCACCAGGAAGTTCTGCTTCCGGGTGAAACACTCATTGGTCAGTGTAGAACTGCAGTAATCACAAACTTCTCACACACTAGACCAAACACCAGGGCGCCTCTATCCCAAGGCCAACACAAAAGCTGACTGTGAGCCATTGCTGAGAAGAACAGAATAGTCGGTGAATTTGGAATGAGTTGCCGAAAATAGGGGTACTCAAGGAGCTAAAGAATTGAGGAACACCAACGACGAACAAATAATGGGAGTGGCACGATTATGCGAAACCAGGCTAAACAACAGAAAACAAAAATACGATACCGTGCATCTCAAATTTTCTGCTCATTGTTTAATTAGAGCGTCATTCTAGCTCAATCCAGACATTTATATTTCAGGTTCAGTTTTTATGAAAAAACGATCGATCCGATAAATTAATGTAAAGCTGCGATATTCTGAACGAATATTGCGGGAAAACGATGGATCGAGGAACGATCCATGCGGTCTTTTTTGCTTGCTTTCTATGGAATTTATTCGGGACTGGGTGAAATAAACGATACATACGGGAAAACGATCGATCGGGGAACGATGGATCGAGATTCCACTGTATATATATATATATATATATATATATACACACTGCTAAAAAAAATTAAGGGAGCAAGCAAAGAAGTTAAGAAAACCGTGCGAGACAGCCACGTATTGGCATAAAAGGGATAGTACACGCGTATCAATGCTCAATACAGAAAAAAAGACGTAAAAAAATTGTAATTAAGCTTTAATTCTTTTAAAATATGGAAAAAACATGAAAAGATGATTTAGGGCAACAATTTGGTTACATGTAAAAGATAAAAAAAGTATTGTTTAGAAATGATGCAAGATTTTTAATATGTCGTGTAGTCTCCTCGAACAACTAAGACTGCTGCACACCTGTTTTCCATGGATGCGTTGATGTTATCGATAAGACTTTGGGTAATACTGTTCCACTCCTCAAGAAGTGCAATCTCCAAGTCTCGGAGAGTAAAAGGAGGCCTTGGTCTCGTAGCAATGCGTCGTCCGAGCATGTCCCAAACATGCTCGATTGGATTCAGGTCAGGAGAGCACGCTGGCCATTCCATACGCTGTATTGTTTCAGCTTCAAGCATGTACTTCACAAGACGAGCTGTATGCGGTCGGGCATTATCATGCTGGAAAACAAAGGAATCTCCAATGGCTGCAGCGTAAGGTATGACATGAGGTCTCAGTATCTCGTCTGCATACCTTAGGGCCGTCAAAGTACCATTCCGAATGATATGCAGATCCGTACGTCCACCTATGCTGATTCCACCCCATACCAAAAAACTAGATCGTCTGTATTGTGACCTTTCACGAACGAATGTGGGGTTATTTCGAGTGCCCCTTTCCCTTCATACCAAAACACGTCGGGTGTCACACTCCAGACTGAATCGGGACTCATCTGCAAACAGCACTTGGCTCCAAACATGTCGTTCCCAATCTCGATGTTCAACAGCCCATCTTCTTTGGGCCGCACGGTGGCGTGAGGTCAACGGAATGCAGACCATTGGCCTACGTGCATAGAGACCTCCCTGATGAAGCCTATTACGTACTGTTTGGCTGGACACAATTCGTCCTGTTGTCAAGAGCAACTGTCTTTGCAGCCGAGTAGCATTGTCCGTTCTGTTTCGACGAACTGTTAACGGTATATACCGGTCATCAGTTGATGTAGTGGCGCGTGGCCGACCTTGCCCTGGTCGACGTCTAACATTCCCTGTTTCTTGGAATAGATTCCACAGCCTTGCAACGACACTTCTGGCGACTCCAACAGCGTCCGTGACACTACGTTGTGTTTTCCCGGATACAAGTCTGCCTATAATACGCCATGCCATGGATTCCGGTAAATCATGTTGTTGAGACATTTTCAAGTCACCTTTTCTCAAAAAGCATAACTGAGCAATCGAATTTCACAGTTAAGGCAGTGAAACAGACGTTTCTACAAAATCCCGATTTCCGCCCTTATGTTCTTTTTCTGATTTTTGACGTCATGAACTTTGATTTGCATATGAAGTTTTCTTCTTCTGTTTCCTGCTAGGCTTTAAATTATGGATGATTTATTTTATGTTACTTATCGGTGTAAGTATTTGCGTAATTTCGTTAAAACCATGTGCTCCCCTAATTGTTTTGAACAGTGTACTTATACATATACACATACATATATTTGGATAGATAGATATAGAGAGAGAAAGTGAGAGAGAGTGGGAGATATAATGCATAAATATATATATAGGAACTCTTGCCGTAAAAGTCGAATAACCAATACCGAAAAAGTGTAGCATTTTCCCGGCAGATTCTATTAGAAATGTCCGTACATCAGGAGTTCATTTCTTATGACTTTTCTTCACAAAGTCTGAGGCCCCCCCATCCCACCCACCCTTATTGGGTATTTAATGAGTTAGGTACTGGACAGTTTAATCAATAGAAAAAGTAGTGATATCTATATATATACATATACCTATACATATATGTATATATATGTAATATAATCATTACATCTCGTTCTTAAAATGCAACCTGAAAAGGAAAACTAGCTCAAATTTACATGGCTGGAGCTAGACTCAGCCTGAGAGAATTTAAATTTTGAAGCAGTCGGGTCGAATCATTTTATTAGGAGCGATAGTAACATACGTCCTTTCATTTCAGATGCTCGGAGCTAAGTGTAATATCACCTTTCAACATTACGCGCTAGAAGCGAGGTACATGTGGCTGTTGTTTTGAAATGTCAGCGGAATTTCGGGCTGGCGATGCGAACTCACGCCTTTCTCGGGACGTATACACGTGTAGAAATGCAACGTTTGCTGTTTTATGGGAAGTCCTGTTGCTATGGGTTTTTAAAGCGTTAAAGTAGTGTTACTGGGGATTGGATTTAGGAAAGGGAATTTAACTGATAGAATGGAGGGCCTAGTATTTAATTTATTACAAATCCCCCCCGAAAAAGGGAAAATCGTCACGTTGAAAGGTGACATTTTCACAACATAATACAGATGAACTCTTATATAATAAAGTGAGTACAGTTACAATCAAATATAATCAAAATTAACTACGTTATACAATTACATGTCTCTGAATGCAACATTGGTGGAAAGAAGTCACGATAAACAGCAAGGTGGGTGAGAATTAGAACACATCAAGGTTACAGAGTCAAGAGCTTTGTCCATAACCCATCATAAATTAACTTCACCGAAACAAATCCAAAGTTAAATCTCCTGAATCTTTACTATAATACTAAACTCACTCTTATGACTTCGTTGCACCATTACACAAAATATATGAAGTTAAAGGAATATACAATGAAATTTATAATGCACATTCAAAATATATGGAATTAACATAGTATGCAATAAGTTTATAATTATTATACAATGTGCAATGAAATTCAAATAACTGAAATATTATTGGCTAATATAATCTAAATAATTTTTTAATTAAATCAAAGTTCTTCCTTCAATAATGAGTCATAAAATAATGTATAATTCTTGGAGTCCTTAAGCTCAGTTTAAATTCAAGTCGTTATACATTGTTTATCAAATAAGTCCTTATTGTATGTGGTTTATATTCAGTGTTTACATTTTACACATGATTTCAAAACTTCATCGTTTACACCAATTATACATCGATCTCCATTTTTCATATTCCTAATCTCGAATACTTACATAAATTTTAAAATAATTCACAATATATAATTCAGAAGATATTTCAATAAGTTCAAGTTCAAAACAACATTACTTTAGACAATATTATTACAAAATTGATTTCTTATATTATTCTGAAAGTTTCACCTCAATTCAGCATAGATTTAGATACCTGTCAAGTTTTTTAACAATACATAAGATCATAAATTAAACAATTCAAAACAACTTGTTATAAATCCTTAATTAAGTAAATGGGCATCATTTTCATATTAGGTAATATTCAGAAACATTATGTGCTTATGCGGTTCTTCCTTTCTTTTTACTACATCTCTATCGGTCCAGGCACATTATAAAGTACGAGGGCTACTTCTGAATAACTTCTTTATTCTCTACGTAGAGGCAGGCTAACATATACAGACTTGGGGCTTCCAAAATAATACACAATTAGTACCGCAACCCGCGGTACTAAGAAACTAAAGGTCGCAATGAATCCCTCAGGCAGAGTATGAATTCACTAAACATACCCGTAAACCTCGGCTCTGAGCTAATTCTCGAAGTCGTGCAGCCACCTCGGCTAAATACCAATACACGCTCTATCCGTATCGCTACTCCAGTCTTGAGCTCTCTCAGTATCGCTACTCCCGTCTTGGGCTTTTTCAGTATTGGGCTCCAGTCTTGGGCTCTTGCCAACTCAGCGTGTGCCCTTTAAATAGCTCAAACATCTGCGCCGAACTCACTTTGGCTGGCATGTACAGCGCTGCTAGCAGAAATTTGCATCTGAGCAACACGCGAACCCTACATGCTTTAACATCGTCACTTGTTTCACTTCAAAATAGTCAAATTCTAAAAGCATTGGTACCTATCATTACATAAGTGACAAACCTGGAGGTGAAAATGGGCTATCCTCTGTGATGTCTAACGTGAGAGATTGTCAGTGATCACGAGGGTGCCTTGGTGCAAAGACAGAAAGAGGCTCATCCCTCTGGGGGAGGAACTACCCCTTGTGCTAGCAAAAGGGTTCTCCGGTGTCAACAAAAATAATATAACTCAGATCATCAACACACTTGACAAAATTAGGGGTAACCTGTGACATTTCATGTTAGCCCTAACATTGACAAAATTTTTCTTTAACTTAAGCACATCAACATTCCTTTTAATAAATATTCTTTTAAAGTAATTCAGATGGTAATTTGTGGAAGGTCAACTAGCATCAAAAGTTCTCTAAATAAATATATTTAACTACGAAATTTAGGTAGGTATCTAAATCCATCAAAGTTAGGTTATCTTCATCATGTGTCAACAATCTTCATTACAATATCAGTTATTAACATATCAAAAATATAAAAACACCTATAATACTCAAATGTAATGTAGAAGACCACATCTGTTCCAGAAATTTTTCTCAAAATGATACTACAACTATACAATTGCTTATGAGATCCACATTAATAAGTACACAGAGAAGTACCTCAAAAAGAGAGTTTAAACAAGATAGTTTTTTTTTTTTTTTTAACACACACAAATTTTAACCACACAAGTGGAGTCAAAGGGGTGTTAGGCACCCAACAAAACAAAAAGGAAACGGATCTCTGACATTCACATTATTATCACCATTATTATTATCCTTTAAATCAAAAACACATCATAAAATACAAGAGAAAAAGTATTTGTTTTTAAATGTATGGAATCAAAATTTATCACCCTTCAAATTTCTTTACAATCTTCCAAACAACTTCCTTTCCTTCTCATTATTATTCATGTACTTTTCATAATCATTCATTAATCAGCTAAAAACTCTAACCAATGTGTGAATTGAAAGAAACATGTAAAACTGCTCATGCTTGTTCAAAACTTATAAATCCTTCTCTTAATTGATAAAATATGTAATATTCCTCACACTTTATTCAATATATTCAAACATATCTCTCTTTATACTTTTTTTTTCCTATTTATTTTTTCTCTATTCTTTCTATTTTGAGAAATTTCTGGAGTGGGCGAACATTTATTAGCAGACGGTTGTGAAAAATCATCCGTGGCTTATTATGGTACCCTAGCAGCTATTAGAAGGACGCTCAGTTTATATGACAAACTACGCCTTGAATCTCTACTTTTACACCAGAAAATCTCCTATAGTGCTGGCTCTTTAAGCCAGCAAAAGGCTTTCGGAGATCTTGTTAAAAGCTGCAAGCCATTTCAAGATTCTTTTATCCATTGTGAAGCGTTGTGAAGGGGAATAACAGTTAAGAAAAAGTCAGCATAAGAAAATGCCTTTTACATAAGTTTAAAAGATTGTTAGAAAAGGGAAACGTACGCAATAAAATATATTTATGGTAAAGAGGGGAAAACGTTGGAGAATAGCGCGGTGTCCTTTGACTCAGTAACCGATGAATTACCCCCATAAGAAAAGGCTTAGTAGTAAAATTAGATCGCGGTTAGTCAAAGCCCCCATGATAAAAGAGTTGCGTTGGACGAGGGTCAGTCGAAAAAGCCCCTTTAGAATAAGGAATGGGAATTGAAGGGATTGTAGTGAAATTTACGCAACAGTAGCAGTATTGTCGGATCATGGTCAGGAAAAGATGTTATAAAACTGACCAGGTGTTACAAAATAAAATATAAGAAAATGTAGAAAGGAGCAGGGGAAAAATGTGAAAGAATATGAAAATGTTTAGTATAGGTCCAATGAGAAGTGTGATTTTAATAAAAGAGAAATATTAGGGCCACTAGAAAAGGGTTTTAAGACGTAGGTGGAGTTTATATGGAGAAGAAAATACTGTGATTGGAAGGTGAAAACATGTATGCAAAAAGTTGAGTTAAATATTAAGGGGTAGAAATGATACAGAGTTAGGGAGAGACAGTTTTTTCAGAGAGTTGAGAGCAGACGAGATTCTTTCGCAGTGAGGAAAGGGCCTTCGGGCCCCGCTCTGGGGTGGGGTTCTCGAACCCCCCCTGCGAAAAAGATGGAACAATATTAATGTTCCCGTAGCAACGCCGATTTGGGGTAAGTCAGTCTCTACATTTCTGTTGCCTGTTGACAGTACTATTTTAAGATTTAAATTTAAATTAAAATCCCGTAAATGATACATACCTTGTTTTATCCGGTGAGGACCCATTAAAACGCCCCAGCAAATGGTTGCCGTGACCATTCCATTTGATTTCTGTAATCACTTGGGTATTAAAAAGAAAATTTTTTCCTATAAGGATATTAATTTTTATAGTGAATATCTGTAGAAAAAAAAATATAGACACAGTAAATATTCACCTCTTTTATTTTTCATTAGTTTAAATTAGGATTTTTTTTTGACATGTTGCATACTATGATGATACAATTTTTTTTATTATTAATTGTTTTAATTCTTGATCAAATACAAGAATTTAAATTATTTTCTTAATGTGTTTAAAATTGTGAATACCTGTATTGGCATATCGTTATTATTATAAAATGTATGTGTTTTAATATTTCTTTCAAATTTATATATTATATATATATCGAAAAAAAAATTTTATTATTATATGCACATTTCTGTCAGTAGAATATATGTATATCAATTATTTTTTTTTTGATTAACATGCCTGACTCTTAGAGTCTAATGCCTGATTCTTTAGGTAATTTATTGGAAAATTAGTAGAATTTAGCAATTTTATTTCAATTTGACATGTGTGTGACTTTAGTCCAGAATTTTATTTTTGTGTATCTTAAAATTTTTATTTTTATATTATGCCGTACTTTTAAGAGCAATGATATAATTAGTATATTAATGATTAAGTGAATTTTTTTTCTTGATAGAAAATCATGTTTTAATGTGTTATAATTGTGTTTTCATATATACCGTTAATGGGTTTCCGATTTCGAAATTTCATTAGGGTTTTATGCATGTATATATTTTTTTTTCTTCTTTTCTATGTGTTTGCTATAAAATTTCTATTAAGATTTTAGGATTTAGGTGTTCGTAGTTAGGATGTAATTAGAGTATGTTGATATCTTTATCTTCTGTGATTAAATTTAAATTGTGCATGCTTATGGTACAAAAAATGGTTAAGGAGGATATTATTTTTTTTTTAGACGTTTGAATTTCCTTTATTGTTTTAATGTATTTAGTGTATTATATCGACGCCCGTAGTCGCACTATTTAAATCCCAATTTAGGGAAAGGCGAAAAATAGTGCACGATTTGCACTGTTTAGTGGGCAAAAATTGGTCACTTTCTAAAGAATTGTGCTCTCATAAGAGGGGGCGAAGAATAGAATATTGCCCTTCGAAGAGAGGGGAGTGCAGTTGCGGTTTTTGTTCCTTTTCAAGTTTCTCCTGCGTTCCGTTTTGGCCGGGAGAGAAGAGGGAAATTCTTTTCACAGTAGCTATGAATTAGAGCTATAGTGATAGAGCGAAGCATCGGGTTTTCGAATTGCGTATAGTTATGTACTGTTTGCTGGTTGTTCCTCGATGGGGGGAGTCAAACAATATCTTCAGGCCGTGCTGAGTACGGTTTAAAGAAAGTAGAAGCGAAACGTATCTCTTTTGCTTTTTATTTACTCTTTTTTATTATTTATGTAATTACTTTTATTGCGTTTTCTGTTTTCTTTTTTTTTTTAAACTCATTTTCTATGTCTATTATTAATGAGTGAATTTAACATAATAATGAATAGGAATGGGGATTACTGAATGAATTTTGATTTTCTGAAAATTGGCTCCTATAAGAGGAGAACAGATGAAATTCACAATCGCTTCACTTACAATTAACTCTCTGGTTCGTAAATTTATAAGACGATATTTGATCGTTGCGGACAGACAACGGAGATCAGTGAAGAATGGAATTTTTTCGAAATTTCCCACGCGAGAATCGCGATTTTCTGAATTTCGTTCTTATGAATGGAGATGCGACGCACCTCTTAGCGTTATCTTTTATTTTTTTAATTTTTTTTCTTGTTCTTACATACGTTTCTTTCTTTTGCTATTTATTATTTATATGTGTTTATTATTATTGTTTCATTTCAATTTGTTATTAATTAATTTCTTTTTGTAAATACTTAATGCATTTTAAATTAGACAATTATCTGTCGTTTCTTACCCTTAACTTTAATCGAATGTCAATTGTCATGTCAATAAGAGAGTTATAACACATAATTTTTTTTTCCTCTCTCGTCATAATTTTCCCTATCATTATACTAGGGTTTTCTTTTATTTTTTGAAAAAAATCGAAATATACAATTTCTCTCCTTTCTTTTGCTTTTATTACTCATCTCATATTTCAAAAATTTAGTTTGCATTGTGGGTTAACTCTAAAATATGTTACAAATCAAAAACTAAATAAATTTTAAAATTTTGGATGTAACTTCTAATATATCTTGTTTTGGCGGACTGATCACCTGTCATTGTTGTTCGTATATATAGATTTTGCGTTCACTTTCTTTATTATAAATAATTTTTTTTCTCTAACACAGTACATGAATGCATAAACAGGCATTCTACAGAAATGTGTATATATAATGTGTGTATAATAATAGTAGTATTATTAATAATGATAATAATGAGGATGTGTTACAATATCATTAGATATTTGGTTGTTTTATACAAAGGTATGCCATAATAGATATTCACTTATGTAATTAATCATTTTTTTTCTTCTCCCTAATTCTTTATGAATATAAGAGGAAATTTTTATATTTTACATTATAAGAGAATAAGTCTTAATTTAATGACTAACAATTATTAAATATACAGTTATTTTAATTTTACCCTTTAAACGACTAAGAATTTTTTTTTGTACTGTCAATTCAACATGAATTGTAAGATAGACTTTACCCTATAGCTCAATGTTGTTTACTTTTGGTGCTTTCCTGGGCACTACAATTTTTGTTTAACCTTTCAAGTTGCTGTTTAAAGCTCTCATCATGAAGTCACATGAGTGATGTTGCTCTAGTAGCACAAGAACTTTAAAAATCTCCACATTGTGGCCGAGTTTTAAGGCCAGCAGTGTCGTGTACGAGTTATTCGTCGAGTCATCGGGCGAGCGGTTCATGCAACGGAGAGTGAGATTGATTGCAGTCTCCTACGTTTTACGACGATTTCTAGATTTTGCGGAATGTACGACAGTGTTTGTTTTCATCTACAGAGGGACGTGCATCTTCTTCATCTTCATACATGCCTGTAGTAATCGACAGCGGCGCTCGTCTCATCGACAGTGTCGAGCTACGGTTGATTATTCTTGCCCGTATGGTTTTTTTTTCTTTGTACACTATGATGTTTAATTGTTTCCAGAGGCCAGCTCTTACTTCGTCGACACTCTCTTGTGCATCAGAGTGTTACCCAGCTCTTTAGGTCTTACGATTGCACTGTGGACGTTGCTGGAGTAATTCAACATGCCACGGACAATTTTCCCGTCCAAGAAACTGTGTTCAAATGTTCATCTATTAACTTCAGAATTTTCAGTTGTGAGTGCTGTCATTTCAAGAACTATATATATTTCATAGAACATTTTTCCTTCCAGTGGATTCAACGTTTTATACAAGTTTCCCAAAAAAAATGGTTACTTGATGTTGTTTATCCCGTTAAATATATACTCAGGACATTAATTATTTTAAATTCATTTCTTTATTCTAAACCAGTTATTTTTATTTGCACTTTATATATTATTATGATGCTCTAATTTTTATACCCATTTCTTTTGTATATCTTCAGCTCAAGAATTAGCATTAATTACTTTTAGATACAAAATGTTATTTAGGTTGGTTACCAGTATGCATATACGCTACGAGTTGCTTCTAGTAAGCTTATTTTAACATTGGTTATATCAATTTTTTTTTCAGCAACTCAGATTTTGTGTGTGGGCATTATTTATAATTTTATTGTACTCTTTTAATTTATTCATTCTTATTTATGCTTTATATTATATTATTACTGGATAATTTTCCCCTATATTAATACCTATTTTTTTTAAACACTTTAAGCACAAGTGTTACAATCAGGATTAATTTTGGAAAAAGAAGCCATTTATCTTGGTTGAAAGTGTTAAATTTTACTAAGAATATTATCCTAACGAGTCTACTTTTACATTGATTAGATTTTGATAAATTTTTTTTTGTGTGTGTTGTATATATATAACCTGGTATTTTTGTGCTATATATGTATGTTTATCATTTAAATTTGGGTCCTCCACCAGTTAGTAGTAGGTCTCTCAACCAATTAGGTATTAAATCTCAAATTGGGACTTACAACTTTTTTTTTTAAATTTTTTTTTCTTTTTCTGAGACTTTTGTGAGTATTGCTGGCTCTTTAAGCCAGCAAAAGGCTTTCGGAGATCTTGTTAAAAGCTGCAAGCCATTTCAAGATTCTTTTATCCATTGTGAAGCGTTGTGAAGGGGAATAACAGTTAAGAAAAAGTCAGCATAAGAAAATGCCTTTTACATAAGTTTAAAAGATTGTTAGAAAAGGGAAACGTACGCAATAAAATATATTTATGGTAAAGAGGGGAAAACGTTGGAGAATAGCGCGGTGTCCTTTGACTCAGTAACCGATGAATTACCCCCATAAGAAAAGGCTTAGTAGTAAAATTAGATCGCGGTTAGTCAAAGCCCCCATGATAAAAGAGTTGCGTTGGACGAGGGTCAGTCGAAAAAGCCCCTTTAGAATAAGGAATGGGAATTGAAGGGATTGTAGTGAAATTTACGCAACAGTAGCAGTATTGTCGGATCATGGTCAGGAAAAGATGTTATAAAACTGACCAGGTGTTACAAAATAAAATATAAGAAAATGTAGAAAGGAGCAGGGGAAAAATGTGAAAGAATATGAAAATGTTTAGTATAGGTCCAATGAGAAGTGTGATTTTAATAAAAGAGAAATATTAGGGCCACTAGAAAAGGGTTTTAAGACGTAGGTGGAGTTTATATGGAGAAGAAAATACTGTGATTGGAAGGTGAAAACATGTATGCAAAAAGTTGAGTTAAATATTAAGGGGTAGAAATGATACAGAGTTAGGGAGAGACAGTTTTTTCAGAGAGTTGAGAGCAGACGAGATTCTTTCGCAGTGAGGAAAGGGCCTTCGGGCCCCGCTCTGGGGTGGGGTTCTCGAACCCCCCCTGCGAAAAAGATGGAACAATATTAATGTTCCCGTAGCAACGCCGATTTGGGGTAAGTCAGTCTCTACATTTCTGTTGCCTGTTGACAGTACTATTTTAAGATTTAAATTTAAATTAAAATCCCGTAAATGATACATACCTTGTTTTATCCGGTGAGGACCCAAATTGTTATTTGAAAGAACATTATTTATCATTCATGTAGTTATTTAATTAATCATTTTAATACTGTAATTTAATTGTTTATGTGTGTAATAAATATTTGTTGTTAACTTTTAAATATTGGTCCTCATCATTTATATAAAAACATTTAAGTTGTGTCTATCTTCTCTACAGTGTTTACATGCTGGGGTTAAAACGAACCTGGGTAATTAAGTAATGGGTAATAACTAATAAGTAATCAAACCCTGCTAATATTATAACTTCAATCTTATAAAACTTTTAAAAACAAAACCCAGTAAAACCACCCAGCAATAGTACTTATATTCCTGACTAACCTTCAACATAATAAAATTACGAAGATTCAAAACCATACTTTAATACTTCAATATAATAAAACAAATTCTTAACTCTTATAATTTCTAAAATATTTTATAAAGATGAGAAAATATTCATGTCGATAATTTAAAAACTCAAATGCAAAAAACATGGAAGAGAAACGAAGAAAGAACATACATCATACAAAATGAAAGAAAGCAAATTTAACTTTTACGCGACTTATTTTTACAGAGGTTCTGAGAAATTATATTTATTATCACTCATTATTGAGGCGGGAAAGGAAAAAGGAAAACATTATAAAATTGAAAAACAAGTACAATTCCGTAAACACCCGATTCGTCTGAGCGGCGGATGGCTAAGCGATATTTATTGCTGTGGAACATAACCTTCAACTATGTGTATGCGCACGCTGGCTCTCGACCCATGTTTATAGTAGGAATGACCTACTTTACTCCGTATTTAATTTATTACATATATATATATATATATATATATATATATATATATATATATACATGTATATATATATATATATATATATATATATATATATATATATATATATATACATGTATATATATATATATATATACATGTATATATATATATATATATATATACATGTATATATATATATATATATATATATATATATATATATATATATATATATATATATATATATATATATATATATATATATATATATATATATATATATATGTGTGTGTGTGTGTGTGTGTGTGTGTGTGATAATAATCACATTTGGAAAATTTAGCACAAGGGGATTGACGCGTAGAACTTCTGGGAAATGCAGTCGGTACGAGGAGTGATGCAGTCGGGCTGAGTGTTCATTCAGGAAAACACTTACGAAATTTAGGAGAGTAACACACGCGGAGCCATAGAAGAGGAACACAGATTTAAGACGCTATCCAGGAAATCACCTTTATTCAATTATGAAGCATCGCAAAGGCTGCAGCGGCCACATGCCTTGTCCGGCGTCCATGCCAGGAGGGGACGTAAAAACAGCAGTGCTTACATTGGAGAGTTAAGAGAAAAGCGTTGTAACCACCGGACTGTGGACAGTAGGTCCGACAGCAACAAGAGTTAGAAACGAAGAGAGAAAAGTCTTCTGTTCATGCAATATTAAATGGGTGTTTTGCGATATTGACGCCAGAGGGCCTAAACTACTTAATTTTTAATTGGGCGACTTCAGATTCGTGGAGTTCACGTGTCCACTTAAGTTTATCGGGGACTTTACTGCTAGATCTCGCGCTTGTTAGAACCGCGAACTGTTGACCTGGGCGTAGGATAAGTGGCCATAAAGTTCTTGCAAAGTGGGGTTTTTGACGTTATAGAAGACATAACTTCAGAGTGGCTCGAGGGTCTTCAAGAATTTTGACACTATACTGACATTTGGAATCCCATAAACTTTGAACACTCATATCTGGGGATGTTATTGAGTTCCGATACTTCACATGCCTGCTTAATGATCTGCAGGGCTACGATAAATTATCTTATTTTACTTTTAGGTCGCAATTTTGGAAAAGGGGTCGTATTTTATTAACAATAGAATATGCTTTAAAGTAAAGTAATTTAGGAAGACACGTTTTCTTGTTACACACACACACACACACATATATATATATATATATATATATATATATATATATATATATATACATATACACATACATATATTTGGATAGATAGATATAGAGATAGAAAGTGAGAGACAGAGAAACATGCATAAATATATATAGGAAATATTGACGAATGCAATATTGCATTGGTGAAGTGTCTCTAGAAACAGTTATAGAGAGAATCCGCGTCTCTTGATCGTGGGTATTTTCCCACCGCCATCACTACGTAATCGGATATCCTGCACTTACCAGCATTCAATAATTCCCCGTGCTCGTTACATATTAGCGCCCTTTACACGTACCTTCTTTACCTTCGAGTGCTTGGAGCGTACACTCGAAGCACTCGCGAAAGAGCGACCTGCAGTACGCTCCGAAGCAGCTTTCCCTTCCTCTCCGACACTTCACTCAATCGCGCGGGAAAGAGTGTACGTGTAAAGGGCGCTATTGTACTGAGAGAAGCGGGAGTCAGAGGAATGGCGGAACTAAGAAACGGTCGAGGCATTTCCAGAACTGAGGGTTTATTATGTATGTGTCAACCGAAATGGAAGAATCGGCGTCTATTGATTCCCCAATCAGACAGGCCAATAGCACGTACCTTCTTTCCAGCGTGAAACTGTTAGCAATATGAACCAAGAATTACTTTGAGGGTCCATTAATTACTTGCCTTCATGTCATATTTCACGTCATATTTTGCATTTCCATTTTTAAGCCGATTCAATTCATAACTAAGCCGAATCACTGACGCAAGTTTCGTTTAGATTACGTCATGTTTGGCAAACTGCCGTGCGTCATAAAAGTCTTCAGTTTCCGGTAGATGGCGTATTTCGTAGAAGTTACAACCCGATATTTGAATATCGGCTTTTGACATGAGTATATAACACTTTCAGGAAATCGATGATCAAGGAGCTTGTTTCGTTTAGATTACGAACAATCATTACGGAGCTTGTGCCCGAGCTGATGAGATAACAGGATGTTGTATCAAGCCTGCATAGAGTAGGATATTTTTGCATTACTTCCGAATTAAATCCTTATGATAGTCCATCACAGTATGGGGAAAATAAACTGTTTTTAAGAATTGATTCAATAAGATAACCAAGTGTTACTTGTGAAAAGGAAGATATTGACATTGCTGTTTTAACTAATTTTAACTAATTTTTCCGATCAATAAATCTATTATGTTATTGTTAAAAGGCTTGTCGTCTGTACATTATTTTGTGCATCTTCAACGTATACCTTTTTTAACAAACATAGCTTTTACTCTGCTATTTAAAGATGTATAATAGAAGAATTGTAAGAATTGGTGACGTACATGTAATCCCCGGGAAAAGCGAAGTGGACACGTGATCCGATTGAGGAAGGGAAAGCTGCTTTGGAAGGTCGCGAAAGAAGGTGACAAAGATTCTGAGTGATTTCGCTCGTCTTTCCCAACAGGTTGAGTCGCAAAGAATCCCCCGACGTCGTCTGCTACAGTCTCGGCATCTGTCACGTCGACCCCGACCTGGAATACTGTCATCTCTTTCCCGAACCAGAGGTCAGTGTTCATTTCAATCGAAACCCCTTTGCCCTTTCAACCCCGAATTCTCTCCTTCACAAAATACCATGTGTGTTGTTCATGCAACCGTCGTCATTCCCTATATATATATTCTTCTCTCTCTCTCTCTCTCTCTCTCTCTCTCTCTCTATATATATATATATATATATATATATATATATATATATATATATATATATATATAATAAATACGACGATCAATGTATACAATTGATGTAAAAAAATAAAAAAATATATATTTATAAAAAAATTGGAACGGATATTTTTATAGACAAAATAATGTAGAAGAAAATATTAAAATTAAATCTAATAGGACATACTAAAGAATATAGTACAGTTTGAGGAATATATCTTTAACTGAATTTTAATATATTTTTGGATAATTTCCAATCGTCCGCCGCTTTAGCAAAAAAAAAATTTTTTTGTCTATTTCGTTGTTATGCAAGCGCGATAAATTTATTTAACGTACCAGAAAAAAGAAATTTAATAAATTCAATAATAAATTCAATTTAAAAATTCACCAAAAATCCGAATATGGAGGTAAAGATTCCAAAAAGATTTCATGTTAAAGGAATTTTTAGGATCTTTCTCGCGATCTAAATTTTATAACCGTCAAATTATTCTTTTAAATGCAAACTTGAAAAAAAATTACTAAAACAGCTTAAAAATTTAATTTAAAAAAATCTAAGAAGAATTTTTCAAAAATCTTTCTAAGTGCACCCCTACACCATAAGAAGAATCTCCATGCAAAATGTCAGCCCTTTAGGTCCAGCGGTTTGGTCTGCCCGTTGTATGTCTGTGAGTCAATTACGGAATTGTTTTATATATAGAGATTGCATAAGAAACACTTTATACGGATGTTTCAATAAATTGCTTCACACATAAAATACGTATAAAATAGCTTAAACAATTTTGGAAATTTGTGTCAAAAATATTTTTGATTTAAAATTTCCAAAATTTTAAAATCCCAAAACGGACGCACACACACACACACACATATATGTGGATGTACATCTTTAACTTTTTTTTCAAATATAATACATATTGTCCTAATCTGTGAAGCGTTTGGAAACAGTATGATCATCTCCGTTCGTTTCGATTGAAGAACAGATATATATACATATATATATATATATATATATATATTATATACATATATATATTATATATATATATATATATATATATATATATATATATATATATATATATATATATATATATATATATATGTCTTATTTATGTCTCACAGGGCGGAATAGAATACGCCATCGAGCTGTCGAGGAGTGGATCGACCGTACTGCCTTTCTTCCACTGGGTAAGTCGACCGGAACACTTTTCACTCCGCAAGGAACGTCACGAAAACAACCGAATGTAGAAAATAAGAAAAATAATTTCAATCTCGTAATAGGGCAGTGTCTCGCAGCATGTCGCATCTCAACTCTTGCAGATTTTACTTCTTGTTTGGCTAGTAGTAGCAAAACATCGCATAATTTAACATGGCGTTCGATGAGCATTCTTACAGCTCGTCGAATAAAATGCTCTCGGATTACGCAAAGTCTTTCGATACGGTATCTAAGCAAAGGCATATCACTAAATTAAACATTCAGGTACGGCCCGGAAAGGTTTATTCGGTATGTAACCCGTATTTATCGACAGAGGAAGACTGGAGTTACGATACGAGACGCTGGCCTGAAGTAACTTATCCTGATATCTACGCATATCTCAACATAATAATAATCATTCTCGACGAAAGAATGATTATATTCTCTTAAACCTTGCGAAATGTTGAAAAAAAAGTGTTAAAATACCTGTTACATACAACTTATCTGAGGAATTTTATAAATAAACTTACATTATTTAACTCAAAATGAAGGTATCGTCCAAAAACACATGCCAACGCATAGGAACGGCATCTGTTTTCTGCCACTCGATAATCACGTGATCTGTAACAGACGAAAACTGACGTAGACAGTGACGTTGCGACGTTTCGCCTTATTTAGAATTTGAAACATCGCAGAATCGAATTATTCCCTTGGAATATTTACCTTAATTACCATTTAGCTGAGCTTGAATCAATATGTAAGAGCGAATCCCCAAATCTCATTTTAATGACGTTCATACGGGTCACTGCCATGCCCGTTTACCGTTGTTTTTCGGTGTAATATACATACATATATATATATATATATATTATATACATATATATATTATATACATATATATATATATATATATATATATAATATATATATATATATGTATATATATATATATATATATATATATATATATATATATATATATATATATATATATATATATATATATATATATGTATATATATATATATATATATATATATATATATATATATATATGTATATATATATATATATATATATATATATATATATATATATATATATATATATATATATATATATATATATAAATATATATATAAATATATATATACAGTATGCCCACTAAAGTCCCTTCCCACCTTCTTAACTTCGGAACGGCTGCTGCTATATTCATAAAAGTGGTGTCTAGGTATAGTAAAGTAGCCATGCTCTACTGAATGAAACCCCCTATCGCGCCACCTGGTGGAAAACTGCGAAGTTAGCAATCCTATCTCGAAAACGGAACGAGATAGGGAAAAAAAGTGATTTACAAAGTTGTAGAAAATCATCGATTTAGTACGAAAAGATACCTTGTGGACATTAATGAGAAGACTACAACGGTTAAAACTCGCATTTGTTTTTTCGTGATTTCCTACACTGTGATGTGACAAAAGGATTTGAGAAAGAAAAAAACAACGTGCAAACAAAGCAATGTTTGTGGAGGGGTCGCATACACCTGCTGTTTCAGGTATCCCCACAGGAAAAAATACAGTGGAGTCAGATCAGGCGAACGTGGAAGCCACTCTTCGAAACCACCATACCCAATTATTTGGTCCCCGAATTCCTTGACGAGGTACTGCTTCACTAGAGATCTCAGCTTTGGAATATTCAGCGATGACCACGAGCATCAACATACTACAAGCCCAAGAAGATGTCTCTTTTATAGCTGTCTCAGGTGAACAGGCGTGACGTTTCTTACGTATTTGCATATTAAAAAAATTTCGAACACCAAGCGCAAGTTGCGTTGAGTTGATGCAACACTATTTTACACGATCTACGTATTGTCTACTCTGTTTATAAAGACAAGCAGTACAAGGATGAAACCCTCGAGGTTTGAACCGCGGTCCTTTTGATTGGGGATCAAAAGCGATATACCACTGTGCACATTGCGGTGTCGTGTTTTGCCCGAAAGATAATCATTTCTCCTTTCGTTCAAGTTTCTTGCCGAAACAGTGTAGGAAATCAAGAAAAAACAAATGCGCATTTTAACCGTTCTATTCTTTGCAATAATGTCCACAAGGTATCTTTTCGTACTAAATCGATGATTTTCTACAACTTTGTGAATCACTTTGTTTCCCTGTCTAGTTCCGTTTTCGAGATAGGAATGCTAACTCTGCAGTTTTCCACCAGATGGCGCGGTAGGTGGTTTCTTTCAGTAGCGCATGGCTACTTTACTATACCTAGACACCACTTTTATGAATATAGCAACAGCCGTTCCGAAGTTAAGAGGCTGGGAAGGGACTTTAGTGGGCATACTGTATATATGTATATATATATATATATATATATATATTTATATATATATATGTATATATATATATATATATTATATACATATATATATATATATATGTATATATATATATACATATATATATATATGTATATATATATATATATATATATATATATATATATGTATATATATGTATATATATATATATATATATATATATATATATATATATATATATATATATATATATATATATATAGTGGACGCTCGTTAATTCGAACTCAAAGATTCTCAGAAAAAAGTTCGAATTATCCGATGTTAAGAGAAAATATATAACTTTCAATGTGTATCACTGAAGATGAAACTCTCCTAGTATGTATAACCCCAGAAAATATATTATACTATGTTATCTAAAGTTAAACATATTTAAAAGCAATACAGACTTACATTAATCATAAAATGAAGCAGAAGATATGCAGTATAAAGTAAACTTTTATTAAAAATATGAATTACACTTTGGGGAAAAACTGTAAAAGGGATGTTTGGTTCTGTTTATGATGCCTACATTGTTCAGCCAGCTCCTCGATTTGAAGTAAACATTTCAATTCATTTTCAGAGGAAGGTTCCATCTGAATAAATGCCTTCAGAGTTTTAATAAATAGAGTCCATTATGGCTTTGTCCATTATGGCCGCATTAAGAATATCTTTCGGCAGGTAAGTAGAGAAAAGCCCTGGCAGTTTCCTACCAATAGTAGTGCATTCGTCTTCGTTTACATCATTGCTTTGGCTACATACAGTTTGATAAGAAATATTGCGCCTTGACTCAAATCGAGAAAGCCATCCATCGCTGCATTTAAAATCTTCAATACTCATTCGACTTGCCAATTCATCAGCCTTCGTCAGCACTAGGGGTCCATTTATCGGAAAATTTCGAGATCTAATATCCTGGAACCATAGCAGTAGAGCTTTTTCTAGAACTTCTTGGGACGCATTTCCCATGCGCTTCCTTCCTCTAGCAAATTTTGATTTTTCCCATGAATCTAAAATTGACTCCTTGTTTTTCAAATTAGTTGACAAGGCATTTTTTTTAATTCCATAGTCAGCTGCTGACTTTGTTTTACATTCGCCATTCTCAACTTTCTTTAAAATTTCTACCTTTGTCTCCAAAGTTAGGGTTTTGTACTTTCCACGTGTAGATATCCTGAATTTTTACACGTTCACACCATACAGTGAGGAAGAAAAACTAGATCACATTAAATTGTCTGCACTGCAGTTATAACTGACGCAGCTCCCTAGAATCTATAGTAAAGGCTAGTTTTTCTGAAATTCAAAGAAATTCGATCCAAATAAAGGAAAATTGCTTTTTCCGTTTAGCACTAATAAGAAGGACAATAGCTACTAACGTTTAGCGGACATGCAATAGTCTAGGAATGCAGGCATGTGCCTCTTTACACAGAAAAGAAATTTTGACACACAAAATAATAAATACAGTGTGTATTTTCTCCATTAAACGAGGAAAAAGAATTTTTTTGTCAAATTTTTAGTTCGAATTAACCGAAGTGATAAAATTTAGTTCGAATTAATGAGATATTTTTAACATTAACTCCAATACAAGTTTTTTGGGGCCTTCGGATTAGTTCGAATTAACTGAAAGTTCGAATTAACCGAGTTCGAATTAACGAGCGTCCACTGTATATATATATATATAAATATATATATATATATATATATATATATATATATATATATATATATATATAAATATATATATATATATATATATATATATATATATATATATATATATATATATATATATATATATATAAATATATATATATATATATATATATATATATATATATATATATATATATATATATATATATATATATATATATATATATATATATATATATATATATATATATATATATATATATGCCTTCTATAAATCTGCTTGCAGATACTACAACCTCACCTCCATCTATGAACTAACGTGGAATCATCTCCATTCTCTCTCTCATAAAATTGCACTCAATATTTTTTGTTCTTTTAGATTTTTAAACCGTGTTCAAGTAAATGAAAACACTGTAAAAAAAATGATCTGTACTTTTACTTGTATTGTGTTATTTCAAAACCGTGCAATAAGAGAATCGGCTGAAAAAATGTTTCAAAAACGTTTTGATCGAGCTAATACTTTTTTCTGTTTATGCAGTCCTTCGTGGAACGACTTTCATCCGCTTGCGATCTCCCGGGAGTGAGCTTTGTGTGCCGATCTATAGAAAGGTAAGCTAATCCACCCCCCCAAAAATATATATATATACATATACATACATACATACATACATACATACATACATATATATATATATATATATATGACACGGCGCTTACGTCGCGTAACCTTTATTCAACTAATTAATCTAAAGGCAGTCATCAAAGTATACCTGTAGCAAAGAACTAATACTTAAATAACTTTTAAAGAACTTTATTTCTCAACATTACTTAAAAAAATCTGACGAATCGCCATTTTCCATCATCTCAAGCCCCGCTACGTGCACCCTGCCTCTCCGAACGGAATCCCCAGTCTCCCTCTGCGCTATCCGAAAGCGCGCAAAATCGCGTGATGGTTGCGTCATCGGGTAATTTACATTCCCGTGCTTCCCAACCTGCGAGCGACAAGCAACGAATCATTGATGAACCCAGTCTCGTGAACTCTCCGCTGCAAAAAACGACCAACTTCCCGAATATATATGTATATATTGTATATATTGTATATATTGTAACATATTCCATGCTTGGTGTCAAAGCCGACACGCTAGGTAGCGTCACACCGGTTATGTATAGTGATAAACAGCTTACTAATAAGAACTTGTTACACTGATATCAATTTATTACTGATTCTGGATTAAAATACTTCACGATTAGGTCGTGTTCTGGAATATCAAAGTTACATTAATAATGTCCGTTGCAGTCTGCGATGCACGTTAAAGATTGTCCGGTCAGCTGGCAGGATGCTCTGTCGCTACGGATCGTAGATCGGGCCTTCAGGCAATCAAGCTCTAATTGCAGAAGTCTCAGTTGCTAGGAACGGATTCCACTCGTCGGAACAGGCTGGAATGAGGCGAACTCGAACTCCAAACACAATTTGATCTAATTATCACAGAGTAGTGGACGGCTCGTCCCACACTCTCACCAAAGAAGCTAGCTGCTTCGAAAATAGGAAAGATCAAGCTTTGATCTCCAAACGACCCTTCTCAGCGAGAAAAAGGTCTTCTTCACACAGAGGGCTGAGCCTCCAAAAAATATCAAAGTCACTCAAATTGAATGGAGCTAGGAGATCAGCTATCCTTCCTAACTCTGGCTTCTAATCTCTCGTCTCCAATCTCGTCTCCTGTAAAAATCTCCTGCATCCGCTTTTAAAACTTTTTTCCCTGGCGGGATCTCTAACATCCTCCGTCTCTCAAGCTCGATTCGGATAGGCTGGTCCGCCTAGGCAGTGTGCAAAACGATGCTTGTTCTTTATATCGTCAGCGCACGTTGGGTCATTAAGGCGTCTCATCAGGGGGATGGTCTGCCTTTGTTAGTCTTTTGTGTTATAGTGTCTTCGCTGTAGACATCGGGGCGCCTCGCTATTGTAAAGTCGCTCCTCGCCTGCGAGTCGAAAAGCTGACCCTTTTTGTAAGCCACCCTTCGGCAGGGGAAAACTATTTCATTTTCGCAGTCCGCCGATGGGCTTACTCTGTTTCAAGCCGAGGTTAATAAATTTCCTGGGCCATGAGGAGGGGAAATGTCACAATATATATATATATATATATATATACAGTGGTGCCTCGGAGTTCGTCGGTAATCCGTTCCTTGGAAACCGACGAACCCCGAAACAAATTATCCCATAAGAATTAATGGAAAACGAATTAATCCGTTCCACGACCTAGTGGTCGACCATTATCTTTATTATTTTCGCCTTGTTTTTAAACTATTATTGCTAAATAATAACAAATTAAGTTGAATTACATTGTTATTACAAGAAATGTAAAGAAATAAATACTAAATTAGAAAATGACGGAAGGCAATTCACTTGGAGGAGTCTTTTCTCTGCGCATCCTTTTTATCCCACTAGGACCTGGTTGAGGCTCATCGCTAGCTGTTTTTTCTACAGGGGTTTGCTTAAAATAGCGATCGAGCGTTACCTGCCTCTTCCGATTTCTTAGTAAGTTATTGAAGAACGGCATGATGGAATCGTTCATCGTACTGATGACAGAACAGGCTATTCGGGTGGAAATTGTCTATTGTAACTTCAATTGTTCTCCACATACGAAGTGTTTGTTTCAGTTCATCTGCCGTTATTGCTTTCTGCTCTTCTTCTTCCTCCCCCTCACTATTAGCAGTAATTATTTCGCCCCTTTCAGCACGTTGTTTTTCGTCCTGCAACTGTTGCAAGTCTTCCGTGGTGAGATCTTCACGATTCGAGTCCACCAACTCCTCGACATCGTCAGCATTTGCTTCGAGACGTAGATCGTTGCAGAGATCTAAAATCTCTCTCATCATACTCGCCTCCTCCCGTATTTGTTCCGTCTCTAACCCCTCAAAGTCTAGCTCGGGAACAGCTGATGGCAGTAGCTTCCTACACGCAGAGTTTAGAGTTCTTCTCGTGACCTCGGTCCAAGCCTTATCTATCAGTTGAACAGCCTGATAGACATTATAGCAGTTTTTCCAGAAATCTTTTAATGTCAAAGCGGTCGATTTGGTAATATCGAAACACTTTCGAAACGTGTTTCGTATAGAGTTTCTTGAAATTGGCCATCACAAATTGATCCATGGGCTGGATAAGGGAGGTGGTGTTAGGTGGCAGATATTTCACAGTAATCCATCCAATTCTTCACTTAAATCACAGTAATTCTGCTTCCAATTCTTCACCTAAATCTGGTGCATTATCGAGGACGAGAACACATCGCAATGAACACATCGCCCTTTTCCTTGAGATATTTTTTCACCATGGGCGCAAACACTTTCCTGACCCACTCGAGAGACAATACCTTAGCGTTAGAACGCCACATCACTGGTAAACTGCCTTTGCACACATTGAAACGTTTAAATTCCGTTTAATAACCGGTTTTTCAGAGTGGTACACTAATAAAGGCTTAACCTTGAAATCACCACTCGCGTTTGCACACAGGAGGAGCGTGAGTCTGTCTTTCATGGGTTTATGACCCGCTTCTTCTGCCGTGATGTAGGTTCTTCCAAAATAAATCTGTTTCATCGCAGTTAAATATTTGTGTTGAAACAAAACCCCCAGCTTCAATAAATTCACCGAATTCTTGCACATACGCTTTTTTATCGGCGCTTGCTGCTTCGCCGTGTCAAACGACGTTGTGTACGCCATGTCTCCGTGTGAAACGCCAAAACCACCCTGAAGATGCTACTGTAGAAAGTCCATCTTTTCTTCATCGTCTTTTCATTATGTTTGTGTAAATCTCTTTCGCCTTTTCACAAATAATGTTTTGATCTACACTGTCACTAGCACGCTGCTTTTCCTTTATCCACAGCAAGAGAAGTTTCTCCATTTCGTTTAGAGCATGTGGTCGTTGCTTAGCACTCACCGCATGTGACACCGTTGGTAAAACAGTAGCTTCTTTTATTTTGTGCCTATGATTCCAGTATGTACTTGCCGTTGTTCTTGGTAAATTATACTGTCTAGCTACATCTGCCACTTTCATGCCTTGCTCAATTTTTGAGATTATTTCCCTCTTAGTTTCGATTGATACAACGTTCATTGTTCGTTTTTGCTTTGAGTCAGCAGCAGCAACTGTTTTCGGACCCATTTTCGAATACTATTTTGAACAATTTATGTAAAAAAAATCATTCTATACAGTACTATAAATACAGTACACTGTATATATACGCACTAAATGCAATTTATAATGGGTATAAATGCGAAGTTTTGTTTCACAAACTGCTGCTTTCAATCGATGTGTACTACACAAAGGTCGACGCGAGACTGGGCAACACCTTCTCTCAGCGGAAAGCCGGCTCTCACGTGACCTCAAAATGCGTGACGTATGTTTCCGCTGAGAGAAGGTGTTGGACTGGGTCCTTTGTTTCAATGCGCTCGCAGCTAGAGGGGGGCATGGGGGGGGAGAAAGCGACGAACTCCGACGAGACCGACGAACTCCGGTAACAAATTTGCGACGAAATATAAATTTTATATATATAAATATCTATAAAATATCTATATAATATCTTCTTTTTATATTATAAATATCTTATATTGGAGTTTTGCCGCGCACGAGGAAACTGGACTGCAGCGGAATGGAACCAGGTCGTCTTTAGCGACGAATACAGATTCAATCTCGGCAGTGATGACAATCGTGTTCGTGTGTGGAGAGCCCGTGGTAGAACGCTTCAATCCTGCCTTTGCTGTACAGCGACACATCGCTCCCATAGCTGGTGTGATGGTATGGGGTGCCTATTGCCTACAATACACGGTCACCCCTAGTATTGTTCCGTGGCACCATGACAGCCCAGCGGTATGTTCATGAAATCCTGCAACCACATGTGTTGCCACTCATGCAACGGCTCCCGGGAGCCATTTTTCAACAAGACAATGCTCGGCCTCATACGGCAAGGGTGTCACAAGACTGTCTCAGCACTGTTACTACCCTTCCTTGGCCTGCCCGATCCCCAGATTTGTCTCCAATCGAGCATATCTGGGATCATTTGGGACGACGAGTTGGGCATCCCACGAGTTTGAACGAACTAGAGGCAAGGTTACAGCAAATATGGAACGAAATGTCTCAAGACATCATACAGAACTTGTATGACTCAATGCCCGATCGTATCGCATCGTGCATTCGCGCTAGAGGGGGTCCAACGGAGTATTAACTCCTCCGTTCTTTTGCCTTTTTCTCTGAAATAAATTATCCTTTTTCTTTGATTTTCTTATCATTTACTTATATTAAAGTAGTCATTACGTATGTAAAATTTCGTTTCATTTTGACGACTCCTTCTTGGTGCGCTAATTTTTTTGTCCATGAGTGTATATATATATATATATATATATATATATATATATATATATATATATAATGTTAAGCTTATCATTTAAAATCAGAGTCTTTTATAACGTATCTAATACATACATACATACTTACATATATATATATATATATATGTAAGTATGTATGTATGTATTTAGATACGTTATAAAAAGACTCTGATTTTTAAAATGATAAGCTTAAACATTGAAAATCATAAATATCATTTATCTCTATAACACTAAACTCGAGAAGGGTGAAGGATTTGTTCGATGCTTCTCTCCTCTCGTCGTTGTTTGGTTTTTATAGCTACTCATTCTTAAAAGCGAGTGGAGACACCTTATTGGACAACATCATATGAAAAATATTAAGGGGGCAGTGGACCTTCAAACCGAATTTTTTTTTGTTTTCAATGAATTTGCTTGAAACTTGAATATGCGATTAGTACCATAGATATGTAAAAGTGGTTAAAATTTAATGATGAAATATTTATAATTTATGAATTATGAATTATTAATTATATCAAAAATTGGCCTCATTAAAAATGTTACACGCGCCTTTCTTTTGCATATAATACGGTAATTTTTATTTACAGGATACCTTATAGAACTAACAATGAAACTTATTGCTTATTTTAAGCATTGATTAAAAATATTAAGAGAAAAAATAATAATTGTGAAAACACCCTCTTTATGACGCAAAATAAGTATAAATCATCTTTTTGAGTACAAAATTTAGAAATTCCGAGCTACGAATTATTTTCAATAAGATTTATTTGATATACAGTTAAGAATATGAAACTTAAATTTCAAAGCAATACGATCATTAGAAATGCGCCCGGAGCAGTTTGAATATTCGTATGACACGAAAATTTTTATTTTGAGAAAAACACATTTAAAGTGATTGCTATTAGTAACCACATAATATCTGAATTAAATACAAATGCCTATAACTAGGAAAGTAATCGCAGGAATTAAAAATTCATTTTTGCAACACATTCCTACTGGTCCGTAGTTTCACAATTTAATAAAATTTTTAAAAAAATGGAATTTTTTGACAAATTTCACAATTTCGAAAGTCCACTGTCCCCTTAGAGATATGTGACTATATGTCAAGTTTGAGGCATAGACACTTTAGATGTTATCCATAGAAAGTTTGAAGCATGTCAATTGACATATACACTTACTCACTCTTTTCATGCGCAGGGTTTTGGTGAAAATGAAGCCCTTCATCGATTTCGACGGAGATCAGTACAGCATAATAGAGGTAAGTTGTCAACCGCTTAGCCGCAAGTTATTATAAAGTTAGTATATATATTTATATATATATATATATATATATATATATATATATATATATATTTATATGTATATATATATATATACATATATATATATATATATATATATATATATACATATATATAAATATATATATATATATATACATATATATATATATATGCATATATATATATACTAGCATTATTGCCCGGCGTTGACCGGGTAGATATATAGATATAAAATATTTCATGCATTCCATCAAAAAAATACTGAGCTGCACTCCCGCTCTTCATGTTCATCTGGCCAGACAGAATGTGCTTAGCACGTTTCTACTGAAATGATATACAAACAATAAGAAAGAAAGAAACTTTGAGCCTGCGGACCTTCGTCTTATTTTAAGGCCCTTCCCAACCCTCTTTCTCACGCGCATTGGAATTTGAGCCCCCCCCCCTCCGTCATCCTCAAACCACCCCTCCTAACGCAGCTGGTCGAGGGGAATCCACAGGGGTAGACGCACCTCTATCGGGCACAAAAACATTAAAGAATTAATTTTAAAAAACTAATTGAGCCCCAAATTTCCTGATTTAAGTTTCTCGGGTCCAAAACATTAATTGTGCCGAATTTGTTCCCGGTGGGTGAAACAGTCTATGATTCTATAGCGGACAAACAAACAGACAAGCTCTTTTATATATATATATATATATATATATATATATATATATATATATATATATATATATACATATATATATATATACATATACATATACATATATATATATATACATATACATATATATATATACATATATATATATACATATATATATACATATACATATATATATACATATACATATATATATATATACTCATACATATATATATATACATACATATATATATATATATATATATATATATATATATATATATATATATATATACAGGGTGTCCCAAAATGACCGCATAAACTCTGCACAGCTAGATTCCTCGTTGGGAGTACATAAAAACTGCCCAAAGAAGCGTTCCTGTACGATAGTTTACGAGAAAAATACGAAAAACAAAGTATGACGTCACTGCCGGTGCAAGAAAAAAACGCTTTATTGGACATATCAACAACAATATTTGCATATCTTTCCAGACGATAATGTTTAAAACGTTCGCCGCGCATATCGCGCCATGGAATGACGTTAAGCCGCCGTTGAACTGGTATTTAAAAGGCTGCATCTTGCAGCTACCGGTAGTCTTCGTATGGTGGCCACATACTCCGTTCGTGACTACTGCGACATGTACTTGATGTAACGGAAATGCCTTACGAACTGCTAGGGAGTATGCCCGTCGATATCCGTCCCGATGTCAACGTCATCCGTAGGCTGGACGACTGCGAAATACGGGAAGCGTCTTGCCAACAGCCAATCTTCACGACGGTAGCACAGGCGGATGCAATACTGCAGCGGGTAGAAGAGACGCCCGAGGTAAGCACACGCGCATTAGCCCGTGAGATGACTTCGAGTAAAAGTACTGTGCACAGGCTTTTACGGTCTGAGAGGCTACACCCATTTCGGTACACAACCGTGCAAGGTCTGAAACCAGATGACTTTCAGAAACGCGTATGGCCTTCTGTGAATGGCTGTTGCAGCAACAGAACACAGATAATGGTTTCATTGCACATATCCTGTGGACTGATGAATCATGTTTCACTCGTGATGGGGTATTCAACCATCACAACAGCCGTATGTGGTCCCAGGTCAATCCACATGCAATCCGGCCGCAGAAACATCAGGAACGTTGGTCTCTCAACGTGTGGGCCGGCATACTCGGGGATCGTCTGCTTGGACCATATCTGTTGCCTGAACGGCTCTCGGGACAGTCGTACTTGGTGTTTCTCAATGAGGTCTTAACCGAGTTCCTCGATGACATACCATTAGTGGCAATACAGGGACTTTGGTTCCAGCATGATGGGGCTCCGGCGCATTTCTGTGCTCCTGTACGTGGTTGGCTGGATATGGAATACCCCGGCCGCTGGATCGGACGTGGGGGTCCGGTTCTATGGCCGCCACGTTCACCAGATCTTACACCGTTGGATTTTTTCCTATGGGGCCATCTCAAGGAACTGGTGTATCGAGACGTAACTGACAACTGTTGGAAAAAAAGGCAGCGGAATTTTGTCGGCGAGCACTTGATGACATTCGCTACTTTATTATGGGAGCACCCTCTAGAGCAGGGGTTCTTAAACTTATGTAGTCCGAGGACCCCCTCATGAACAATATTTCTTTCCGCGGACCCCATCCCGACTCTAGGCATTTTAAGTCGTTTTTGAGACATCATTTCTGGCTCAGTAATGTCATAGGCACTGCGTTATAATAAATATTGGTAAAAATGTATCGCTGGTCATTTTAATAAATGGTCTCGCGCATTTATAGAGACCAACATTTTTATTAGGACATATAATAAAAAAACATCAAATGAATAAAAACAACAGCAAAAAGAATTTAAAAAGTTACAAATCATAATACATTAAACTCGTACAAAAATATTTCTCGGTCAAATATCGGTCAAAATAGATCTATCTTATTATAATATGTTCCCTGTAAATGATTTTTACTTAATGAGATGGGTGCAGTCGAAACCAGAACCGCAATGTCGGGCTCTATGCTGGAAAGTTTTATTCCGAGGTCCGCTTCTACGTCGAGTTTGTTTCTATGCTTTTATTTCATATATATAACAGTACCGAAAAAGCCCGTATACAGAAATATGTTGTGCAGAACGCAATCAAATGTTGGAGGGTTACATTTGCAAGTGCAGGGTCATCAGATCTGAGAAATAACCGAAAGTTTGCGAGTTCCGTTTTGTTGAACTGTAGTTTGAAAGACGTATCGCATGATAATTCCACGAGAATATCTTGTTCAAGTATAGATTGTTAATGTCAAATTTGTTTCCCGGTAATGGCTACAGTTTAAGAATCAAAGGGATGAGGGATTGGCATTGGCATCGGAAATGAGAGTTGACCAACTGATTGAGACAGGGAATGGACTTGCGTAAAGTGTCCGCACCACTTTGGAGGCCATTAGTAACATCTTCTACAAGAGTTTTATGAGACGCCGTCGAATCGACAGCATTCTCATGCCTGTTACACTCACTCATATAATATACACCTTTCGCCCTCAAAAACGATAGTACTCTTTTTTTTTCTTCGCTACAATTGACAGCAACGAAGTTCGTCCGCAAAAACAAACAACGCTGTGGTTGGCGATCCTGCTAAATGACTTTTTATTTATTTATTTGTCTCTCGGAGCACTTTTCTTTCCAAAATAGACGGGACTGATTAAATACTGAATATATTTTGAGTCCAAACCGGATGGAAAACCAACGTCGTTTGGGTAAAAACATTTCGAAACAGGGGGGAGTTTTGTTTATTACCATGTTTTTATTAACTTGCTTTCTTGTTTGTGTGTGTGTTTGTGGGTGTGTTTGTCTGGTACAATTCTCGCAATCGATTTTTAACGAACTTCCCGACTCGCTAGACGTTTGAAACTTCTAGAATAGCTCGGAACACGATGACGATGCATTATTTGGTACTTTTAGCCACCTTTATTCCATATTTTAAAATCCATTACGTAAAAATACGAGTAGCGTCTGGAGCCAAAAGTAACTGCGCCATCCATTAACGTAATAGTGAACCAAGCGTATTACATTTTCATTACAATGGGATCATTTTTATTGATGCCCACACGCTAGATTCGACAGAAAATTTAAAAACATGGTATATAAAAAGTCTTTTTATCTTGTAATTATTCTATCCATTTTGAGTCTACTACAATGGAGTGCTGAGACCCTACACTCCATTCCGAATCAATATGTTTTCATTTCCTTTACACTCTATGTAGGCTACCGGGACACTGTTACCTGTGTACTAGGGTGGAGTGAAAAAGGCAAATTTTTTTTTTAAAATTTTACTATTTCCTGACTCAACAAATGGTGCTGTTTGGCAAAAAAGACGCTGCAAAAAAAAAAATCGTAGCGCAATCACTCATCGTCTTCAGGTTCCACTCCAGGCCCTGATTTTCCATTAGGCCCGGTAGGCCCGCCCCCCCCCCCCCCTCAACCAAAAAAAAAAAAAATTATTTTATTGGCTGGAACGCGAACGAAAAGTTAAACGCAAGTTCACTTCCAATTCACTTCATTTTCTTTCAAGTGCATGGGATAATTCATCCCAAAATCAATTTTAAAAATCTATTTATTATTACATACAATTGTCAAGTTTATAGGATTCAACAGAAAATTTAAAAACAGGGTATATAAAAAGTTCTTTTCATCTTGCAATTATTTTCTGCTTAACTGTTGACTGCTTGTTCAAGCGAAATTGACTGGGTTAGGCGCGCTGTCAAAATTATAACTCGCGAGGACGGTTGCCGAAATTTTCCTTTCCGCGGGACCGTTATGGAGGAACGTTAAAAAATATCTTTTTGTAAGTGCCTGTAGAATGAACACATAGCGTTTAGTTCAGAATATGTGAAACACTATTGCGAAATGTCATCGAAACGCAGAGGTGACTGAAAAATAAGTTGCATCGAAAGGTTCTACTTTCAATATCGCGTTCAATGGGAAATCAAAGGGAATCAGTTTTAGAATCCTAAAAGATTCACGTTCGAAACAGAGCAATAATTTGGCACCAAACGGACATTTCGACGTAGAACAGCAAAAGTGGTGATCGTGAGCATTTTATTTCGACGCAACAGTACTCGCGCATTAGGAATTCCCGTGGGCTGGAGAGTCTGCACTCTTTATACCGGATGTCCCAAAAATGGCCGACCATTTGAAAAATCAATTAAAGGAAAAACGGATGCTGATAGAAATGCACGGTTTGCTGCATTCTGCTTGGGTAACCAGGGAATTTATTCTCACCAATTTTCAAAATTAGTTACAAAGTTCGTCAACAGATAGAGATGCAGACTGGGAAAAACTATTAAACAATGTTTTCGAAGCAAGAATCATACGCAAAGTGACATGGATTGGCCTCCCTATTCGCCAGATTTGACGCCATGCGATTTTTTTTCTGTGGGGGTACTTGGAAAGACCAGGTGTATCGTCACAATCCACAAACTGTAGATGAACTGGAACAATACATATCTACTGCTTGTCAGATCATTCAAGCTGAAATGTTTGCACGGGCTTCTGCGAATTTCGACCTCAGACTGCGCCACGTTGTTGCTGCAAACGGTGGTTATTTTCAAAACATTGTTTTATAGATTTTCTCCGGTCCGCAGCGCCATCTGATGACGAATTTTGTAACTAATTTTGAAAATTGGGGAGAATAAATAAATTCCCTGGTTACCTGAGCAGAATGCAGCAAACCGTACATTTCTATCAGCATCCGTTTTTCCTTAATTGGTTATTTTCGAGACACCCGGTAAGAAACACAACTACGCTCGTGACGTTGCCAGATACGACATTTAGGGGCTGTTACGTGAGAGGGGTTCAAACTTTGCGTACAGCGTGGGACGGAAAAGAGTGCGTTGCCACCAAACAGTACTGGAAAAGGAGTTGTTCTTTGTTTTGATTTAATATCGATGCAATTTTATTTAACCGATCGAAAAAGAATCGTTTGTCCTACGAATGAGGATGGATGAAGCAAATGGACATTTTTGTTTACGAGGGTCTAAAATGTGCTTACGCAATAGTTTCTCGGCAAGGCGTGCTAATATCGGGTAAACGCAGATGTTTGTTTTGAGGGTTATTGCCTCTCGCGTTGCTTTTGAATCAACATTACTTTACTTCGTATTTATTCTCTCCCAGGATTTCTCGTTCTCGATTCCCGGGAAATTCACTAAAATATCTATTCCCGATTTCCCCGGTAAAAATTATCGGATCCTTTTAGGTACAGATGTAGTATACGCAACATCTGGTAGTTGTTTGGCGGTTTTTGTTTTCTGGCAACCCTATTGGGTTTGGAAGATACGGTTTTACGCCAAATACGAAATCAAGCCAAATTATTGGAGATTTTGGGGTCATTCTTTTGTTTCTATGCTAGTTTTTTTTTTTACCCCAATCAAAATCAAACCACTTGCGTATTGGGTTCGGAGGTTTAAGGTCGACTTTTTGTTACCAAAATTAGGAACACGACTCCATGATAATTCAATTAATGCGCTAGTTTATCTCGGAACGTATTTTAAGAACTCTTTTAATAAATAACTTGCCTTTGTTCTATTAGTAATTAAGTCTTTTGTTTTATTTAAAAATGAAATGATTTTTTTTTTTATTTAACAAATTTTTTCAATAATAAATATTAGAAACCCGGCTTTCCCGGGAATCTCTTTAAAATGTTCTCGTTTCCCGGGATCCATTATTTGCCGGGAAATGAGATACCCTAGTATTTATGCTCCTGTTTCACAGCCTTTTTTTTTTTTTTTTCACATTTCAGACCTTCCGAGGAGGTGCGTGGAGAGGTCGAGATTGTGATGACGTCAACGAGAGAATTTATCCCGGAAGAAGGTGGGTTTTCTTTCTTCGAAGTTATTGCCAGGCGCAATGCGACTCCAGCTGGGTTTTGGTGTTTTTTAAAATTATTTAACGAGTAAACCAAGGGTTCGAGCTCAGTGATGTCATGTTGACACGAGTTTTGTTCTTAAGGGGACAGTGGACTTTCAAAATTGTGAAATTTGTCCATAAATTCGATTTTATTTTTATTTTATTGAATTGTGAAACTACGGACGAGTAGGAATGTGTCGCAAAAAGAATTTTTAATTCCTGCGATTACTTTCCTAGTTATAGGCATTTGTATTTAATTTAGATATTATGTGGTTACTAATAGCAATCACTTTAAATGTGTTTTTCTCAAAATAAAAATGTTCGTGTCATACGAATATTCAAACTGCTCCGGGCGCATTTCTAATGATCGTATTGCTTTGAAATTTAAGTTTCATATTCTTAACTGTATATCAAATAAATCTTATTGAAAATAATTCGTAGCTCGGAATTTCTAAATTTTGTACTCAAAAAGATGATTTATAGGTATTTTGCGTCATAAAGAGGGTGTTTTCACTGTTATTATTTTTTTCTCTTTATATTTTTAAGGAATGCTTAAAATAAGCGATAAGTTTCATTATTAGTTCTATAAGGTATCCTGTAAATAAAAATGACCCTATTATATGCAAAAGAAATGCGCGTGGAGCATTTTTAATGAGGCCATTTTTTGATATAATTAATAATTCATAATTCATAATTTATAAATATTTCATCTTTAAATTTCAACCACTTTTACATATCTATGGCACTAATCACATATTCAAATTTCGAGCAAATCCATTGAAAACAAAAAAAAAAGTTAGGTTTGAAGGTCCACTGTCCCTTTAAGTAACGTATGTTTGGTATTTAAATTTTCTTTTAAAAAAATTATAAAATGTTTATAGGAGGTTTCTTATTTGTGTCTGGTTGTAGGTGAATGATTTATATCATTTAAGATTCGATCCTCATTCGTCTTTTGGGCATTTTACGCCCGCTTTTCCATGACACAAATGAAATCAATATGGTTTTTCATTTCACTGAGATAATAGAAAGATTTATGCTTAGAATGTATAGCATCAAAGTAAAGTCTTCGAATAGTGTGTGAAAATAGAGAAGTGAGTGGTGAATTTTCCTGTTTCATTGATGTGTCCCATCGGACCTGGGAGTCAATTTTGGCCAACCACCTTCGCTCTCTCACCTCAATTTGACCGGTTCTGTTGGAGGTCCTATTTATACGTTGGATCCAGAATGTGTGCGAGTAAGAAATGTTTCGGCAAATCGGAATCCATAGATTCTTTTTACGTCTCATTATCTATGATGTACTGTAACGAATTCTTTTATATCTTTCCAGGCCGACTCACAAAGACATCCTCGTCGATTCGAACTGCAACGGAATATTCGTAAGAATTCAATATCTTATCGCTTTGCACCTTAACAATTGTGTATTTTTGAATGAAAGTAATCACCTGGATCCCATGTTATTGAAGGGGGCGTCCATTAATTACGTGAGGCTTTTAGGGAGTCGAGCCGAATCTCACCCAGTCTGACGTGGGGTAGATGGAGGGGTCTCGGCCAATATCACGTCATTTTTTTCCCGCAAGAAACAGTGTAAAATTGCGAGAAAACTGGGTTATATGAAGTAAAACATGTTTCTACACTAGAATATGGCTAAATCCTACACAATAGTTCCAGTAGTCACTCTCCAGACCACACACGAGTCCCCGTGGACTGAACTAGAATGAATATTCTTTTACGAATTTTAGTAGTTCCTATGTAAGTATTTTATTCTTCGATTTTCTCACTGTGATTCTAGGCTACGTTCTTAGTAGTCTTAAATAAAAATAATTAAGCAAATTATGTTTTTTTAAATAAATCCGACGCAATCGAGCACAGATTAACGTATTTACACTAAAAATACGCATTTTGAAGAATCTCACGTGAGATTAGGGGGTCGAGCCAAATCTCACGACATCTCACCAGGGAGGGGGGTCTAAAAATCGCTTCACGTAATTAATGGACGCCCCCGAACGGCAGTATGATAAAGCGGACAAACGTCACGGATGTTGTCAAATGATCTGTTGGGAGGCATTCAATCATGGGTCGATTGGCGACATAGGGTGGGCTCTGTCCTCATTTCCGGCCGAGATAAATAATGTTAGTAGCGTGTCCACTGGCCAAATAAATCGTGTGCTAGCCACTTCCAATGCCACTGGAAAAAAAAAATCCACTGTTTTCTCAAACTCAGTTGTAGTTTAGATAATTATGTATGTCGTAAACGAACTGCTCCCAGACCAAAATATCGAAAGTATTGTTGTCTTACTGAGTGATCGAATTGTGGGAGGGTGCCGTTGCCCATTCAGACGACAGACCATTTCATTGACACACCTGCTCATTGCATCAAGCACTTCGGTGGCCATTGAATGGCGGAGTTTTATTTTTTACCAATATATAGATTGTTTGCTTATTTGTGTGATGGAAGGAACATGACATTTTCGAACGTATGCAGTTCTTTTCATCTCACGCTTAGTTTCATATGAAAATCTTGGGACGTAATCCTTTTTTCCTTTGAAAGGAAAGGATATACTAACTTTACTGAAATTAAACAGGATTGCGTCCTATTTTTCAAATCGAGCCACGAGGTACCATTTTAAAGACTAAGTTCTGACGCATTGTTTATTTAGAACTAGCCGGGCTTCGCCTAGCTACTCTCAAGCCATCCGTGTAACATATTTATGTACTTCGGGCCCCACAAAAGAAAAAAAAAGCCCTCAAATGTATTAAATCAAAGTGAATAAATCAAATCAATTCCTTTCAATTTTCATTCCCGTCGCTGCCGACAGATGGCAGCACCACTGCAAAAGATGATTTGGTTTCTCAGCAGTGAGTGATTTTAGAATGAAAATATCTCTAAAACTATTGAATTAACAGAATAAGTGTACGCAGAAAAAATTATCAGTTTCCGAAGCTCTTTCCAAATATGTAACATTTATGTACTTTCATGAGAAAAAAAATACACCGATTTTCCTGTATATTTGTCGGCCATTTTTTTTCGAGGATCGGTGCAAGCCCGGATGAGTTACGGTCACGTGATCCGACTTCTCCCTGTCCCTTTATTAGTATAGATAGATGGCTCACTGAATTCTTTCTTTCAAAATCGAAATTGACTTTTGGCCCTACAGTTCTTTCGACGGATGCGTGCTCCAAACAGGTCTTGTAATTTTTCCACGAGTTTGTGTCACTTTTAATATCGTCTAAAAATGGGTTTGGACGTGTCCATATCTCACTATTTTGCGTCCTGCTTCACCCCCCCCCCCCGAAGGTGTTTCGTAATCGGTTTTGTATTATCCTTAAGCACCATTGTTATTTGACAAAAGATGGCTACAAGTTCTTCTTTCATCCTACTACAAAACCACCGACCTCGCTTTAAAATGAATCGTATTTTATTCGCATGCGACATTTTCGAACGGGCCCAAATAAATGTATTTGGAAAATTATTGAATGGCGCATTTTCCGTTTGAAATTTCTATTTTAAGAAACGGGACCAAATTTGGACCAAAGATGTCTTTCAGGTGAGTTCTGGTCGTGCAAAAAAATGAAGACTTTGAAATCCGTGGGCATACGGATTAATTTCCTCTGCCGATCGAGTCCGATGGATCGAATTCCCCCAAGGAGTAGGAAAAACGATAACGGAATTAAGTGCCTTTTTTTATTTATTCAAAATTAAAAATAAATACCGAGTCGTGAAGGAATATGTAATACTGCTTACAAAAGAAATGAATGCCTTGTGTGCAAGAAATTATACGTGCCTATGCGTAACGGAAAAGGCCAATAATTTGGAAACGAATAAAGGTTCACTTAGCGAATTGAACTCACGTTATTTCCATATCAAATCAAAAATAGTTTTGATAAAACACTGTTGGGGAAAAGGAAACTAAACAAATTACGCATTCATTTTAGCCTCGTTCGATTCAGAATGAAAAAATACACAAAAAACAATATATATATATATATATATATATATATATATATATATATATATATATATATATATATATATATATATATATATAAATATATATATATATATATATATAAATATATATATATATGTATATCTATATATGTATATCTATATATATCTATATATAGATATATATAGATATACATATATATAGATATGCATATATATATATATATATATATATATATATATATATATATATATATATATATATATATATATATATATATATATAAATATATATATATATGTATATCTATATATATGTATATCTATATATATCTATATATATAGATATATATAGATATACATATATATAGATATGCATATATATATATATATATATATATATATATATCTATATCTATAAAGGAAGAAGTCCTGACTTATATATACACGTATCAACGCCCAGCAAAAACTATTGGAGATACAGATATCAAATTTTAGGAGCTTATTACTTTTGTGCTGAAGGCGTCATTTAAGAAGCGATTTTTCAAAATTCGCCCCCCGAGGGGGGGAGGGGGGCAAAACGTGTTTTTTACATATTCCTTCATATCTCATAGAAGAAAATTGATATCCATAAGATTCTTGCTTTAAAATGTAAGTAACATGAATACCTAAAAACCAATTTCAGGATTTTTCAAAATTTGGCCCACAAGGGGGGGAGGGGGGCTAAACGTGTTTTTACGTGTTTTATCACATTTTCCTTCATATCTCGAAGAAGAAAACAGATATCCATAAGATTCTTGCTTTAAAATGTAAGGAACATAAATACCTAAAAACCAATTTCAGGATTTTTCGAAATTCGGTCCCCATGGGGGGGGAGGGGGCAAAACGTATTTTCCCATATTCCCTCATATGTTAAAGAAGGAAATTGATATCCAAAAGATTCTTGCTTTAAAATGTAAGGAACTTGATTACCTAAAATCAGTTTCAGGATTTTTCAAAATTCGGCCCCCCATGGGGGGGAGGGGGCAAAACGTATTTTTCCCATATTCCTTCATATCTGAAAGAAAAAAAACAGATATCCTTAAGATTCTTGATTTAAAATGTAAGGAACTTGATTACCTAAAAACCAATTTCAGGATTTTTCAAAATTCGGCCCCCCATGGGGGGGAGGGGGCAAAACGTGTTTTTCCCATATTCCCTCATATCTGAAAGAAAAAAAACAGATATCCTTAAGATTCTTGATTTAAAATGTAAGGAACTTGATTACCTAAAATCAGTTTCAGGATTTTTCAAAATACGCCCCCCAAGGGTGAAAGGGAGCAAAACGTGTTTTTTACATATTCCTTCATATGTAAAAAACCGGGTTAAATAATCCACCCATACCTAGCTTTACGGCCTAGATACATTCCGGAAAAGTTGGCCGTAAAGTGAAAAGCCGTATAACGAATCAATTATTTTGATACAAACTCATACAAATTTAATTGGATCTGTTCCAATTTTTTATAAATAATATAGTTTTTAGTTCAGAAAGCATTTTATTCTTTTTATTTCCTAGAAAAATGCTTACATAAAAATAAAAGTACAAAACAATGTAATAATTCAAAAAATAAAAAAAATCATATGCACATATGTATACATATAATGAAAACCATAAAATAAAATGTTTAAAAACTGTTTGAATGTGATGACGAACATTAACATGAAGAATCACTAAGCTATAATATGCTGCCAGTAAATAGTTGGTATTTGGCGCGATAGATGGTAGCACCTATTTCGAGCATTAATCCGAATAGTCATATCGATTACAAACTAATATATAAGATCGAGTAATCATATCGAGTACAAAGTAATATAAAAGAAATTCTAAAGCAGTTTAATTTATTAATATGCGTATAAAAGAAATATATCCGTTTCCTACTTTGAGATATGAAGGTATATGGTAAAAACACGTTTCGCCTCCCCCCCTCCCCTCCCTCCCTTGGGTCCGAATTTTGAAAAATCCTGAAATTGATTTTAGGTAATCAAGTTCCTTACATTTTAAAGCAAGAATCTTATGGATATCAATTTCCTTCTTTGAGATATGAAGGAATATAGAAGATACAAAGTGTAAAATATTAACGGTATTACTATACGGTAACTGTGCTTACCATGTATAACTGTAACCTAGAGGTTAACTGCTAGACAGACATGTGATGTTGTCAGATTAAGTTAGTGTGGATGATTTTCATGCGAGTTTTGTGATACTAGCAAAAGATAAGCTTTATTTGATTTTTAACTCTTTATCAGATTTACTTATATTTCTGAACCGTATTTAATTTTGATTTTTATATCTTCTAAAATGCAAGAATATTTATGCATAAATGGGGATTTTGTACTTCATAGTATTTTCCCATTCCCAGCAGATGGTGCATGTCTTTTTCGTTCTCTCTCTTTTGTCATGTATGGTACAGATATGATGTCTAGGGAAGTCCGGGAATTAATTGTGAGTCATGTGGTAGAGAATTGGGAGAGATTTGCTATAATGTCTCATGACATGAATGGGAATAATTATTCTAACTCTGCTGAATATTTTTCCGAAATGTCAATTCTCTCCACATATGGCAGTTCTTGCGAATTGTCAGCAGCAGGTGAACTGTTCAACTTTGTTTTTGAGGTGTACCTCAATGGTGAACTATGTCACAGTTTTGGTGCTGCTGGTAACCCAATAAGGAGGCTGCGTTTTATCTCTCGAGTGGGCATTTCGATGCTTACTACCTGTCACAGGAAACACAAGCCATGCCATCTTTCCCTCAATCTACCTCACATGATGCATCACTTTCTAATACCAATCAAGCTACTAAAAGACGTCGCTCTAGATGTACTCATGCTCAAAGGAAGCAGCAACTTAAAGATGCAAGAAAGAAGTATGCAGAGAGGAATCCTGGGGTGAACAGGGCAGCTGTTGCACGGTACGATAAAGCTAAGCCTGAGGTGATCAAAGCAGCTGTTGCACGGTACCATAAAGCTAAGCCTGAGGTGATCAAAGCAGCTGTTGCACGGTACCAGAAAGCTAAGCCTGAGGTTCACAGGGCAGCACAATGCCAATATGAAAAAAATAATCCTGGCAAACGAGTAGAAAGGCGAGTACTTCCATGGCAGGTAAAGGTTCTTTCAGGCTTGGCATATGAGCCTGTTATTGATTATGAAGCAGATAGCATGGTATCCCTGGGCACTATGAACCACAAGTGTCAGTACTGCAATGCCCTGAAGTGGGCAGACGAATCTCCAGGAATGTGTTGTAGTGCTGGCAAGGTAAACCTACCTGCATTTGAACCTCTTCCTGAGCCTCTCAATAGCCTGGTAATTGGCAACCATCCTGAGCACATCCACTTTATGGAGTGTGTTCGGCAGTATAATGGATGTTTCCAAATGACATCATTTGGAGCTAAACAGGTTGTAGAGGAAGGTTTCATGCCAACTTTCAAAATTCAGGGACAGGTGTATCACTTGATTGGAAGTCTACTTCCATCTTCTAAAGAAGCCCAATTTCTTCAAATCTATTTTGTGGGTGAGGATGAAAGGGAAGTACGCTTAAGGTGTAGTAACTTTCCTGGTGTAAAAGACGGATTGGTCAAGCAACTGCAAGAGATGCTAAATGACGTTAATAGCTACATAAAAGACCTTAAAACTACCCTGGATAAAGTGCCTCCAACCTGCAAGAAGATTGCAGTTGTTATCCAGGCTGAAAAAAAGCCTGTCGATGCTCATGAAGGTCGCTTTAATGCACCAACAGCAAATGAGGTAGCTCTGGTGATGGTTGGCCAGCAGTTTCAGCAGCGAGATATCGTGCTCCAAAGCCACGATAACAAACTGCATCGCATCAGTGAGATCCACCGGTCATACGATGCTCTTCAATACCCACTTTTGTTCTGTCGTGGCGAGGATGGATACTCCATCAATCTGGCTCAGCACAATCCTAAGACCAAGTTGCCTATCAAGAAGACAATCTCTGCATTGAGTTTCTACTGCTATCGCATTATGGTACACATGATTATAGTAACAGAAGAAAAAATACAATAATTGTTACAAGTTACAACATACCTGCTTAACATTTTTAACATTTCAAGTACAGGAAGGGAGCAAGAAAAAGTTTTCTATGGTATTTTGACGTAATGAAGTTTTCAGGAGGCTGTTTATATCTCACTCAATACTTATAGTCTCAGACGAAGATTCACCTTCTAGCTTACGTTTCAGGGTTTGATGACGTGCTGAATCTACTAATGTCACGTTTGATCACGTAATGTCACGCCTATATAATAGTCGACACTTCGCCGAAGATTTATGTGTTTTAGGGTCCAGGAAGCCGCAACCAGGATGTGGGAGGTGGGGAAAAGAGTCACTATTTTTGTTTGTCAGTGGAGAAAAGTGAAATCGGACTCAGACGGGTAAAGATGCCCCCAGGTCAAGCTAATAGGACAGTGTTGTGGTAAAGCGTTTAAAGGAAAACTATTATGTTATGTCTAATAAAGAAAGGGGGGAATTTTATGACTATATTCAATCCCATCTTATCAAACTTTCTTTAAAAAAAAGAGAAAGAACTGCGTGTCTTTTGAGGGTTTAATTGGCTTTTTTTGAAAAATGAAAGGAAAGCGAAGAGTGTAAACTGATTCTTAAAACCGGTGGATTGATTCTTTAAAGCGAAAATTTTAACATGGAAATAATACATTTGTTTTTGTTTTCGCGATATTGATTCTTATAAACGGTTGATTCTTATAACCAGTGATCACTATAAGCGGTGGTTACTGTATATATATATACATATATATATATATATATATATATACATATATATATATATATATATATATATACATATATATATATATATATATATATATATATATACATATATATATATATATATATATATATATATACATATATATATATATATATATATATATATATATACATATATATATATATATATATATGTATATATATATATACATATATATATATATATACATATATATATATATATATATATATATATATATATATATATATATATATATATATATATATATATATATACATATATATATATATATATATATATATATATATATATATATATATATATATATATATATATATATATATATATATATATATATATACATATATATATATATATATATATATATATATATACATATATATATATATATATATATATATATATATATATATATATATATATATATATATATATACATATATATATATATATATATATGTATATATATATATATATATATATATATATATATATATATATACACATATATATAGACGCATGCATAAATATATATATAGAAACTCTTACCGTAAAAGTGGAATAATCAATGCCGAAAAAGAGTAACAATTTTCCGGCAAATTCTAATAGAAATGTCCGTACATCAGGAGCTCATTTCTTATGACTTTTCTTGACAAAGTCAGAGGCCCCAATCCCACCCACCCTTAATGGGTTTTTAATTATATAGGTACTGTATGTATATATATATATACATATATGTATATATATATATGTATATATATATGTATATATATATATATGTATATATATATATATATACATATATATACATAATGGGTTTTTAATTATATAGGTACTGTATGTATATATATCTATATACATATATATATACATATATATATACATATATGTGTATGTATATATATATGTATATGTATATATATGTATATCTTATATATATATTTCTTCTGTCCGTGTGTATGTAACTGAACTCCTCCTAAACGACTGGACTGATTTTTATGAAATTTTGTGTGTGCGATTAAGTTGAATCGAGAATGGTTTAGATTCACAATTTGATCCGATAGAAAATGTTTTTATATTTTTAATTAATTAATAAAAAACCAACAATTTATAAGGGGGTGCGTCCGGTAAATGGAAACTGTTACAGTTTGTGGAATCGGCCCTCTGGATAATGCCCTCCACGTTAGGTTTAGTTAGCAAACAGCGAGCGAAAAGATAAAACTAAATAAAATCAAAAAGTTTCAAGTCATATATTAAACCAGAATAGTAAATGAAAATAATAATCTTTCAAGTCAGATTTTATACTCTAAAATACATCAGATCCAACGGCATATTCATACTCTCGACACGCGATGGAAAATTCGAATCAACCACGCTAAGTGACACGAGATCTTTTTTAATCGCTACTGCAATCCCTCTCGCCTATATATTTGTGTCTATTGAAGAGCTAAAGACTGAGCTTCTATCCTGCTAACTTATTTCTGACTAAAAACTCCTCTGACATGTATAATCACCAGCCCACAACTTTCGAACAACGAATAAGTTTCACTTTACTCAACAGAATGCCGTGTCATCGTGGCGTATTCGGAAGGTCGCGCAAGTACCATGCTATCGACCCGGGATCGAATGTAGAGTCGTGTAAATTTTGCTAGACCTGTTATTTCAGCATTTTTTTAAGGCTTTTTTATTGCAGCTTTTATTTTATTATTTTTTTAATTATTATTTTATTTTATTTTTTAAATTTAAATTTTAATTTAATTTTATTATTTTTTGAAACTATTATTTTTATTTATTTTTTTTTCAGCTTTTTTATGATGAAATACCGAATATAGCTGAAATCTGAGGAGTTATTATACATTTTTAATTGGGTTTTCATATTATTAATATTTATAACATTTCGTATGCTTTTTTCTATGTTATTTATACTGCGTTTAGTTTTTTAATGGATTTTTGTAGGTTTATTATAAATTTATATATTTTATATTTTACTTTTCAGGATTTTTTGCTCCAATGATAAAGGCTAACTCTTTTCTGTGTTACTTATACTGTGTTTAGTTTTTAAATTGATTTTGGTTAACAAACATTCTTAAAATCCGGGTCAATGCCGGGTACTTCAGATAGAATTACAACGTTTGAACAGGACAACGTCTGTCGGGTCCGCTAGTATATATATATATATATTTATAAACATCGTCTCATTTTAAATTTAAACTTATTTAGTATTCGGTCTACGATTATACAGTTTTAGGCTACGAAAAAAAAAAAATCCGCCGGTGTTTTAAGGGCGGGGCAATTGCCCTTGGATCCGCCAATGCCTGACTCCCGAAATGTTTGTGTTTCAGGGTGTGAACGAGACGTCCGGCGTCCCGTACGAGGAGGAACTGTGCGACGGATCTCCCCCCAAGGGACTCATCTACATCGGGGACTCGATCGGAGCACACTTCCACGTGCCCCCAGAGTGGATCACGGCTCAGCAGATCACCATCGTAAGAACACTTCAAAGAGATCGGTTTCTGACTCGGACACCTGTTATCAGAAAGTTTGGCGACAACCTACGAGTTTCTCTGAAACCATGCCCGCTCTCGAGCGATTCCATTTGGACGCGAACGGTTGCTTATCATTGTGAGGAGCGATCCCTCTCCCTTCACGACGCTTAACCGCCCCCGGGTCCTTTGCTTTGCGTTATAGGAATGTATTACGCGGTTCACGAGTACCTATACATATATATATACAACTGTCTATCTTAATATGTATATACATATATATATATATATATATATATATATATATATACATACATATATATATATATATATATATATATATATATATATACATACATATATATATATATATACATATATATATATATATATATATACATACATATATATATATATATATATATATATATATATATATATACATACATATATATATATATATATATATATATATATATATATATATATATATATATATATATATATATATATATATATACACATACATATATATGGATAGATAGATAAAGAGATAGAGAGAGAGAGAGACAGAGAAACATGCATAAATATATATAGAGAAACTCCTGCCGTAAAAGTCGAATAACCAATGCCGTAAAAGTGTAACATTTTCCCCGCAAATTCTGTTAGAAAGGTCCGTACATCAGGAGCTCATTTCTTCTGACTTTTCTTCACAAAGTCAGAGTCTGCACGGTCTTCAGTCCCAAAATTATTTATTACACGTATACTTATACTGGGACACATCACACTTTCTATATATACACATACATTACAATTTCTGCTGATCAATAAAAACACGTGCAAGCCACTTTTTCACGTGCGAGCTCTTGTACACCCGACCTTTCGTCTCTGCCAGTCGGGCCGAGAATGTCCAATCAGTCTTCTTCTCCTTCCCGCCAACCGGGTTCCTCTCCCCTCTTCGCTCGCCCACCTCCGAGCAAGCAGTCGGGGGGGGGGGGGGAGCGGAAAAAGGATCCATTCCTGACAATCATTATCAATGGGGGTCTACTTTTTTTCTAGCCTCGAGCTTTCAGATGACGAAAAATGAGCTCTCTACAAAAGCTGCCACTTTAGCCACACACAGATGTCGTTCCGAAACGAATCATTCAGTTATCTTCAGAAATGGGATTGCCCCCACTGCAGAAATATCCCGCAGAAATATGTATATATACATGTATATATACATGTATATATATATATATATATATATATATATATATATATATATATATATATATATATACGCGATTATAATAGTCTATGATTATTTAATCCGCGTTGATTTGTCACATCTCATTGAAAGATGTACCAAAACTCACTTACGCTTAGGAGCATTATAAAAATATCTTACAACCGTAAATGCATGGATATTTTGGGGAGGTTTCTCGACAAGAATAGACGGCGATCGACCATGACTCGTCCATCTCTTGCCGAGCAAAGTCATGCGCAGATAACAGTAATAATGATGAATGCTATTGTGTACCTATGTGAGTGCTGAATGGAGAAGACTGTAAGCCGATTCTAGCTGTGTGACAGAAATGGTTTTTTTTTACTCTTTCAGGAACTTCTGAAAAACATCAGTTTTGTCCTGGGAAACGAACTGGACTGGCCGCAGACTTCCTTCCCGACAGGTAGGCCCTCCTTCTTACCGATACGACATTTTGCCGCAGATACTTTCCCTCTCTCGACAAACGACGTGCCTCTGTTACTCTGGACAACGTCGTCAAAATTTCGATAGTAACGCAAAATTGAGTCTGAAGAGACACTTTCATATATGTATATATATATATATATACATATACATATATATATATATATGTATATATATATATATACATATACATATATATATATATATGTATGTATATATATATGTATATATATATATATATGTATATGTATATATATACTTATACATATATATATATATATATATATGTATATATATATGTATATATATATATATATATATATATATATATATATATATATGTATGTATGTATGTATATATACACTGCTGGCCACCCAAATTGCAACACCAAGAAAGACAAGAGATATCATAATCCTTATGGTTCTTCCATGTGCTTGTGGACAGGAGGAAGGCCAATTTCGGTGCCCTGTCAAAATGGGGGGGAGCCACCTGTGTGGTGCTCCCGGGTAGCATACTAACTTCCTATACTCGAGTTCGAGCAATGGGGAAATTTCAAGCCCGCGGATTCGTTGGTTTCTCCCCGTCATCTATGACATCACTTAGCGCAACTTTCGAAGACTTGATATGGCGGCGCCATATTTTCCTCTGAAACTGAATCGTTCCATTACAGTATACTCTTTTGATTAAAACTTTTTAGAGCGTATATGAATCAATCGTGAAATAACTCGAATATGATATTCTAAGTCGAGTTTCAAAAATATATTTTTATTATGAAAAATACACTTAAATATTTAAAAGAAAACTTCTAACATTGAACATTTTATAACCAGTTAAAGGAAACTTTGATGAAAAAAATTTTTTTTTTTAATTTAAAATATAATGGTAGCTTTGAAATTTTTATGAAATATGTAACATTTTTTTTTTTTTGGGGGGGGGAGGATTTATTTTACTAGAACTTGCATTGAAAGATATAAATTGGTATGGGTATATGAGTGTATTATTTTGCAAGAATGCAATATTTTTACCACTGACTTATTTTTTTTAATATTAACTTAAATTTGCCTTTTCAAGATGTATCCAATTTTATTAATGGATTACTTAAAGAAATCTTAATGCAATTTTTTAGCCATTATATGTATTTACCGATCTGTGACCTTCCTTAATCGTGTTATCAATAACAGCATTTATAGGTTTTGTTTAGGAAGAGGTATTTCGTAGAGATCAGTCGGAACTGCTAAAACTTGAAATAAGAATTTGTTTTTTTTATAAAAAAAGATGATTCCCTCATAGTATCCTTTGCAGAACTGTGTCTGCCGGATGTTTCGGACACTTGTTCTGAAATGGGCTTTACTTCCTAAACGCATAATTTCAATTCTATCGTCTAGTTGAGTCTGCCGGATGCCGGAAGAAATGTTACGCGGTGATAAGGTAAATGCACTTATAATGGGCCATGACCCTATAATGGGCCGCCCTTTAGAAATGTCGAGAAATTAAGGGTCTATCGTTCCCTAAGGCAGTAGAAAGGGTGAGGGTCACTGGCTACTTAAGTAGCCAATGACCTTATGTAGCCTTAATGTAACCTTAAGTAGCCAATGACCTTAATGTAGCCTTAAGTAGCCAATAACCCTCACCCCTTCTACTGCCTTAGGTAACGATAGACCCTTAATTTCTCGACATTTCAAAAGGGCGGCCCATTATAGGGACATGGCCCATTATAGGTGCATTTACCTTAGTATGAGAACTTTTCCCTTCCTATCGGTTCATCTGGTGTAACGGAAATTAGTTGTATTTTTCATATGTAGAGAGCGTTAGTCGTCCAGTGTCTTATGTGAATTCAAAATTGCTTTTGTCTTTAATGTTCTTCAGTGTAAAAAACTTTTTTTGTTGTTGAACCACCGACCTTGAGTATGGACGTCCGTTTAATGGACGATCATATAATAAAAGAATATTAACCAGGAAATGAGTAGGCAGATTTTATTTGAGTCTGGTTAAATCTTTTTGTTAAATGGCGCAATCGCCGAAAATGATTTAAATAATGTGCTAAATAGGGGTGAGTTAACATTTGTTTTGTCATTCTGATCCCCAGAGATGTTCATTTTTGTTCTGTATTGAAATATTTTTTATTGTTTTCTATGGTGATAGCTCTGATTGCTTTTGGGTTCTGATTGTGTTATTTTTTTTATTTGGTTTTTTTCCGTTATTATATCATTGTTTGAAAATTTGAAAAATAAAATGGATGATACGGATAAACTTAAATCGAAACGGGCGGTTATTAGACAGTTAATAACTAAAACAATGAATAAAATTGATGAGCAATTATTAGAGCAGGATAATGAAATCAAAAATGATAATTTGAATGATTCTTTGAATCAATTAATTGATAGGAATAATGGTTTAAAATCGCTTGACTTGGATATTGAAGCTGTTTTCACTAATCCAAATGAATTTGAAGCTGAAATTATTAGATCCCAGGAATATCAGGATAAATTTATATTGTATAAAGGAAAAGTAGAAAGATTTTTAAAGAAATCCAAGATGGCTCAGTCTAGCCAAAGGGTTAATGTTACGAATATCAATTCCGATGGTATAGGGGAATCCGAAATAAGTTCACATGTTGCTAATGTAGTGAAATTGCCTAAAATTGAGATTAAGAAATTTTATGGTGAGGCATCTGATTGGTATAATTTTTGGAATACTTATAATATTTCCATACATACTAATGATAGTTTAAGTAAGATACAGAAATTTAATTATCTTAAAATGCATTTAGGTGGTGATGCTTTAAATGCTATTTCCGGTTTCGCATTGACAGAGAGCAATTATGATTCTTCAATAGAGTTACTTTCTAAGAGATTTGCTCGAACTGACCTTATTATATTTAGTCACATCATCAAGCTCTTATCAATTGATCCCGCTAGAAATTCCTAAAATACGAAAGCGTTACGTAAATTGTATGATGAGATTGGAATACATATTCGTAGTTTGCAATCTTTAAATGCTACGGCTGGCAGCTATGGTAATTTATTATGTCCAAATATTTTACAAAAATTACCAGATGATTTGAGCTTAGATTATAATCGAAAACGGAAGTCAAATATTGATTTTGACATTAATGAGCTGATTGAGTTTATAAGAAAAGAAATTGAGTGCAGGGAAGCTTCATCCATATTACCTAGTGGTGTTAAGAAATTCAGTGGTAATTTCGACTACCATGATAAAGAGCGATCGGAATGCCAAAACAGAGGAAATCAAAATCGAAAGTATGCTTCCGTTTCTGCTTTGGTTACAACTCCTAATGCTATTTTTTGTGTCTTTTGCAATTGTGGTTCTCACGATTCTAAAAGTTGTAACTTAAATATTGACAAAAAGAAACAATCTCTAAAAGACCATTTCCGGTGTTTTCGTTGCCTAAAACGAAATCATGTTTCTAAGAAATGTAGGAGTACATATTTATGTAAGTTTTGCAAAGGACCTCATAATAATTTAATTTGTGATAGAGATAAATTATCAGATAACAAGGAAACCACCCATAAATCAACTAAGGATACCGATGTTTTGGCATCCGTATCGGCCTCACGTGTATCAAAAAGAAATATTAATGAACCTGTTTATTTACAAACATCCTTAGCACATCTGGTATCTAAAAAAAGGTGTAAATTAGTTCGTATTCTGTATGATTCAGGTAGCCATTGTTCATTCATTAAGAGGAGTTTGTGTAATGAGTTGAACCTTGAGACCATTAAAACTGAACGGTTGCAAATATTTGGGTTTGGAGAGGAAAATTCTAAACAATGTTCATATGATTTGGTTGAAGTTAAACTTCAAAACAAAACCGATAGCAAAATGAATATTTCTCCTGAAGCACTTGTAGTCGAGAGAATAACATACGGCAAGATTTCTGCTCCCACTGAAAGAATTCGGCAATTAGCATGGGAAAAAGATGTTTTTCTTTCGGATACAGGGGAAATACTTGACGTAGACGTTTTGATTGGCTCTGATTACATGTTTGATGTTCTCTTCGATACATCTGTGCGATTAGATAAGGGATTAATTGCAACAGATAGTTTGTTTGGTTTCGTGGTACAAGGTAGATGTTTGAATGAGTATAATAACATCTGTGGTGTTGTGAACAATACTGTTTTATGTGAAGTTGATTATAAACTATTTTGGGAATTAGAAGGTCTAGGAATTGGTACTGCAAATGAGGACTCTATTGATAATGAATGTACAATTTTAAGTAAATTCAAATGACTTACATTATGATAATAATAGATATTGTGTGCGACTTCTCTGGAGACCTGATACAAAACATTTGTTAAATAATAACTTTGAGTTGGCTTCAGAGAGATTCGATAGATTGAAAAGGCGTTTTAAGAATGATCCGGAATTATTTAAAGAATATAGTAGAATTATTGAAACTTATGAAGATGAGGGTATTATCGAAAAAGTAGTAAGCGATGACAAATCTAACACATCGCGCACGCACTGTTATTTACCTCATACAGCTGTTGTTCGCAAGGATAAATCAACCAGTAAGGTGAGAATAGTGTTCGACGGCTCCGCGCATAAGAAAAATGAGCTCTCTTTGAACGATTGTTTGTTTATTGAACCCAACTTATATCCCGATATTTTTGAGCCGATACTCTCATTTCGAGAAAACGAAATTGCTTTTACAGCCGATATTAAACAGGCATTTCTACAGTTAATTATCCACGAAGAAGACCGTGACGTAACTAGATTTTTTTGGTCAGAAGACCCATGGAACGACTCTTCAACAGTTATATATCGCTTTTGTCGGGTATTATTTGGCATTAATTGTAGTCCGTTTCTTTTGGCTGCGACCATAAAAGAGCATATCAAAAAGTACGCAGAATCGAAACCACTTGCATACGACCTGTTAAACCGAAGAGTTTACGTTGATGACGTCATAGGTGGATGTGATGATATCGATACAGCATTACAGTTAAGTTCTGATTGCGTAGATACTTTTCGAGATGCTGGTATGTTGTTAAGAAAATTACAAACAAACAACAGAGAATTACGTGAGCTGTGGAAGAAAATCGGCATAAATGTTGAGGAAGAAAAGGAAAGTATAGGTCAGTCAGCTTTCCCGTTTAAAATTTTGGGAATTTGTTGGGATTCAGATAAAGATTCATTTTATTTTGAGTCTGATCATTTGTCAAAGTTAATTAACAAACAAGAGAACTCGAATCGATTTATTTTGAAAATCGTTGGTCATATTTTTGACCCAGTTGGGGTTTTAGGGCCTTTCACTATTCTCCTGAAGTGTTTGATACAAAATATTTGGAAAAAGGGGCTTGGAGTGGGATCAAAGGTTACCGTTAGACTTAGAACAACAGTGGTGTGATATAAGTCAACAATTCAAACAACTTAACGACTTAACAGTGCCGCGTTACTATTTCTTAGGATTCAGTAAAGAGAAAATTAAATTGTATCAATTGCATATCTCCTCTGATGCCAGCTTGAAGGCTTATAGTACAGTAGCTTATCTTAGAATAGAAACTAGTGATGGAAGGATATCTACAAGTTTTGTTGCAGCTAAGAGTAGAGTTGCGCCCTTGAAAGTGATAACGTTACCAAGACTTGAACTTCTTGGTGCCCTCTTATCTGTCAGGCTGTATAAAAATATCATACGAGCTTTGAAAGAGCCTTGTGAAATTTATTTTTGGTCCGACTCAGCAATCGTGTGTTGTTGGGTTAAAACTCCTGCCATAAACTTTAAACAGTTTATTAGAAATCGTGTCAAAGAAATACAGGAAATTACTCGTCCAAAGGACTGGCACCACTGCCCTGGGAAGGACAATCCTGCTGATCTTATCAGTAGAGGAACCTCCATCAATGCTCTGATAAGTTCCCCGGTTTGGTGGAGGGGTCCAGAGTGGTTATCTCTTCCGAATGAGATGTGGCCCAAGACAGAAATTAAGAAGGTAAATGAGACAGAGATGGAATATCTGAAATGTATTTCAGTGATGGAATGTGTTCCTCGAGAAGAGATAAAATTATTGAATATTGATAATTATAGTAAATTGAGCAGAATTATTAGAGTTGTGGCTTGGATGAAGCGATTTTTAAGTAGATTAAAAAAGGTAAAACCTGAGGCTGAAACTCTGACAGCTAATGAAGTGAAAGCCGCCGAAGAAACTTTAATTATGCTAATTCAGTCCCACTTCTACAAAGGTGAATTGCAAACTCTCCATAATAATTCAAAGATTTCGCCAAAATCGGACATTTTCCAACTTGTTCCATTTCTTGATGATAAAGGCATTTTAAGAAGCAAGGGAAGATTTGACGAGAGTGACTATTCCTTTGATGAAAGAAAACCGATTATTATTCCCAAACATTCCAAGTTCGCCGAACTACTTGCAAAGCAAGAACATGAAAATATGCTGCATTCAGGTGTTGAAAGCACGTTAGTACAAATCCGAAAAAGATTTTGGATACCAAAGGGCCGGCAGCTTGTGAAAAGGGTAATTTCAAAGTGCTTGACTTGTAGAAGATATGCTGTCAAACCTTCGCATCAATTGAGCGGACAGGTTCCAAGGGATGGGATTGGTGAAACTCCTCAATTCACTGTTATCGGTACCGACTTTGCTGGTCCGATTTATGTGATGTACGAAAATGGTACTAAAAAATCGTACGTTGCATTATTTACCTGCGCTGTGACGAGGGAGATTCATCTTGGAACTGGTCACGGATATGTCGACTGCAAAGTTCTTGCTGGCTTTTAGAAGGTTCCTGTCAAGAAGGGGTACATGCCACACTATTTACTCCGACAATGCGAAATCATTTAAATGTACCGATAAGGAGCTTCAGAGACTATTTGATATTTTGGAAGAATTTCGAGATTTTCTGACATCCAAACGTATAACATGGAAATTCATTGTAGAACTTGCCCCATGGTGGAGAGGTTTCTATGAGAGACTAGTCAAGAGTGTTAAGGAACCACTGAAGAAAGTTTTAAGAAGGGCTCTACTCAGCTTTGAGGAGATGACCACTCTTCTCTCCGAGATAGAGACTGTTGTAAATCTGAGACCTCTATCTTACATTAGCAACGAGATAGGAGAACCTCAGCCTTTGACTCCAGCACAATTTTTGTTTCCAGGAAGAAATCAGGTAGAATACCCAGTTCATTTCAGCGAAACCCTTCACAGGGAATCTACTAAAGGTGCTCTTACCAAAAGACAAGAGTACCAATCTCGATTACTGTGCCAATTATGGAAAAAATGGAAAGATTTGTACTTACTTAATTTCAGAACAATGAACAACATGACAAGTCCAAGTTCCGTTGAGTGTATTAAAAAAGGAGATGTTGTTCTGCTAGAGGGCAACAGTAAATCTAAGCTGCTGTGGGACTTAGGTGTTGTAAAGAAGTGTTTCAAGGGCGTGACGGACTTGTACGTTCTTGCATAGTTCATACTTCCAAAGGAGACTATAAAAGACCTGTACAATTGGTTTATCCACTCGAACTCAAAGACTGAATTTTAGAAACTTTACTATTGAACATATTTTTTGTTATTATTTGCATTTATATATATATATATATATATATATATGTGATTTTTTATTTTATGTAAAAGCTTTAATTTTATTCTTTAGTGTTATTTAGGTAAATCATTTAGGTTCTTTAACTTCAGTAAACTCGTTCGAGTTTAGATGGGGAGTGTAACGGAAATTAGTTGTATTTTTCATATGTAGAGGGCGTTAGTCGTCCAGTGTCTTATGTGAATTCAAAATTGCTTTTGTCTTTAATGTTCTTCAGTGTAAAAAACTTTTTTGTTGTTGTTGAACCACCGCGCTTGAGTATGGACGTCCGTTTAATGGACGATCATATAATAAAGGAATATTAACCAGGAAATGAGTAGGCAGATTTTATTTGAGTCTGGTTAAATCTTTTTGTTAAATCTGGTAAGTCAGCATGTGTCCGAGAGAAACCATATTTTTAAAACGATACTGGAAAAAAACAAAAAAATGTTTATTTCCAAATTTTTTGTTCCATTTCTAAACATTTCTTTGTTCTACTTAGTGTATTTTCTGTGAGCCTTTCAAAAATCTCAGTTTTCGTAGGCGTCTGTCTGCCAAATGTGTTATCAAGTTTATTTGTAAATTTTTCCCAAATAGTTTTTTTTTCCCAAATAGTTTGTGTTCAGCATTGCTTCATGTTTCTGTCAAAAGATGGCAGCACTTGTAAAATTGTTTTGTTTATGTTTAATAATAATATTTACTATGTATTAGAATTATTAGCTTAAAGATTAATGTTTAAATTGGTAAATTTCTCTCTTGAATTTTAAGAATTTTTGGAATTATTTGTTTATACATTTATTGCTTTAAACCTAATGGAATTTTTCTTATTCAAGATCATATTCAAGACAGATGCATTTTGGGTAATTGTTTTCTTATTTTTTTTTGGGGGGGGGATTAGTTGTTTTATGATGATGGTGGAATTTCTCTTGAAAACGCTGTTGCTATTTATTCTGTTATCCTATTCGTTCATTTTTTTGAGAAATTCCAATTATTTTTTTAAAAATCGGAACATCCAGGTTTTTTGTAAAATCACATTATGGCATTTTATTTAAAACGTATTTATGGCAAAAAAAAGCTAATGGATTTTCTTAAACTATTTAACCACACCATTTTTGGTAAGTGAATTCTAGATTATTATTGAAAATTAATTCCCATTGCATCGCAGTTGCATTATTTATAAATTCCATTAACAAATTAAATCTTATTTAACTAATTGGAAAGTTTTGTGCGCCGTTCTTTTTATTTTTCTCTATTCTTAAATATTCTAATGATCGTACAGTTTGTTTATTCGGAAAATAAAAGCCACTTTTGGCTGTCAAAGGACGGGTCGGTCCCCCATCAACAAAAGGCGCGATACCAAACACAGCCATAAAACAACTCAACAGAAACGAATGAGAAACTACCCTATCGCCAGCGTAGGATGTGGGGGCTGCTGTCTACTAACCCCATTGGATTCGCTCACCTCAATGTTAACCCATAGACAAAATTTGTCCACGGATTGCCGACTTGGATTCAAAGATTTTTTTTTTTAATTCTACTCCGTCATAGAAAAAGAAATTTTACATGTGTGTACATTTTTCGTTTTTTACAAAATGCAATTAATATTTTAAAATTTAAATTATTCGGGGAAAATCTGGTATAGTGCGTTTAGAACGCTCATAAATTCCTTCGGTGGACGAAATTTATAAAATGAATCCCGTAGCGCTTTGCAGAAAAGTTCGGACTATCGGACAATACCAATTTTATTGGATTATCGGCATTTATGTATCTGTAAATAGTTGACAAAAATATGTTTTAAATAAAAAAGTGGGGGCAGCGCTTAACCCCCCTATAGAGAGAGAGCCATTACGTTCCCTCGAAATGTCAATCCTAAGGGGGGAGGAATGGAATTCTGGAACTGTCGACTGGACTCCTCCCACCGCAAGAGTCTGCAAGAAGAGGAAAAGGTAAATGCGACTTTTTTCTTAGTACATAGCAGCCTTAACGCGGGAGAGTTGCACGCACATTTTAAAATTTGTTTTGAATGGCATCCTATGTAATACTCGCACGATGAGTCTCGAATTTTTTTGACGAACGACTACAAATGGACGACAACGAAGATTAGGCTTTTTGGTTTATTGAAACAGCTAACAATTGTAAAACATATATAGAAAGAAATGCTTCTCCAACGGGGGACTCTTTTTTACGAGGGTTCTTATTTCTTATTTCTTTAGTGATATTTTTATATATTTCATGATCTGGGCAGACACACAAGGATGATAGTAACACAAAATTTAAATTTCAACACCTGAGTCAAAATTTTAGTCAAAATTTCTCTTTTGTATACGCGGTTCTCGCCTGATGGAGAGCCTTGCTGAGGGAGCCGGCCCCTCAAGCAAGTCTTTTCTGGAGGGGGAAAATTGAAATAAATTTCAAATATTAGGTTTCAAACCTTAATTTTCGCTCTTTCTTCTCGGTTCGCTCATGAATCCAATGGGGTTAGTACATAGCAGCCTTAAGCTTTATGGGCTTTCTATATTGTGTTTGGCGTGTTATGTCCCATTTTGGATCGGACGCCATGAAAGCCCAACCAACCATTATCTCATACACACACACGTATCATTAGTTTATATAACAATGGGCCATGTCTGAGTTCTTTTTTACGAGGGCGAGGAGCGAACTGAGAAGCGCCCCATCGATACTGCAATGAGTGGGGATTGTGTTCCTCGTCGATCAGGGATTTTGTGACACTGATTTGTGATTCCAGGTTTCCAGAACATCTCGTGGCCCATCATGAGCGGCCCCACGGACTCGCTGTACACCAGGCTGAGGCAGAGGAACCTCTGCAACCACAGAGACTTCCAGAACATCTGCTTTAACGGTGAGTGCTTTTATCAAAATACGCCCTTCTGAAAGATTTCGTTTAATCCACCTTGTCCCGTCAACATATTCCTATTCCTCACATGAAATCTCGCATTACATCGTTTGGCGGCTGCTGATTGGTCAGTTGAGTTCGCATCGGTATTCGTGTATTTGGTGCGCTGATACTTATGAAAGCATGTCTGTTTTTTAAGAATCAAAACTTCCATCACTATTTTTGAACGAAATAGCAAAAAATAGCAAACAAAACAGAAAAAATATATAATTTGCATCTTGCAATTAAGATTTTAATTAAAAAAAAATAAACAATTTTTTAAAAATTCAATATTTAAATTTAAAAGTAAATAAATAAATAAATAAAGCTTTCATTTTTTTAAATTCAACTTTCAAATTTTTAAAAAAAGAAAAATATCTTTCCTTTTTTTTAATTCAACATTTAAATTTCAGAAAAAAAGTCAATTTTGAGTAATATTTACTCTATTTTATTCTACTCCTAAAATTTTACAGTGAAATTACTTCGGAAATTGGTAATTTCTTAAAATTTTCCATGCACAGAAAAAGAAATATGAAGGCATTTAAGGCGAAAAATTCTTTTACAAATAGCTTGTCACTTTAAATTACTTTTACATTAATAGGTGGCGCCACCTAAAAAAATTCACGTTCGTTGTAAAATATGGCGTAAAAAATATATATAAAAATGAAAGCAACTAAGAAATAGATTTTATCTCATTTAAAATGCGCTTAGGATCAAATATTATGCAATTATCGAAATGAAAGTAACTAAGAAATATATTTTAGCATTTATCTCATTTAAAATGCGCTTTTAGGATCAAATGTTATGGCAATTACCGATGCAAACTCAATTGACCAATCAGCAGCCGCAAAACGATGTAATGGCGCGATTTCGTGTAAGGAGTCCACACCGCGAAATCGTTCATGAGCTTGTAACGAGCATGACAGAACGTGTTTCTTCGCGCTCAGTAATCATCCAATCAAAGTTCTTATTTTCGTGGCACGTTCGATCCGAAAGTCCTTCGGTCACAATTGGTAGTTGCCATGTCTGGTGCATTGGAAATCGGAACAAATTGTTATTCACATTTATGAGTTGAAGCACTTCTTCTGCAAAATTACGATCCTTTTCGGGGATTATAATTTTGAAAAGATAAGGATTCGAATTATGAATATAGATAAAAAAAATTGCAATCCCATAAAATGTGCATAATTTCGATCCTATTAAAATTATAGTCCCTTTTCACGATTACTATTTTCCCTCCCAATAACTCCCATTACGTGATTTTATTTTTAAATAACCCCCACTTCTGTCTCGTTTCGAAAGCATGCATCGTATTTTCGAATGGGAACAAAATTGCGAACTGAATGCTCATTTTGGTTCTTCAAAATTGAGAACACTGGCGGATGATTAATTGCGAAATTTTGATCCTCATCTTCGAAAACGCCTCAACATTGTATCTGAGGTGTGTGGAGATGTCGCCCCTGGTGTTTGCTCCATCAAAATGGAGGGGTGCCGTTGGTTCACCTAGATGCAAGCCACCGACGCGTCTGCCAATTTGGAAATTACCCAAATTAACTTGAGTGGCGTCTAACATACCGCGAGTCAACGATAAAAATTTTGACCAATCACAGAGCTCGACGCAACGACTATGTGATAGGTCAAACGGGTCATGCCACCCTCCTGAAGCCGCGTGAATCTGTTGTGTCGACCGAGCGCGAACACGTGGTCATCGCGGCGCCCAGCTGTAGAATTTTCAGCCGAGATCTTGAAAAGACTGGTTTACATTAAATGATAAAAGTTTAACGTCAAACCTAAAATAGGAAGGCGGCCCTATTTTCTTTTATATACATTTATAGGAAAACCAAAACCAAAAAAGTAACTAGACTACGAAAGATTTTAGTTGCAGAAAAAAATATTAATAAATTTTCCTAGATTTTTTTTTGAATCGTCGAAATCATTTCCAATTTTAATTTTCCCCTTTCTTCATGCTCTGTATTGCATGGCTCTTAAGGGGACAGTGGACAGTTGGATTTAGTGGACAGTTGTTTTTTATCTTTTTGAGTAAGTCTTTCCTCTGTTAGTGTTGACCTCATGTATGTTTTAATTAATGTTGACCAAGAAAATCTCCGGTTACAGAAATTGTTAGAAATATCCTGAAAGATACAAATACATTTGGAAGTCATTTCCGAAAGATGTTTTAAGGTTTCCCTTTCTTATACAACCGCATGTTTTACTGGTCGTTGTCCTGAATCATTTTTACATAATTTTTATTTTTCCGATCGGCTTAAGACAGGCCGTCATATTATTATGCAATTTTGAGTATTATAAAGCACACATACATGATATTTTAAATAAACTTTGATTTTCTCTATCAATATCATTTTCTCGTTTCTTTGGAATGAATGATTGACTTGTTTATTTTTGTTTATTTAGGCGCCACGTCCGAAACGATGCTGAAAAATCTGAAAACGTACGTTACTTTCTTCTTTCTTTGCAGAGATAATCGCGTGTGCCAAAAACTTGAATGGGGCAAAATTATTCATCACCGTTTGACCCGGGGACTGAGGTAGTTGAGTTGAATATCGAGTCGGTGTGAATAAAATACAGTCGAACCTCCATATATCGAAGTAGCAAATTACCGGAAAAAAATTCGATATATAGAATTCATCTTCGTTTTATCATAATTCTCCTAAAACATTAAAATTAAAGCTAATTTTCGTATCTGAAACTCCATTTCTAATTTATATGCGAATCACATTAAATGAAAGTTAATAGTTAAAAAATGAATTAATCTGAAAGATTTATTGAGTACTGCATACCGTTTTAAAAAAAACAATAATCCAGACAGTGGTTACAATGGTCACAGTTACATTCTTTAAAAAAAAAACTACGAATATCTTGCCGAACAGCCAGTTTTGCGGAAAGTTCAAAGAAATGTTCGCATTTATTCAGTCCACTAAAAAACTTGATCGGGGACGTTTTCCGCGAATTCAAGTCCACGACGTATTGTTTCAAAAACCAAAAATTGGGAGATTTTATTCTAAAGTGGAATAAAATCTCCCAATATGTCTTGAAAAAAATTTTCGATTTATAAAGATTTTTTCGACATATAGAAAGAGTTTTTCTATGTAGTGAACATGGAGATTTGGTAAGAGTTCGATATATAGAAAATTTCGATATGAGGAAGTTCGATATATGGAGGTTCGACTGTATTTTGAATATTCACTGGAGTGCTAAGATGACGAGAGGCAAACTATTTGAAAGATTCTTGGGTGTCAATCTACTCGGCAAAATAACAAGCAAATGTCGTCTGACGACATAAATTTGGGTAAAAATAAACGATATTCAAAAGAAGCTGCATTTTGAAATTATTTTTAAGCTTCTGGTTAAAACACATTATCAAACCAAAATGAGTGATAAGCTGAGGTAATATTTAACAATAATATATTTATTTCCAAATGTAAATAAAAATATTAAAATTTTATATTCAAAGCATATTTATACTAATAAACAGAGAGAGCGGATTTTGTATGTGGAGGGTAATCTCCGGAACCACTGCACCTGTTTGAAAAAATCTTTCACTCTTTGAAAGGTACATTATTCCAGATGAACATAGGCAATATATTATGTATATCTGATCAACAGAAAGAAAGTTAGGGGCCTAAACGTTGAGCTGATGCTTCACCTTTACAATTTTTCCTTTGTCAACCGTAGTCAAGTAACCATAACAACACATCAAACGATATTTTAATTTATTATCAGTAAAACATTTAACATTGGAATTTTCTTTGCCAACCATAGTCAAGTAACCAAAGCAACACATCAAACTGCATTTTTATTTATTATCAGTAAAACATTTAATATTTTAAAGAATCAAGTGGAGGAGATATTGATAAATACAAAAAGGATTTTTGAAATTGGCAACGTGTAAGGGTTTATTGAAGAAAATTACATTTGGAACCACGCATTTTATTGGACATTTATGGTAAAAAAATATTTACAATTTATTGGCTATCAACTGGAAATTTATTGGTATAATTTTACATAACTTTATTTAACTTATAAACTTTATGTTTTTGAATTTATGTACAATTTTATGCCCAATTTATCGTAAATCGAACTTGAATTATTAAACTTTATTCAAAAATCAGTGTGTTTCATTGAAACTATGAAATTTATTGATTATTTCGAATAGGTCTATGTTTGTTCCTTTATAAGTGAAAAAGTATTGCTTCAGTTGAGCTGAAATTTTGTGAGATGTAATTAGATGTAGTTGTTAGTTCAGATTGAAACATAGGCGCATTATTTTTTGAAAATCGGGCAACGCCGGGTACTTGAGCTAGTTTTTAATAAAGTTATTGATGCCGCTTGACACGAGTTGTTAGAGGCAAATGAAACAAAAGTAAAATGTGTTCAAATGGGATGATAATTTTGTACACGTCATGCAACGCAGCGCGGTGAGGTCATCGCTACAGTTAAAAAATAAATAATATTCTGGCAAAGATTCGTAGCTGATGTCTGTGAAATGTCCGACGCATACGGGAGAATTCGTGCTTAGTCGAATAACAGTTACATTTTTATAAGCGAGTTGTTCGAGCGATAGAAAATTTAAACTAGATTTCGACCAGACTGGTTGGAAAAGCTCCCTATTCTTCCTCGTTCTATTTTATATGCATAATTTAGATTTATCCGTATTAGTTATTTAACTATAATATTATTAAAAACTCTACCAATCCACGTTTATCATAGGAAATGGGTCGCAACTGCAATTCCTGGGCCACGCCCTCAATTGCAGACTTTCAGGTAATAAGCAGAGGGGAACCAATAGAAACAGAGTATAGGAAAGGAGCGAAATGATTGGATCGCTGCTAATCCGTGAGTTCATACTACAATAAAAAGTGAATAAGCATCTTGCAGAAAAGAGGGTCTACATACGATGCAATGATGTTAAAAGAGAAAGTTTAAGGATAGAAATACATTTTTATTTGTTTTTTCCACGTTTATCTGTTTTGATCTACTGTAATGGACAGTAGATTATTCCCGGTAGTCAATGAGTTTGTTTTTGTCTTGCAGTATCGCCAGGAATCCCCAAGATGACCAGCCCGCCATCGTTTTCTACGGCATGATGGGAAATGATGTCTGTAGAAGGTATTTCGAAACATATCTCTAAAGTCTATTTGTAACAACGAAATGACACTCATCTGCAAAAATCTTTTTAGACAATTTTATCAAAGAGGTTTGTCATTTTTTTAAAACCTGAAAATGGTGCAGTAAAATCTCTCATTATCGTATGATTTTTTTCCTATTAATTTGTTAAATATTTCTGTTATCTATATATATAAAACAGTTCCGTAGCTGACTGACTCACTGACATACAACGCACAGACCAAACAGCTGGACCTAAAGGGCTGAAATGTTGCATGGCGATTCTTCTCATGGTGTAGGGGTGCACTAAGAGAGATTTTTGAAAAATTCTTCTGAGATTTTTTTAAATTAAATTTTTAAGCTGTTTTTTAAGTTTGCATTTAAAATAATAATTTGAGGGTCATAAAATTGATATCACGAGAAAGATCGTAAAATTTCCTTTAAAATGAGATCTTTTTCGAATATTTACCTCCATATTCTGATTTTTGATGAATTTTTAAAGATTCATTTTTGGAATTTAATTTATTAAATGCCGATTACGTGATTTCTTTTTCTGGTAGAATAAATAAATTTATCGTCTAGTGCACAACAACGAAATAGACAAAAAAATGTATTTTTTTCTTGCTAACGCGGCAGACGATTGGACATCATCCAAAAAAATATTAAAATACAATAAAAGATATTATGTTTCTCAAACTGTACTATATTAACTGTACTATATTATTTAGTATGTCCTATTACATTCAATTTGAATATTTTCTTCTACATTATTTTGTCTATAAAAATATCTCTTATGATTTTTTTTATAAATATGTTTTTTTTAACATCAATTGTATACATTGATCGTTGTATTTATTATATATATATATATTTGGCATTAATTGCATACATTGACAGTTTTATTTAATTTGAATGTGCTCCGTAGCGAAGTGCGGGTTTTCAGCAAGTGTGTATATATAAGTAAATATATATACAGTGGTACCTCGACTTACGAGTGTCTCTACTTACGAGTTTTTCGAGATACGAGCATTCTCTCGGTAGACTTTTTGCTTCGAGTTACGAGCTAAAATTCGGGGTTACGAGCAAGCTTCAGATATCCCACCGCTAGTTTGAGCAGCGAATGCCATGTTATGTGCTCATCAAATGAGAACACAAGAAGCATATAATATTTACAACCATTATGTACAATTATTATATAATTGTATACATATTATTCTGAGAC